>VDFB02000003.1:607253171-607620946 GCA_007258455.2 Sequoia sempervirens
ATAACATCAATCCAGTTCAAGCGGGAGGAATTTCAAAGCAATCAAGAAAGAAAATTTTAAATAACTTCAAGTCTATACATTTGCTCCAAGGGGAGACTTCCAGACCTCAAAGATTCAAATGCAAGTGAGAAGAAGAAATCAAAATCTCAAAGGGTCCAAGATCAAAGCTAGGAAGAAACAAGCACAAAGGGCAGAGTTGTTAGCAAAGAAAGATATTCTAAGGCCAGTACATGGAAAAAGAACAAAGTGATCAAGGGGGACATCCAACACGCTGAGATGGTGCCTCATCATCTTCCAACCAATCAAATTGTTCCAAGTCAACATGTCTAGATTCAATGAACCTGACACTCCATAATGCAACAACTTTCTATTTTATTGTTGGTTTATATTTAACAGAAGGACAAGTGTCCCCAAATGTAATTTTCTCATTGGTCGAGAGGTAGTTAGTTGTGACAAAACCTAAATAGGGTTTTATTTTGTACTCGGCCATTGATTCGAAATCAATCTTGACCATTGAATTGTAATCGAGGAGCCTATAAATTGAGCTCACCCCTCATTTGTAAAACATGGGAGCATGTTGCAAAACATGTTGAGATAAGCAAATTGTTGCTTACGACTGCCAAAGTAATAAGTAATGCATTGTTTGAATTAATGGTGATTACTTCTCTTATTTTGGATTTGGCATGGTTCTTATCCCTCATCATAGTTTAGATTTTATTTCATGTATGTTAGATGAATGAAAGATTTGATAGTATGGATTGGTGAAACTCTTGCTCATACTTTCTTTGAATGAATGATTTTTGTTCAATGTGTAAAGTTAGCCTAAGCCTATATTGTGGATGCTTAACTTTTGTTTGAATTAATATTGTTCGATTTGATGGTCATTATTCATGACGTGAAAATCATAAGCACACCCCTTGAAGATTGCACCCACTTTGTGTAGTTGTCCTAGCGTGGCGAAGCAAAGCGTGGCTATTGGTTTCACCAAGTCAATACCGTCTCTTGAATTCTTAGGATTAGATTAGAACTTCTAAACCCTTATCTCCTTTTTAGTTTGCTTGAAGTCCACAATCCAAGACCCAAACAATAGAGCTTCATTGTCTAGACCTTCATTGTGAATTGAACGAGCCTAGCATAAGTCCCTTTGTGTATTACCAGCATATCGCAATGCCCATTGAGCTTATCCACATGTCAAGACCTAACAAAAGAAACCTTGGAATCGCCATATGATCTTCTCACAATCTTAGCATATGCGGTGATTTTGTTCAAGAGAGGATAGAGTGTCTTTGGACATTTTATTCTGTGTTCGGTGGGTAATGGAACGCACACCAACACAACTACCACTCGATTGTTTGCAAAGTCCCTAGTTTCATATATTCTTTTCCTAAATGCACAAGACTCCTCCAATGAGAAAGTCACTCCTACTAAATTTGTCTTTGGAGATACTCCTACAAACTTGCTTTTACTTTCAACTTTGATTGCCTTAAGAGCTATTACTTATGAAGCCTTGCTTGTTTCCACTCCAAAAATTGCTAGTTGTAAACCCTTACAAAGATTTGTCATGGATTCCTTGGCTTGCCTTTCTCCTACTTGAGCTAATTTAAGCTCCTTTCTAATCCTTTTTATTTCTTTAGTTGCCTGCTTACTTTGTGTAACCCTTGCTTCAGCCTCTCACTCCCTAAAAATTGTTGTAGTAATTCCTTGTTCTTCTACTTCATCAAGTTAAAAATGGTCTAAACTAAGCTCAAAGAGAGCTCATCAAGCTTTTCCCTCATTTCCTTAGATGAAATTAAGGCCTCTTCTACAAATTTGATGGAAAACTCCCTCTCTTATCAAATGTAGGTGTTTTCATTTCGATGTTTCTAATGACTTCTTAAGGCCTCTTCTACAAATTTCAAGGCAGATGAGGAGGTTTTGAGTGCGATCTACACAATCATAAAGTAGATGATGCCTGATTCTGGTGTTGGAGCACAAATAGTCACCGAGATTGAGATTTTTAGACTTAAATAAGGAGATCTCTTTGCACGAGATATATGCCAGGCAACTCGGTTGACATTGCAGCCAAGTAAAAATTTATTAAGGGCATAGTTTAAGTTTAAAAATCAAAACTTTTTCTTTTTTTATATTATTATTAAATATTGAAACTTAAAGTTGGACAATGAGATTGATTTTTTACTTTTTCTCATCTCAAATGCATGGTGGGAAAGATTTGGTGCTAAGGTACCAAATCTTCAAAGAATTGCAGTTTGAGTATTGAGCCAACCATGCAGTGCTTCCAATTGTGAACACAATTGGAGTATGTTTGAGCACATTGACTCCGAGAAGTGCAATAGACTGTCAGTGCAGAGGTTGAATGATCTAGTTTATGTTCATTACAACCTTCGCCTTCGCCACCGACAAATTTTGGGCACTAACTTATCACCCATCACACTAGAGGAGGTCAATACACAATCAGATTGGATCACTAAGGCTGAGGAAAATATATTTAGTGATGAGGACCTTGATTGGGTTGTCTAGGTGGATAGAGAGGCAGAGGCAGTAGCCATGGCAAAGGAGGAGGATAGAGCACAAGTAGACACCTCGGATGTTGGTGGGGGTGTCACTGAGACACATGCAGAGATCATGGCTGCATCATCATCCAACACCTATCTTACATGCCCATGTAAGAGGGTCGAGTGATCCAAGCTCCTCTGAGCCATAGACTTCTAGCTTTTGTTTTGATATTTGTTTGGAACTTTTGATGCCATGGATTTCATATTCCATGAGTATGTATACATTTGACAATATTTATATCTCTAATTATGTTATTTCCTTCAACTAAAATTTACATTTATATTTATGTGATCGATGTATACTTGTGTATGTGATCAAAGTAGCTTCTATTTGATGAGGTTATTGTGTCTTTAAGGTTAATTTATTAATGGGTGCATGAAACAAGTTTTAAATCCTTAAAAATATCTGAATTTCTTGGGTTTTTCAATTTGTCGAGTCTAGGTGTTGAGTCCAAGTCCGAGTCTGAGTCTGAGGCAAGTCTGAGTCTTGTAACATTGGTTGGAATACAATGGGACCTCTAATATACCTCTTGAGACTTCCTCCCCATTACGAAAAGGAACCCAAACTCTCATGGTCCAGCTAGCCAAAAGACTTACCTTTCTCAAGCTCACTAGAAAAAATTTCAAAAATAAAAGCATCATTGCCAACCTCTTGCACCATTGGAGAGGGAGAGGGAGAGGCAGAAAGGGGAACCTTACAACCTTCACAAGCAATTTCAAAATCTAAATTAATTTGATTGAGGACATGTTGAACGATTAATGGTGATGAGGTTTGCCCCATCCCACCAAGTAGGTTTGTGAATATATTGTGAACCTTTAACGCATGATGTTTTAAGTCTCCTCTTATACTAGGAAGTAGAATGACCATGAACAAAACAAATTTTACAACTAAAGTTTAGTTTCTCATAATCCACTAGTTGTCTCCAAGTTCTATCTCCGTCCCTAAGAGAAATTTCCTCAAGGAACTCCTTCGATAAATACATATTCACACAAAAATGAGTAAAGGTAGTGCAAGTTTTATCTACAATCTCTTAGGCCAACCAAACAAATTTTCCTACAATGTTGACAATAACAATCAAACTAGAAGTCCAATACTACTATAGTGAAAGATAGTGTAGCCTAAACCAAATAAGAGCTGATGGAAAAGAATCACTTCTAGTATCAAAGGAAGGAAACCATAGTCTAATACATAGAAAATTGTGCTTAAGCTTCCACAGGTTAGAATTCAAAATGAATTATTTATCATTTTGTGATTCAAACTCCAAAATGAAATAACCTTGAACACAAGAATAGGCGTAGATTTTAGTTTTTGTCCTCTAACTTAAGATTTCATGTCTCAAAGATCCATTCATGTAATTCAATCAATTTTTTCCAAAACCTGTTAAATTTACAAGGTCATGATCTATCAAATAATCTTCCCACTCTGCAATCTTAGTGTCCATGATAATTTTTGGAGGGTTTGTAGAATCCTTGAAGAGGCCAAAAAAGTCCTTACCAAAGGCTTTTGAACTTTTCCATTCATGCCCTACTTCATCAACAAAGATGCAACCAAACGACAAGTTAGAAGCCCTAGCCATTGGCTACTATCCATCTCTAAAATTTGTGAGGGCCTCGAGGTATGAGTCTCACCTAAATGCCCTATCCCTATCTCCATGAAAATTCATCATGCACTTAAGAAAAATCTTTAGATCCTCTCTAGCCACCCTAAGGGAGGTGGCTTCATGGTACTTCAAAAACTTCCCATAAACCAGCACAATCTTATTGGAGACAAAAGAATGATTATCCATAGGCATTAAGGTTCAGGTATGAATAAATGCCATTGCCTGCCTTGCAAATAGTCAGCAATGTCAAAATCCAAGGAATCCTCATTACCTATTGTCAAAATCATATGTCCACCCTTGATTGCCAAAGAGACATAGTCAATTGAGGTGACACCAACTTGAGGTAGCACGAACCAAGTCCTTAGCATTACCAAAATTTATGTACAAATGGCATACATTGAGATTAGATCACAAATAGTTTGGCAAAAGTGTTGTTGTGAAGTTGATAGGTTATGCATCCCAAGTCTTCAAAAGTCCAACAAAATTTATACAAATGGCAATAGAAATTCCACACAATACAATCAAATGAGCAAGGCAAAGTGAATCCAAGATATGAATGAAAGTGTATTGCTAGAATATTAACTACCTGAAAATGAATGCAAAGTTACTTTGACGGGGCAGCCACCAAATACAAAAATTTATAATAGAACTCTACAAGTGAGGATCCTTAAATACTATCCTTCCTATTATGTTGGGTCAAAAGATAGTAGGAAAACTCCTTCTCAAGATTAAATCAACAAACCAAAAGATAAAAATCTTTACAACTAATCAAGAATTAATAAGGAAAAAATTGGAAATTCAAATAACATAAAAAAAAAAATCATTAAAAAAGGAGACTAAACCATGTTTTTTTATATTTAAGGACAATTTGATTTCATAGAGATAGAGACAGTAGACGGAAATGATAATTTAAACTTTATACCATAAAATTTGGAATATGGTTCTTTTTCATTAATTTTGATATCAAAAAATTGCATTGCACACTGCGTAGCACATTACTACATAGTTTGACTTCAAAGTCCAAACCTAAAAATCAACTACAATCTACTTCGTACAAAGCCAACCTACAAAGTATACAAAAACAAAAAGCGGAGAGAGCCAATGACTCTTGTTGCTACGAAGTATGATACACTAAGTGTTGTAGATAGTGATGATGAAGCTCTAAGGTCCATGCCTCGACTAATTCAATCACTCTAATATTTATCAAATGTCACGGCATCCATCAAGATAAAGTGGTCATCTTCATCAAAAAGTGGCTCCTCATCTTTTGCAATAAATTCAAAATCTGTATTGATCTCGTCAAACTTAATCGGTTCATCTTCCTCAACACCAACTAAAACTATTATATTGAATGCATAAGTCCGTAAGGCAGATAAAATAATTATTAGATATTAGATTTGCAAAATGAAACAAAACAATAATTAGATTTTAGAATTACAATTCAATTTTTTTCTAACCTCGAATTTCCTTGAGCTTAAAACAAAGGTTGTAGTAAACAAACAATATATAGTTCATTTCTTGTTGAGTCAAACCATTGCATTTCTTGGAATGTATGTGCTCGAACACACCCTAAATATGCTCACAAGTAGATAAACTACATGGCTGACTCAAAAGGCACATCACTATCTATCAAAGATTTTTGGTTTCCTAGCAAAAAAAAAATATCCCTATTGAGCTGAAAAAGCACAAATTTTATCAAGATTTTGTCATATACAATTTAATTAAAACTTAATATCTATACTCTATGTATGTACAATATAGAGAAATTGTCAAAAGTTTTTACAATTACCTAGTTTGAAGGTGGTCCTACCTTCTACTGAAAAAACACTAGAGAAAAACCATTCACTTTCTTGTATGAGGACACTCTATCATACTAGAACATTCTTTCCATGCATTTAAAGAGGCCTTTGTGACCTTTGCATCATCTCGAAATGAAACACCATTGAACAATGCTAGATTGAGGCACTATCTAGCAGCATAAAGGGGGGATGCATCTATCAATCACATCTATGATTGATGATTTCACATAGCAATATGTACTTGTTCTTGTCATCATCCATCCTTCTCTATTAGCCTCCTTTGGCTTATCCATGGCCTCATATAAATAGCTCACAAAGGATTTAACCCCATCGGGTAGTCTCAAAACTCTTAAAGTCTTTGAAAATTGGACAATTTTTTGTGCCTCTACCTAAAAACTCTATTAAAAACTTAGTCTATCAGAGTCTTGCCATCCATATGATTGGTAAAGCTTCACTTAACCTGCTCATTTAAAATGAACATTCATTTCAAATTCATCTAATGCAAACAAAGAGAGCCTACAATGCCAAGAAGTGGGTAACAAATCTCATCATCCCTAGCCAAAGAAATTCCTTGCCTTTAGTGAAGGTGCACATCATACTCAACACCCTCATGTGATTGTATATAAAGTTGGTATTTGTGTGGGCCCTCTCAAATACATACTTGACCCATTTAAGTTTGGCACTTTCTTCCAAGGTTAGATCAAGACAATGTGTCGTGCATGGATTCTAAAACATAGTCTGATGCTTATCCATCAAAAGTCTCCTAGCAGCAACACAATCAGCAACATTATCTATAATAAAAGCGGACCACATTTTATCAATAGCCTTCTTAACTTGTTTATGAACATTCTTCCTCCACCATATACTCTCTAACATTGGTTGCACACCTAGTGTAGTACATAGTGCAAAGAAGACATCAATGTTTCCCTCTAGTGTTAGATAGCATAGAAAGAGAGTCTCTAATAGATTGTCTAGTAGCTTCTAGTTCATAAAAGTGGTTGACTCTATCCATAGAAGAAGTTGATCCAATCAATATGCTTGTCCTTGCCTTGTTTGCCATTGACTCTCTGAATACAACTCAAGAGCCTTCAAGGCTTAACCAATGACATCTAGAGGGCATTATTTAAAAAAGATCACATAATGACTTGGAACCTTTGACAAATGCCATTTGAAGTGATAAATGTCTCCATTGCATTCAAGGCTACGAAATTTACATTTCACTCTATATTAGGGATCGTTGTGTCATGCATCCAAGCAAAGTCTCTCACGCCTTTTCACTCCAACATTATCACTCACGCCTTAATATACCTATCTCTCCAATAAGTCAAACTTCTCAATATATCACACCTCCCTATATAACCAAAGGTATGTGGAAGAGTAGTGGTATGAGTAAGCAATCCTTTCAATATAACAAATCTTTTTATATACCAAATGGCACATGGAAGTAGTGGTACAAAAGAGCATAGCACCAAAAAAGATGGTACGAAAAAATCTTGGGTTTGTCTAAGAACACACTTCGTAGGGAATCTAGCTTAGCCAATTATGTGAGTAGTAGCACCCTTCACTTCATTCAACTAAAACCTTTATGGGGAATCTAGCTTAACTAATAATGAAAGATCATTGGAAGAAAAGAGAAAGAAGAATAGATAAACATTAACAAAAGAGAAAATTTATGTTGTCTCCTAATCACTCCAACCTCCATAACCCACAAATATACCACTAGGTCATGACTTCCCAAGATAAAAAACAATTATTTTGTCAAACATTGTGTTTGGTGCACTATAGAGGGGCTCAAGAGGCAAACGTATATGTATTGAATATTTTGCAAATGATTTTACAATAAAAAAAAATTATACAAATGCTAAATATTAAAAAACCATAGGCTTCAACTCAAAAAAAAACATGATTTAGGGTTAGGGTTAGCAATTTTATTTTATGCTTTACAAGATCCTACCCCTAACCCTAAACACTTAAAAAATTAAGGTTTAGGGTTAGGGGTACTAAGTACTAAAGCCTGAAAATTCACTAACCCTAAAATAAGTATAGGGTTTAGGGTTAGGGTTAAAGTATATATGCAAACCCAAAAAACCTAACACTAACCTTGAATTTTGGAAAAAATTCAAGGTCCAAGATTAGGTTAGGTTGTACTTACTAATAAGAAAAACCTAACCTAACTCAAAGCCCTAAAAAAATAAAGTTCTTGGTTTAGGGCTAAGCATACTACCAAAAAATACTCAAACCCTTAAAAAATCAGGTTTAAGGTTAGCAGTAGGGCATAATAAAATAATATTATAGTATCACCCTAATGCTAAACCCTGAATTTGTTAACAAAACCCTAATCAAGCCCCAAGTTCTATTTATAATTGAACCCTAGCCCTATCCCCAAGCTTAATTAACCCCCAAACTAACAATTCAGATTTTAGCAATAGAATTAGGCCATAGTACAAACCAAAGTAGAGTTTAAAACTTAAAACCAAGTAATATTTTTATAAAAACCTTATATGGAGGTTGGAAATATCAAAGGAAGATTCATAGAAGATGTGAAATTGATCCAATCCAATCTGATAGAAAAAAAACAAGATTGAGCAATCAAATGCAAATGACATCAAATTTCATCCAAAAAATAGTCTAGAAAAGTTGAAATCTAAAATCAATATGAAAAAAAAACATAAAATCACATTTTATAGTGAAAAAATCGTTAACCACAATTTAATTAGGATTTATCTGGTCAAAAAAATGTCTGATCGCTTTTTTTCAAAAATCACACTTTCTTTGGTGAAACAAAATGGCCTACAGGCCAAGTCACAATTTATCACAATAAATTTGTGATTTCTGCTTCTTTGAGTCAAACCATAAGCCAGGCCTGTTGAACATAAAATAAACAATCTTGAAAACTACTAGAGACTATTCAAAGGTTATGCACAGCAAAAATCCACCACTCCATGACCTTTACACCAAGAACAAGAAGCAGATTATGAGAGACATAACACCATAGGGTTGTCTTTCTCTAACTGCTGTAATTGTACAGGTAGCTCATTCCATCCACTAACAAAGCCCAACCAATAAATTAGGCGCTTAAAGATATCTTTACCTTCTACCAACAAGAAATATGTGTGCCAGACCTTCTTGCATCAAGATTACTGCAAGATCGGCACTTGCTCCAGGATCTGATAATTTAACAGCATGACATCAGAACAAAGTTTCCCATAATCATTAGTTAACTTGAAGAGTCTATATATAAATAATAACAGAAGCTAGTGCTATATAAAGAGTCTATTTATAAATTACAGAATACAAAGGGCTCCACTCTAGGTTCTAAAGGCCACTAATCCAAACTGTGAATGCTTACTCATAAAACAAAGTATCTCATTCTGCAAAACTTACCACAAGCCTGCTTAAGAGTGTCCAAAGCCACAGAGTCCCAGATGTCCTGAGATAATTTGTGCATATAATAAAACAATTAGAAAACATTATGTTGGCATCCAGCTAATTCCAATAAAGTTGGAACTTTCTTCATTCTTCTAGAAATCAAGTTCAATGAAGCATATAGGATAACCTTCTAGTTACAAAGAAAGTAGTCTTAAATGAAATGTCATGTTAGACATCTGTCAAACCTCAAAAAGGGCTGTGCTTTACAACTAGTCACAGGAAAACAAATTTACTTCTACCTCATAATGTTGAGGTAATATTATTCTTAATTGAATTTGCCGATATCTCATTCCATCATATTTGAATAAGTGCAATGATTATTTTAAAAACTATGCAGATCAACTTGCTAAAAAAAATTACAGTAAATTAGTGATTATGTTATAGAAACAAACATCAACCTCCAAGTTAAATATATAGAGTTGGCTTATGTTCAATGAAATGTCAATTTGCTGCTTAAGTGATGCTCAGAATGATATGACAAAAAATTTCTTCCAAACCACTTCCATACAAATAAAACACATCGACAATAAATCAGTGCTATGCATTTAATATATGAACCTGCTGAATCAATTAGACAACCTATAAAAAAATTGATGAAATGATATACTTCTTTAGTGTATCCAATTGATTCAGAAATCATCTAAAGCATTGCAAAGCTGATTCAAAGAACTTTTGAAATGTTGGTTCTAAGGCATGCTTTACTGTCAGATAGAAGAAATTTTTAACTCGTAATCATAGCATTTTTGAACGAGCTTGTTGTGTGATTATGCTTAAAACAGACAACCATGTGTGCTGATTAATAAGAGCTCTTTTTTCAGTTTGAATTGTTGCATTTGAGAGCAAACTCCAAGACTCTCTTGATGATAAAACTTTTCATTTGAGATTCTTATGTTTGAAGTGCATAGTTGCACTTGGAATGCTATTATGAATTATCTTTGAGTAAGTACTGGAAGTGGACCTGAATTTACTTTTATCCTTGCTTGATAGTGATTACTGGCTGATATTTTTTATATTCTAGATGACGAACATACTCAAGCCTAAAGTTAAAATAATTGGAGAGACAGGGAATCTTTGTATGCCATTGAAATAAACTTGTTTCTCAGGTTGATATGTAAACTTTCATGTGTGCTACTTAATATAGTTTGTAAAAGACACACAACTGCTATCCTACTTGTATTTACTTAAAATGAAAATCAATGAATGTTTATTTAAATGCTAAGAGACTATTAATGCCGTGTTATATATATGACTAGTACTTGCAAAAATTAAACAATAGAAACAAGCACAAATAATTATTGACATACTGAATTTCACCCTAGAAACCCCAAGATGAGGAAAACCATCTATAAGTGGCAATTCACAGCTTCCTTCATTTCCTTATGGCCAAAGATTGCATACAAAGAGGATGAATAGAACAATTACAACATCACCTAGTATTGTTTGCTTCTACAGTCTCCCTCTATTCTGTTATGCCTTCATTCTACAATCATCTTCGCACTCCACTCACTCCACACAGCCTCTGTCTATTGATTGTTTTTTAATTGATAACTTGTTTGCAGGGATTGTCCTTTCATGCACTTGAGGATTCCTTAGCACTCCAAAAATGAAAAGATGTTAACATACTTTCATTACTTTACATGTACAAACTCTCAAGGCAAAATTGTCGCTTTATCTAGACCATTGGTTACAATGTACACATTTGTCCTGGTGGCTTCAAAAGTGGTGCCTATATTAACTAACAGTTTCATCATTAACACTTTTGTTACTACTTGGAACAAATGGTTGTGCAACCACCACCTGTGTTAATCAGCAGTTTCATCACCATACAAGAAATACTCCATTCAAAGCCTTGTTACTGACTAATTCTGATTTAGTGAAGAAAGAGTTAGCATTTTCCTAATCCTGATAAAATATTTCTCCTTTCTGAGAAGCTTTTGGTATCAAGCTTAGTGGTTGAGGAGATGTAGAAAGAGTTCCTCCACTTTATCCTTGACATATCATGATACAGTCTAGATCAGGGGGCCTTATTAAAGATTTCCCAATCGAGCAGCCCATATAATCACACAACACACCCATATGCAAATGGAAGCAATAAATGCTAAACTTCAGTAGTTTTATTAATCCTCTTATAACACAACACAACCTGCTTATAGTTTTAGAATCAGGTACAGCAATTTTATTGGCTGACTATGGCAGCATACAACTTACAAAAATCACATTAAGCTACAGTAAACTACAACAGCTTAATGTCACCTATCTCTCTCTTGCTGTAAGGCTCCTCAGCTCAGCTTTTCTCTCAATCCTCTCTACACTCTTTAGGAAATCTTCCCTTTCCTTAACTCTGCTTAACAGAGTTTCATTTCCTCTTCTCTCGTTCAATAGGGTTCATTTTCCCCTCTTCTTCTACCAGAGATCCATTCCTTTCTCATGAACAAAGATTCCCTTCCCCACTCTCTCCAGCTTACCTCTGACATCTTCATTCCAGGCAATTACATAATGTATATCAATGGCAACCCCAGCCAAGAAGCTGTACAAAGCCTATTGCCAGCCAGTAAGAGGAATAACACATGGCCAAGAAATTCTTTCATCACCCATCGCAAGCAGCCCATGGAAGAAAACATGCAGCCACAGAATGGTAACTGCCCCATCAAGATTGAAAGAACAGCCAAAGAAAAAAGAAAAATACAAGCAATGCAGCCCCGGTAATGTAACACCCAAGAAGATCAAAGAATTGATCGAAGCCATGAAGAAATAAGCCATCTAGACAAAGAATACACCAATATGCTAATGCAACAAGGGGAAAGATAAAATGCCGCCAAAAAATACTGCCATGCAGCCAAAGAGTATACTCAGCTTCCAAGTGAAAGGAACAGCCAAGGGATGATAGCAGATTGCCATGCAGACCTAAAGAATAGACAAACTACCACAAAGAAAACAGTCATGATAAATGGTAAGTCACATGGAAGAGTAGATGCCAACATGGTAAGATGCTTATGCGTGCAAGAAAACATTCCATGCAAATTTAATAAAATCAAACATCACAAAAGAAAGAATGTGAAAAGGTACAATGAGAGTAAATATCCAGCCACACAGGATAGAAGAAATAAAATCATGACCCCAAATCAGCCACCAGGTGTATAAACTCTTCCACAAATCATTGCATAACAATTAGATTGCTAAAGCAATGGTAATCGTATGAAACAAATCATCCAAAACATAATTGCAAAACTCTACAAGTACTCAGCCATCCAAATACCAAATAAGTACTAGTAAGTATTACTCGGCCCTGAGTTATTGAAAAAGCACCATAATTTCTTGTGGAAAACTCGCCTCACAAGAAAATTGTCATTACTTGCCCAACACTAGGGTAAAACCCAATCAAAGTTTTTAAAAATGCAATTTTCATGTCAAAATTTTAACATTTTATAGGTCACTTATTTGAATATAGGTTGTTTGACAGTTTGATGTGTATACGAAGGGTTTGTTCAACAATTACATATTGTATTTATCTTTTCAGCTTCATTACTTTGTAGAACATAATGTTATCAGATTTCCACAATCAATGAGGTTGTCGCTGCTGTTTCAGGATTCAACTGTGTGAGACTTTTTAGCATCAACATTTCAAATAACACTCCGTGATCCATCATCAAGATGTAAGAGAGCTCAAGGAGAGACTAAAAAGAGAGGGGAAAGGAAGGAGGAGAGAGGAAAGGTGGCACATGGTACAAGGTGCAGGAATGTGACAAAAAAGAACAACAATCTTAATGATGGAAACCAAAAAGTAATAAAACCAGCCTTTGTATGACAAAATTTATCTAACATATAGATATTTATAAATATCTATAAATATATAACTTATTTATATACTTATATTTATATTTATTTATGTAGAATAAGTTTATGATATAAAATAGTTATATTTATATCTATATAAAGTAGTTTAGGATATTTATTTATGTAGAATAACATAAATTTATCTACTTTTTTGTCCTCGGAAGTGAATAAGTATATGTAATGACTTCCTCCCATTTTGGTGTGTTGTGGATATTAAATATTCCATCTTTTCATTGTTTTATCTGCTCTGGAAGCATGGCTCTTGTTCTGAAGATTAATCGGATTCACATCCCAATAAACAAGTGGGAATTTCCGGAATGTAGCAAGATCTCTTCTGATAAGCTTGCAAAGATCTTTATCATCAACTCTCCACTAGTGGAAGAGGCAATTTCAAGAATAATTGGTCGGGATCTTCTTCAGTCAGCTCCTCAAATTCTTTATCCATCCCAGGTCGTATCTGTGTTCCTATCTAATTGTATGGATTTCTTGCAATCGTATGGTCATCTTTTATAGTTAGCAATTGATTATGTGCATCAAGCTTTCATGCTCGGTCAAACCTTAAATAAGGCCATAAGAAATTACGATCTATTTAGTGGAAGGGCATTGGTTGTGGAAATTTTTTGTTAAAGACAAACCCAGTTTTTAAATGTAAGCTTTAAAGACAAACCCAGTTGTTAAATGTACATAAAATGCTATAAAGCTTGGGTTGCAGCTTAACTGTGATGCAAGTGTGGAAAATGCTCTACAAGCTCACCGTTTAGATTTGGGCCCTCTCCTTTCAAAACAGGTCCAAGATGTTTCTCATGCTATTAGGTTTTTGATGGATCATGTAGTTCATCTGCCAGCTATCCCAGATGCCCTTGTTGGCCCTGCTGTAGATGAGGTTTCTACACAAGGGGTAAATGAAGATGGAGCTGCTCTAGTGTGAACTTCTGTTGCAATTTCTTCTTCTGTGCAGGTTGGTCAAGGAATTTCCATGGTTTGAGGGGTTGATATCCCAGATTTAAATGATGTGTAAGGTACCAAGGAGCTTATAATTTGATACTACTGTTATCTTTTTTGTAAGCCTTCATATATAAACTATTAAACTCTCGTATCTTTTATGCTTTTTGTGATGTATTTCAAGTCTGGCATTTGATTTTCTGTGGCTTTATCAGTCTTCAGTCTGTTTTGATAGTTGCAGATACTTAGTTCTCTTCAGGGCTTTCTATGGCTCTTATGGAAACTCTATAATGTAATATCTATACTTATTAATATAAAATATTTCAGGCTTTATACCTTTTATCTAGAAAACAAAATTATCTACTTATTTATATACTTATAAATATATACTAAACAATATAGTTATAGATATACATAGTTATAAATATCTATAAATATAAGCACTTATCTAATTATAAATATATTTATAGATATTTACACATACCTTATATATTTATATAAACATATATTTATAAATATTTATAACATATCTATTGATAAATAAGTATCTATACATATCTTATAAATATCTGGAAATATCTATACTATATACTTTATATGCAGAAAAACATCTATAACATATACTTTATCTATAGATAAATAAGTATCTTATAAATATCAATATATATAGATAAATAAGTATCTATAAATATCAATAGCAAAACTATAAATATTTATATACATATTATAAATTTATGATAAGAATAGAAAACTAAATATATACTATTACTTATAGGTATAATATATACTTATAAATATACAATATCTACTTATTTATCTATTTAAAAATATAAAATACCAACTTATTTATATACCAACAAATACAATTTTAAAAATATAAAATACCAACTTATTTATATACCACCAAATACACTCTAAAAAATTTTGCATACATATAAATTTACAATATATATATATATATATATAAAATTATAAATTCATATATAATAAATTTATAAATTTATATATAATTATATACTCTAATACATATTTATATATAAAATATTTAATACAATATGGATAAGGTGCTCTATAGCATTCATTAGGGCAACATGTTTTAATTAGCTCTAGGTCAAAAAAAAAAAAAATCCATATCCTTACTCATACCTTCATTGCTTGAGCCTATTTCTAGTACTTCCATTGGGCTTGCGTACTCAATCATGTTAATAGCCTCTTTCATTAGTTGATAAATTTTTAATTTAGAGCCATAAACTATATCCTTTGCCAACATCCCATCCATTTTTTGCAGTTAGAGTGCTTCTGTGAATTTTAAACAATCCAAGCCACTTTACCTTCAACTTGCCAAGTTCTATCTCTCTTTTTTCGTTATCCTTTCAGCACATAGACTTCGATTTTTAAATTCATCCTTCAGAAGTTCATGTTGTGCCACCTCCATAGCCCATTGTGCCATTAATCATCATTTGTCAAGTTTGTGTAATTGGAGGAATCTCTCCCTTAGGGTGTCTTCACCACCCATTTATTGTCCACTACTATTCTTAAACTTACTACTTACTCCATGGGAATTGCTGCTTCTTGTACATACATCAGCTGGAAGGGGGTGTGCCCATTAGTTATCTTACAGGTTATTCAATATGCACATAAGACTATAGGAAGTAATTCTTCCCAATCCACTCCTACCCATTAGATTTTTGAATAACGCCAATCAGTACTTCATTGTTGGCTTTTACTTAGCCATTGGCTTGAGGATAGTACTAGTTTGATAGTGAACGAAAGATGTGGAATTCCATAACCATTATTCTCATCACATGGTTGATGAAGTGTCCCCCACAATCACTTGTTATTTGAATAGGGATTCCAAATCTTGTAACTATTTGTTCATAAATGAACCCAGTTGTAATTTGAGTAGTGTTGTCAAGAAGTGCTTGTGCTTTTGCCCACTTGGTTAGATTTGTTAATGGGATATAGCTTCAGTCAGATATAAATGATGATTTCTAAATAGCATCATCATCATTTATATGTGATCAAATTTAATCCTTAAACATATTTCTGGAAAATAAGTAAAACGAATTTATAAGCATGCATAAATTCGAAATAATAAAATGATGATCAAATTCTGCATTGAATAAAATCGGAACTCATCTAATATATATCCGCCATGTATGTGAGGGCATATGTATTAAGTTTGTTAAACCGAGTGTTAGTCGGTTGTCTTTGAGACCCACACGCCCAAAGGGACACGTCCCATGAGCAGACGTGTCTCCACTTGTGGAGACACGTCCTCTCATGAGACGCGTCTCTTAGAGGCGGGTCTCCAAAGGTATTTAACATTGTTCCATCATTGATATGCAAACATCGAAATTATTAATGTTCTGCAATCAGCACATTCAGCATTAGTGAAAATAAATCTGACTTAGAATTTTAAGTAGAATTCTTACACTTAGAATTTCCTTAGTTTTTAGGCTCCTAGTCTGATTGAGATTTGGTTACATTTACAAGATTACATGTGGCAACTACAATATACCTATACCTTTGTACTTTTCTTGTCTTCAAGGGCCCAATGAAATCTAAGCCCCAACGTTCAAAGAGTTCTTGGGGTTGAGAAGGACAAAAGGGTATAAAGTCCCTTTTAAGTGGCTTACCGGTCTACAACATGTATTGCATCCCAATACCCATTCTTTAGCATTGTGGCATAGTGTAAGTCACCAATGGCTTGCTTTAAGTATTTTCTTTGAAGTAGCATTAGTTCCCATGTGACTATCTACCAAACCTTCATGAGCTTCCAAAAGGACACCCAAATCTATTCTTCCATAACACACTTCTATGACACCTAATCACGTCCCATGTGACTATCTGCCAAACCTTCATGTGCTTCCAAAAGAACACCCAAATCTCTTCTTCCACAAGACATTTCTATGACACCTAATCAAGTCCCATCTTAGACAAGAGACCATTTATAATTTGGAATGTAAATGCTTATAGTACCACTTTCCTTTGTTCCACAAGGTGCATGTCACTTGGAAAGGAAGTTGTAGACAAGTGTTCACCAATCTTTTCATACTAGAAGGATATGATAGCATTTTGAAATAACTTTGTAAGAGAAATCTTTGTTTATGCCTTTAGGAGGTTCACTTGATTTTATGCAAGATAACTAATCCACTATCACATGGCTTTTCCCTACCTTCACAATGATGTTGAAAGTGAATTCTTACAAAAGCATCAGCCATCCACTTATTCTACCTTGGATAATAAGCTTGTTCACTAGTTACAGTAATGCCTTCTGATCCACAAAAGCTATGAATGGTTTTGCTATGAGATAATGGAGAAACTTCTGAATGGCATAGAGCATGCCGAGGGTTTCTGATTCAATGGTACTATAATTATTTTCTGCCTTGGATAATAACCTAGCTGCAAAAAAAGGGTGATCTAGTGCATCATCTCCAACTAATGCCAAGGTAGCCCTAGTATCAACATGTACACTGAATTTTTTATTCCAAATTGGATATACTAGGATTGGTGAGCTACTGAACTTATTGAATGTACCTTATGTTCTTTAAAATCTTGTTCTTGTTCATTGGACCATACAAATAGCATCATTTTCCTTGTCAAGATATCCAAGTGATACAAAACATGTGCAAGATCTTTAATGAAAAGCCAATAGTAACCCATGAAGTATTCTATTCCCATTATTTGTGCTTCATCTCAACAAGGAGCCACGATATTTTATCAAGGTCCATCTTTTGTCCAGTCTTGAAAACAATATGGCCTAGGAGCTTCCCTTAAGGTACCAGGAATCTGCACTTTTAAGAATTTAATGTTAATCTTGTTGCTCAGCAATGCCACATACATTCTGTAAACGCTCGAAGGTGTGCCTCTTGGCCATTGTAGATGGACCAATCATGTATGAAAGCCTTGAAGTTGCCCATCACCATCTTTCCAAACATGTGTAGGATAATCCGTTGGAAGGTAGCAAGGGCATTGCACAACTCAAACAACATTTGATTGTATGCATAGACTCCATCTTCAACAACAAACGCAGTTTTCATTTTATCTTCTTTGGCTATATTAATCTAGTTATATACCAAGAAGTCATCCATAAAAGAATAAATCTCATGTCTTGCTATGTCCTCCAATGTAGAATCTATAAATGGGTTAGTGGATAGATCCTTAATAGTGATTGTGTTCAATCTTCTGAATTCAACTCATCTATATTTGTGTCGATTCTTTCTTCAAGCTAATCATTATTGAGGGCACCCTTTCACTTGTTTGTACGTTAAATATTATGCCTACATCAAGAAATCTCCTCTTGGACTTTTGCAGCATAGTTAGGACTCATTATATATGCTTTCCTCCATACTAGTCATGCTCCATGTATCAAACGAATCTTATGTACACAAATTTCCAGCAGAACTCCTTTTAGATCTGTGTATATCTAAGCAAAGACTTCCTTCTAGTCCATGAAAATTTGAAATGTTGCAACATTTACTATTGGGTAACAATCATCGTCACCCATAATCATTTGGGGATTTCCTTCAAGTCTCAATTTTACCTTTACCATATAAGGCACCTTATAATTTATGTCCTTGATGCTACCAAATTGGTGTGTCCACTCCTCATTTAACTTGGCATTACCCACCTTGTATTTGATGTAATCTAGAGGATTTACAGGTTGCTCGATTGGTGGCACCATAAGTCTTCCATAGTCATCTCTTTTTTCCCTTTCCTCTTCAATTTCCATTATCTCCAAAAAATTATAACCTAGCTGAAACACCTTGTTATGTTCCATTTGCCAATGAAAAGACATTTCAAAGAATTGGTTTCATCTTTGAAACAAGATTGTAACTCCAAGACTCCTTCCCCATTCGAATCTATAGTGCATCAATTCCCAGCTACTTGTTCCTCTTCAAAGTCAAACTCTAATGAACCTTCAAATGAAGCCACTTCTTTACTCACTGCTTAGTTCTTCAGCTCTATGATATAGTTTTGACCTCATTTTTTTATAAAGTGTGTTCTTTTTTCAATTGTGATTGGTTTTAACTTTGGGCTACTATCAACCACCCCAAACCCAATAGTGCATCATATGCTTTCTTTTGTAACAAGATAACCACAAAATTCATTAGAAATGATTGAGTTCTAATTCTTACCTTTTGTGCCATTAGAACTCCAAGTACTTTAATTCCTAGTTGGCTTGCTTCTACTAATTGAAAAGTTGGAGGCCAACTAATCGATTTACCTAGGCTTTTCAAAGTATTCAAGAAGTACATTTACACTAGACCCACCATCAATGATCATATTGGTGAAGTTCTTCCCAAGCATTTCCATGTGCACCATTGCTAGTTGATATCATATTGATTATCACTAACATGAAATTGATTAGCTTGTCCCCATATAAGGCAAGTTCCATTATTAGATCTTCATTTTTTCCTCTAGATGCTACACAGGTCATTTCATGTTCTATCTTGCCACTCTCTCTTGTAGTGGTGGCAATTGCATTCCTAAGTTTCAAAATGCTTTTCAAATAAGTCTACCACCTTGACTAGTACAATGGTCTATAGTACTTCTCTTGCGATATTTTTTGTCCAACAATGATTAGCTAGTGTACTTGCATGTTTGTTCAACCAATGACATTACTTTGTCATGGCATGCTCCACCTCCACCTGTACTTCAACAAGTCTCTCTTTTTAATGTAGGTGTGTCTAGATACAAGGCCTTTCATGCTTGGGATCGAGTAATGGCCAATACATCGTTCTCTCTCTACATTAGTCATCTTGGTGCTCACCTTCTACTTCAAACATCCAACATCATCATGGTCTCCATGTCCACACCATCTACGCAACAATCTCATCTTGTTCTAGTTTCTTTAGCAGTCCCTTGCAAAGCGTGCCCACTTACTACATTGTCAACATTATATGATGGGAAATCCTCAAGAGTCATATTGTGTCCGACTTTGAACTCCTCCGCTATTGTTATTGGATATGTTATTATTGCTTCTTTAATTATGATAGCTGCCAAGAGAAGAATACTTGTGTGCTCTTATTTTTCAAATTATACGAGCACTCCTTAGTCAAGTGGCCCATTATCTAACAAGTATCACAAAACATTTTTTTAGGGCAATTTGTTTTGGTGTGGCCCTTCACTCTACAATTTGTTCACCATAAATATTTAGGATCTTTGTTGAATTCTTTGTTTGCTTTTATTTCTTTCATACTAAGCATATCTCTTTGTAATGCTTGAATTGATCTTAGTCTACTATCATTGCTTGTATCCAAGTCACCATCTTCATCATTTTTTCTTTTATAGGATGAAGGCATCTTCTCCTCACTTCTATATCCATAGTTTCTTTGTACGCTTCTATGTATGATGAAGGTAGTACTACTTTGTTTTTTTCATAATGAAGGCATGAGACGTTCAATGAATCATCTTTTTTTTCAAGTTGACTAGTTCTTTCTCCAACTTTACCAATAATTTCTTAAGCCTACAACTATAAGCTCTCATATTCTCATGTTTTCCTTGCCAATTGTTGTATATTTCCCCAATGATTTCATTGTCATCCTAAAGCAGCCTAAATTCTTCCTCAAAGGCCTTCAATTTCACTCCCACTTATTTCAACTAGTTGGATTAATCTTTGTGTACCAGTCAATTGCCACTCATCTAAGGGTGATTGCGAAATGACCATAGCCAATAAGTTTTATCATTCTGCCCATTTGTTGCCCAAATGATTTCACAAGTTTTACAGTGCCTCACTAGATCTTCAAATCCATCTCCTATGAACTTAGGCAATTTCTTCCTTTCTATGCTCAAATGGACTAATGGAGTCACCATTACTTGTCCTTAACATGAATTCAATGACTAGAACATTCTCCTCAAGTAGCTTTGATTCAAAAAAATCGTACTCTCTCAGCACTCTCAAACACATTAGGATCTTCAACCATTCCAAAGACTTTGGTGGTTCATATACCAATATCACTCTCCAGGTATCTTTTCTTCACTCCAATCCTTTGCCTTGGTGTTTTTGTTATAAAATAATGTTATGAGGGGTTATGTTATTAGGGGTCATATTCGTATATTGTTCTAATAAAAGGTTATAAACCTTTATGCTTATTATATGCTTCATGAAACATACATCATTTAAATATCAATAGTTTTGAATAGGTGTGGCAAGTACCCTTTCAGGTATTTTGCAACCCCTCCTATATTTAAGGAGCTTCCATCCAATTGAGAAGAGATTTGATTCTTGGAGATTTTATAAGATGGTGAACCTTATCACATTGCACATAAGATTTATTGATGGCCATGTGGAAGTGAGGAGAAGTGATATCCTCAAGCTCTATCTATAATTTTATAGACAATCTTGTAAGTTTTTTATAATCAAATGATGCTTGATGGAGTTTTTTACCTAAAAGGATTTTCCCCATGTATATATTGTGTAATGCATTAAACATGTGCATCTTGTAATTCTCATTTCATTTATTTTATATTTTATTTGTAATGGTTAGTAATCTAAGATCTAAATTTCTAACAATTTTTGGATTAGTTTCTTCTTCAATCAACAACTCTTCAATACCATTAAGATTGCTTTCATATGCTTTCCTTTCTCCACCTATGAATAAGTCCCTTGACTCCATCTCAAGATAAAGACTTTCCTTTTATAGAGGAGGCTCTATCAACTCCTCCAACTAAACTTGGTCTATGAGATGAACATACCCTTCTTCAAGAAGGGGAAGATGTCTAGTAACCTCAGTCCACTCTTCCTCCACAAGTTGTAGGTCATTGCTCATAGTCAATTAAATGTTTTGATGTCTATCTCTAACTTACGCTTCAACTTCAACTTCTACTTCGCCTACTTCAGCTTTGAATTGTGTTGATGGATTCTCTTTGGCTGCTTCCCATAGTCTTCTTTGTTTTCCTTTCTCCACTAGTGCCAGAGATCATCACTCCCTAACCACTTTGTGATCTTTTCCACCATTATTTAGGCTTAATGGCATTAATTTATGGGAGTGTGGTGTCAATCTTCATTTTGTTGTTCTTTTTTACAGTTTTTTAATTCAAAGTTCAAACTATTGTAGTATTTGTTGATTGTGCATTTCTCACATTTGGTTCAAAGATCTTGTAGTATAATGTAATGCCTTGCAAGGAATCAAGATAGGTGTTTTAGTAGGGTATCCATGTCTTCAATTACTATGAAAGCTATTGTAGTGTTTGTTTTGTACTGTCCCCAATTTAGCCCTACGCTCTTCATTTGGATTTAGCCTATTTCCGGAAACTCGTAGGCTAAGCAGAATTGGAAATTAGGGTTTCCGCTTTCATATGCAATTTTGAAAGTTTGCATGGGTGAGTTGCTACTGCATGTCTGGTGGAGCTTTCTAGGTTTTTGGAGAGCTTCAGGTTGAGGTAACATGCATGTTAAGATAATAACATGCAATTTTGGCAGATACCTTGCATGCAGGAAAGGTAGGTTTTTTTGGGTTTTCATAGACCTCCATGGTGGTGTGACATGCATCTGAATCTGACAACCTTTCGGGCACCTACTATTTATAGTAAGTCATTATGGTTGTCCGGTTTGTGCTCAGAAGATATTTGTTAACACCTACTATTTATAGTAAGCCATGATACTGCTCAGTTGAGGTTCAGAGGAAGTTTTGCAAACTTACTATTTATAGCAATTTGCTATTTTTGGTAAGTCTATTTTTAGCAGTATCATTCTAGCAACAGCTCAATCATTTGCAGTTCAGTGTAGCTAATCAGTTTGGCTTTTTGTTGAGTTTGAAGTAAACTTACTATTTTGAGCATTTGCTATTTTTAGCAAGTCCATTTGTGGTAGTGGCATCATCATCAGTTTGGTTTAGCTCGGCAAATGCCAGTTTGCTATTTTTAGTTGTTTATCAGTTGCAGTTTGGGCATTGCTCTTGGCTACCTCCTTGGACTGAGTGTTGAATTTTAGGATCAGATTTGCATGCACAGAAAAATAATTCAAAATCAGACAAAATAACACAGCAGATACCCTGGGAAAACCCTCCTCTTGAGGGAGAAAAACCCAGCAACAAAGATCTCTCTTATATTTAAAACAGTGGCTACAAATCTTGTTACAATTAGGTCTAACACAAGACCAATAGTCAGCACCTGGAAATATGCAATAACAGATAACAAGCTGACACTTCAAAACCTGCCCTGAGATCAATTCGCAATCTGATCTTGAAGGACTGGAGAGACTTCACACTTGACAGAGAATGGATCTCCAGGAATTCGCACCTGGCAATATTTGTGATTGACTGAAATGAACACCTACAGAATTTGCATCTGAAAGATACTACACACTGTATGATCTTCGTATGATGTTCACACTTGTTATGATATCCGCCCTGTATGAAGTTCGCACTTTGCTTGATTAATATATTCGCACTTGATGATATCGGACTTGCTCTAGACAGAGTTCGCCCTTGACAGAGATCTGATTTGATAGAGTTCGCAATCTCTTGTTCACGGTCTCTTAATAAGATATTCGCACCGAACTGATCTGGATCTTCGCCCTTGATGATAATGCACACAAGATGATCTTCACGCTCTTCATATGAATAACCGAATTGAATATATTGGATAATTACAATGGATGAATGGTCTTGTATATATATACAACTTAGAGAGGTCGCACCTCTTCATATCATAAGGTCGGCCAAAGTAAATGTTAATTACAAGTCATCAATAAAGTCGGCCAGAATACAAATATTAAATGTCTTCTAATAAGAGATCAAGATGAATTCGTATCTTCTCATGTCGGACATAATATAAAATGAAGATAATACAAAAATAACGAATATAAATTAAATAGCCATCGGGCTATCATTTAATTTGTGTTCTCTCAATAGAGCTGAGCTGGAAGGAACGACTGAAGCTGCTATATCATTAACACTGAGTTCCATACTTAGTCAATTTTTATGTTTTGCAATTGTACCCCATGCCTAGTCAATGAACTTGAAGTTGTTTATAAAATGGGGTCATGAAAGGGGACGCCTCATTAAGTTCATTAATGATTTTAATGTTTTATTAAAGTTTTATTATTTCCTCAAGTGGGACGACTAGGGAATAATATGAAGAGTTTTAAATATTTCAAAATTCTTTTTGAAATGGACGGCTCTTGGAGAAAATGGAGAGTTTTTTGATTGGAGGTTACAGTTGATTCATCTTCTCTATTGAAGCTTATTTGTTGATGCCTTGCTCATTCATTCATATGCTGGAATTCTATGGTAAAGTTATGCTGTTGGATTGAATCCAGAACCTGGATAAGGGGAAGCTTAGCAAACCAATCCATCCTTTGGGTTTGAAACTATGGCTACCTAGGTGGTTAATTGAGATTGTGCTTCACACAAAGGTGCAGATTGAGTTTTAATTCTGATGTTGTTGGACAGGGTGTTGATGTAAAGCTTGTTATCTTACTGCTGGTTATACATGGATGAAGCGAAAATTCACTGATAGCTTCGTCATGGAATTTATTCTCATTCTGGGTATTTGCTCATGCTGTCTGACTGTGAAGAGCACCCAGACTGGAGAAGTTTCGGATTTTATTTCTGAGTATTGGAATTTTGAGAAGAGGTCAACCTCTCCCTAGGTCATACTTCTTCCTAGCAAGTGCATTGGAATTCGTGCCTTTTGTTTCTCTCTATTTTTGGCTCGATTTCCCAGTGGAGTTTGAATGCCTAGCCTCTAGTTGTTAATTGATTGTGGTTTGGAGGCATTCTGAGCTGTTTCAGAGGAGATTCGTCCATTTTGGTGATATTCTATCTTGCTAGTCTAATTTTCTGTATACACTGTTTCTAATCAGACTTGTTAGATTTTGATATAATGCTAGTTTGAGCTTTATTTCTATATCTTTATTGCATTGTAATTGTTAGACTTATTAACTTACTGTGAATTTGGAAGCATATCTATTCTTATTTGCAGGTAGAAACTCTTCATTGTAAAGCTGGTTTAGTAGTACTAACAACTATTTAATTTATTGTTGCAATATAGTTTTGAATTTTACACTCCCTCTAGAGAAGTGGTTGAGTTCAATAAACATTCTTTCATTATTGTTATTTCCCCCCACGAAATAAGTAGTAGAGTGGAAAATATTCCCCCCCGCTAAATAAATGGTAGTGCGGAATTGTATGGTCGGTTATCCACTTATTTGTATTTACTTTCATTCATGGTCAGCCAGCCGCCTACAATTGGTTTTTGTAATTCATTTCAGTTGCTAATGATCCCCGAAACCATATGCTATCACCTCACCCACACTGGGATCTTGGTGAACATTCTTGGTGAGGGTTATTTACAAGTTGGTTTTGATTTGGAGCTAACACTGATTAGTGGTTTGGTGTTGGTTTATTGTGTTAAAACTTGAAAAAAAATTAAGGAGGAATACTACAATGGTATCAGAGCCTGTTTTCTTCCCATCTTGTGAGATCAAAGTTTCAGTTGTCAGTTGAATGTCAAAGAAATCTGATACTACATTAGAAAGCAAAATAGAGTTTAGTTTCAGCTTTCAAAGTTTTTGAAGTTGACACTTTTTCATAGGTTTTTAAGAAACCGTGTGTTGCTAGTTTGAGCTATGGCTTCAAATGAAGAGAAAGATTTGGCAAGATCTTTATACATTGCGGGCACAAGGCTCATTAATGAATGTCAGACAAGGGAAGAAGAAGTGAGAATACTTCTTCTACTGGAACAATGTTTGAGCCAGGTGAAGTAGTCACCTTCAGGGTTAATTAAAACGGCATTGGCGCCTACAGTGACCTTTTTGAAACATCCTTATTGGTTGAGGCATCCGGATGAAGAGATCAATATGTTGGTTACTTCATGCCTCAGTGAAGTGATGAGAATCATGGCACCCTTGGTGCCCTATGACGATAAAACTATGAAGAGAGTTCTTCATATGTTCTTGGAAAGCTTTCAAGATCTTGATGAAACTGATAGCAATCAGTACTCCAGAAAAGCTACTATACTGAAGATATTTTTTGAACTCAAAACAAATAAGTTGCTGGTAGATTTGGGTATGCAAGATCGAATATATTATTTGATCCATTAACTCTTCATTTCAACTTGGAGTGAACAAGAAGAGAATGTAGTTGCTACAATGAGAAACATTTTAGTTTTAACTATCAATGAGATGGATGACATTCCAAAATCCGACCTATCTTTTATGCTAAACATTCATGAACAAGAAGGAAAGAGATCTTCTACTGCTGGAATGTTGATCAAAGATTTGTTCATTCAGTGTAAGGGAAAATTGAAGACTCACTTGAAGAAGACTGAGCTGATAAATGAAGTGGTCATTAATGCAGAAGATGAAATGTTGTTTCTCAATGATTCTATGGCGGTTTCTCAAGAAGACCTCCTTGGTATGCTTGTGACTACTAATGAAGAGATCAGTAATATACCTTCACATGAAGGGCTTATTGAAGACAAGAAGGATAGTCTTCAAACCAGCTAGCAGTGATGATTCCTTACTTCATTATAATAATGGAGATTTAGGTGGTTTTGAGTTTGATCATCAAACTAAGCTCTTCAGAAAGGATATTTGTGAAGATATCAGTTTTGGTGAGTTTGGAGGTGTCTCATTCCAAGAGTCACCACTCCAAGAGAAGTACGAAGAGCATTTTTTTTTTATTAGAATAACCAGCCCTTCAACAATTGGGATCCGGGTGTGAAGGCGTTTAATGTTGACAAGGAACTTGTTGGGGATAAATTTCCCTTTCATCCCAATATAGTACAAAATTTTGGTTTTAACGAAAGCTATAAGATGGCCATTGGAGGAGAAGATGTTTTTGACAAAGAAGCTTGCATGGAAAAGCCCCATAATGACTCATTGATCAAGTTGGGGGCTGCTAAAACATATGATCAAAGTATCAGTGAGGTGGAAACAAATTTAGAAGATCAAAGGGCCCTTGCTGATGGAAGATTTAAAGAGGATCTCAAATTTGATTTCCCAATTCATGAGGTTAATAGTCAACCAAGGTTTGAAGAATTGGTAAATTCTAATCCTCTTCCTTTTCAGTTGACAGGTGGCGAAATACAAGAGTTTTGGAGCAGCTTTGAGGGCAGCAAAGACAAGAAACAAAGTTCTGATTTTGATACGCAGTCTACCAGCAATTCGCCATCCTTGCATACTAATGAGTGGGAAGGTCAATTCTTGATATCCATTGAAGATGAGGTGCAAGTCCTATTCATAGTTGACCACTCACATAGTTTGATTAAAGAGAGACGGGAAGGAGTTAGAGATGGAGCCACTCTCTTTAATCTGCAATTCATCAAAGACTCCTTGAAGATTATAAAATCAGAATATCTATGCTGAATTATAGATCGGGATTATGCCTATCAACTCACAAAGAAAACCAGCCGTGTAATCCAAGGAAAAGAGGGAAAGGTTGATAAGCTTACTGTTGAGCTTGAATCAACCAAGGGTATGTTGACAAATGATCAGTTGGCTTTGTTGGAAATAGAAGTACAGCTAGCTTATTCCAAACTTCTCAAGGAGCAAGAGAATGAATTAAGAGTTGAGGAAATCAAGCAAGTAATTGAAGAGCTTGATTGTCTTCAAGAGGAGTTTGATTTGGAAGATTTCCCTAGGAAATCAAAGGTTGCAAGTGCACTTTTGAATCATCGAAGGTTGGAAGTATTTATTCATAGTGACTTCCACATCTTTGACATCAAGGGGTTAACCAAATTTACCTTAGAAGCTGCTGAAAATCTTATGACAGCAGCAAGTAGAGGAGATTGCAAACTTGTTATCCACGAAGTATGGGAAAAAGGACCAACATATGGTGTTTACATGTCTAACAATCCATCCCTTGGATTGAATAATGCTCTAGCTCATACTTGTCCATTTTGGAAGTTGGGTTTGAAGACAATGACTGTCCTATGTCCCCCTATTTTTGAAGCTTTCATGTTTTAGTTTTTGGGGTTCGCTAGAGAGTACATCAAATTCTTGAGTTTGCAATTGGTTCTAACTGGCACTTGGAAATGTGTTGAGTATGCTATCTAGTGCATTGGCAATCACTTCCAATTGGGTGTCCATGTCAAGGATCCTCAACATGGTTTGATAGAGCTCATCACAAATGGTAAGAAGGTATGTAGGAGTGATAAGTACCAAAATTACAGTGCTAGAGGTGCTGCTACCTTCTTTATCAACAAATGGATGGTAATTTTTTATCATGAAATGGCAGTTTGGAGAGGTAATGTGATCAGAAGTTTTTTTTTTAGAGGCGATGGAACCTTCAATAGGGGTACCACCAACCTTGTTTGTGAGCAGTTATGCCTATCATATTGAAGATTTTTCATGTTGCAGCTGTTGTCTACCTTCTTGGATGTTGATTTTCCATAAATCAGATTTCAAGATGATTATATCAGACCTAATAGGAAGCTGGTGTATTCATTTTCAGACCTCCAAGTCTCCTATTCGGACTGATTTTGGGCCTCAAATGCGAAAGGGAATGATTCAGTGCAGCCCAAATCCGGGTATGGGATGTTCTCTAATGTTAACCAATGGCCTTCTCTGCATTTTCTCCTGTACTAATGTTTGGGGCAGCGAGCTTTCAACTGATTTGGTTCAACAGTTTGAGACTCTTGAGGTGAAATTTATAAGTTTTTCTTGGAGTCTTCTCAGTTATATCAGTTTGTTTCAAAGAAGGCATTATACATCTTCATGGAATTTTGAGGATGTGATGGAGGAACTTTTGCAAGGAGTTGCTCTTCTCGTTGCAAGAAGTGTTGGAAGAGTCACATATGTTGTTGTGACTCTGTTTGATACTATGAAGAGTTATGATGAGGAGCATGTTTTTCAATTGAGAAGACTATTTTTCCTATTGCTCAAGAATGTGTTAGTTTTTGGTATTGCAAATTTTGTCTCCTCAGAGTTTTCAGGACATGGGATGCTGCAGAATTATGATTTCAATGCTTTCAGGACTATCAGATTAAACCACATGTTTGGAAGGGCAGAGCAGTTTTGGAACTTTGATTATGTTGGTGAGAACAGTGTGGTGCAGCATCAGCATGGTGGGTCTCTACAGATATGGATTTAGGACCCTGGGATCCTACTTGGCATAGTAAGGATCAAGTTGTTTTCTTGGAGTGTAGTGGCATTGCTTGAGGACAAGCAACTTTGGGAAGGGCGGACTATAATGTCCCCAATTTAGCCCTACGCTCTTCATTTGGATTTAGCCTATTTTCGGAAACTCGTAGGCTAAGCAAAATTGGAAATTAGGGTTTCCACTTTTAGATGCGATTTTAAAGGTTTGCATGGGTGAGTTTCTAACTCATGTCTGGTGGAGCTTTATGGGTTTTTGGAGAGCTTCAAGTTGAGGTAACATGCATGTTAAGATAATGACATGCAATTTTGGAAAATACCTTGCATGCAAGAAAGGTTTCTGGGTTTTTTGGGGTTTTCAGAGACCTCCATGGTGGTGTGACATGCATCTAAATCTGACATTTCCAAGCACTTACCATTTATAGTAAGTCATGATGGTTGTCTGATTTGTGCTTAGAAGATATTTGGAAACACTTACTATTTATAGTAAGTCGTGATATTGCTCAATTGAGGTTCAGAGGAAGTTTTGCAAACTTACTATTTATAGCAATTTGCTATTTTTAGTAAGTCTATTTTTAGTAGTATCATTCTAGCAGCAACTCAATCATCTACAGTTCAGTGTGGCTGATCAGTTTGGCTTTATGTTGAGTCTGAAGTAAGCTTACTATTTTGAGCATTTACTATTTTTAGTAAGTCCATTTGTGGTAGTGGCATCATCATCAATTTGGTTTAGCTCGGCAAATGCTAATTTGCTATTTTTAGCAGTTTATCAGTTGCAGTTTGGGCATTGCTGTTGGCTACCTTCTTGGACTGAGTTTCATACTTAGTCAATTTTTATGTTTTGCAGTTGTACCCATGCCTAGTCAATGAACTTCAAGTTGTTTCTAAAATAGGGTCATGAAAGGGGACGCCTCATTAAGTTCATTAATGATTTTAATGTTTTATTAAATTTTGATTATTTCCTCAAGTGGGACGACTTGGGAATAATATGAAGAATTCTAAATATTTCAAAATGCTTTTTGAAATGGACACCTCTTGGAGAAATTGGAGAGTTTCTTGATTGGAGGTTACAATTGATTCATCTTCTCTATTAAAGTTTATTTATTGATGCCTTGCTCATTCATCATATGTTGGAATTCTATGGTAAAGTTATGCTACTCGACTGAATCCAGAACCTGGCTAAGGGGAAGCTTAGCAAACCAATCCATCCTTCGGGCCTTAAACTATGGCTACCTAAGTGGTTAATTGAGACTATGCTTCACACAGAGGTGCAGATTGAGCTTTAATTCTGATGCTGTTGGACAGGTTGCTGCTATAAAGCATTTTATCTTACTGCTGGTTATACATGGCTGAAGTGAAAATTCACTGATAGCTTCATCATGGAATTTATTCTCATTCTAGGTATTTGCTCATTCTGTCTGACTATGAAGAGCGCCCACACTGGAGAAGTTTCGGATTTTATTTTTGAGTATTGGAATTTTGAGAAGAGGTCGACCTCTCCCTAGGTCGTAGTTCTTCTTGGCAAGTGCATTAGAATTCGTGCCTTTTGTTTCTCTTTGTTTCTGGCTCGATTTCCCAGTGGAGTTTGGACGCCTAGCCTCTAGCTGTTGATTGAATGTGGTTTGGAGGCATTCTGAGCCGTTTCGGAGGAGATTCGTCCATTTTGGTGATATTCTATCTTGCTGGTCTGATTTTCTGTATACACTGTTTCTGATCAAACTTGTTAGATTTTGATATAATGCTGGTTTGAGCTTTATTTCTATATCTTTATTGCATTGTAATTGTTAGAGACTTATTACTCTAGCTTACTGTAAATTTGGAAGCATATCTATTCTTATTTGCAGCTAGAAACTCTTCATTGTAATGCTGGTTTAGTAGTATTAACAGCTATTTAATTTATTGCTGCAATATAGTTTTGAATTTTACTCCCACTGGAGAAGTGGTTGAGTGCAATAAACATTATTTCATTATTGTTATTTCCCCCCACGAAATAAATGGTAGAGTGGAAAATATTCCCCCTGCTGAATAAGTGGTAGTGCGGAATTGTATGGTCGGTTATCCACCTATTTATATTTACTTTCATTCATGGTTGGCCAGCCGCCTACAATTGGTTTTTGTAGTTCATTTCAGTTGCTAATGATCCTCGGAACCATATGCTATTACCTTGCCCACACTGGGATCTTGGTGAACATTCTTGGTGAGGGTTATTTACAAGCTGGTTTTGATTTGGAGCTAATGCTAATCAGTGGTTTGGTGCTGGTTTATTGTGTTAAAACTTGAAAAAAATTAGGGGGGAATACTACATGTTGATTGTGCACTACACAATCACATTTGGTCTGAAGATCTTGTAGTATAATGTAATGCCTTGCAAGGAATCAAGATAGGTGTTTTAGTAGGGAATCCATGTCTTCAATTACTATGAAAACTATTGTAGTATTTGTTGATTGTCCACTTCACAATTACATTTGGTCCTAAGATCCAATTGTATAATGTAATGCCTTGCAAGGAATCAAGATAGGTGTTTTAGTAGGGTATCCATGTCTCAATTACTATGAAAACTATTGTAGTATTTGTTGATTGTGCACTTCACAATTACATTTGGTCCTAAGATCCAATTGTATAATGTAATGCCTTGCAAGGAATCAAGATAGGTGTTTTAGTAGGGTATCCATGTCTCAATTACTATGAAAACTATTGTAGTATTGGTTGATTGTGCACTCACATTACATTTGGTCCTAAGATCCAAATGTATAATGTAATGCATTGCAAGGAATCAAGATAGGTTTTTCAATAGAGTATCCATGTCTTGAATTACTATGGCATTCCAAATTATGTCAGACAATACTTGATTTCTCTCAACTTCTTCACAAACGTGTTCCTATAATGAAAGATCCTAGAGATATTTAAAATACCCCACAAGATTGTCCTCTCGCTCTTGAATTGTTTCTACTACTTCATCAATAGGCCTACCATTTATGGTTTAATCTTTTCAATCTGACCTCACTTCTTATACGCAACAACATCAATTTTTATTATTATCTGGCTAAAGCATCAAATGCATACAATGATAAAAAAAACTAAGAGTGCATACCAGAAAAAGTAAAAAAATATTACACACTAGCAGCTTTATTCAAATAGAGTTTGCTTACATACAATTAGATCAATGAAGACCATGGCAAGATCATGTTCGAAAAGGTATGTCGTATGTCAACCTTGCATCTCAATGTTTTTGATTAGATAAGCAAGGTTTTTGAAAGGGCCCTGAACCCTTTTACAAATCGAAAGATAGATCGTTCAGCTCAACATAACAGCAAAAAACCAGCAGAGAACAACAAGACAGCACAAAACAGCAACCAAATGGAACCACTACAGCTCCATCAAAATGGAGCAAAACACTACACACCCTGCTCAAGGTGGTTTAAAAAATTGTTCCAAAGATTTTTGCTGAACCATTATACAAGGCTTCATCTCCACAAATCTTTTCATCTTTTTTTGCAAGAAGAAGAAACAAAACCACTCAAAGGACTAATCAAACCAGGAGTATCAACAGAGGGGCCATTAGAATCTTCAACTTGAGGCTTCTGAAAAAAAGTGGTGTGATCTTCTGTAACAGCAGACATCTTCACCTTTTCCTTCCAAACAAAGTGTTGTTTCTTTTTCCTTAGGCAGGTAAAGGAGGCATGACCTACTTTACTGCAACAATGGCAAATAATGGGAGAATATTCATATTCAATCTGCTGCACCCACTTACCAAATCTTGAAGATAAGGTTATTTGAGTAGGGAGAATAAGGTCCTTGCATCTCAATGTTGTATTTATTAATTAGTTGCATTTATTTATTACTTTGTCCTCACATGGGAAAGAGAGTGTCCCACTTTGAGGTGGCATTCTTTGCCACATGTCAATATTTTATCCTGTAAGAAGTTGTAAGAGTATTTAATATCATCATGGTGTGTAAGATATCATCGTGATGTGTAAGAGCGTCTTATGAAATTGTACGTAGGATTTACTTGTGATAGATTCTATGATGCATAAGAGCATGATTATAGGAGAGTTACATTGGAATCTTGAACAACATTATGACATGTAATAAAGCATCTTTGAATGGCAATAATGGAGTGAAAATGGAGCACCCAAGTTGCTGAGTTGGTTATGATGGACTATGACAGCATAAAAAGATCTAATATTAACATGCTAATCCATCATGGGAGTTAGGCAATGGAATTCCTCATGGAGATTTGGGTGCCATTTGGGGTTTATTATCCTCCCATGGTTTGTGGTTTACCATTTGTGATTTCCTATTTTGTATCTTCTATATATTGGTGCCTAAAATAAAGATGTAATATGATGTAATTTTTTTAAGGGGTTATGCTGCCGAAATTTCTCCAAGCTTGTGTTGATTATTCTCATGTGAAGGATTGAGCCTATGGAAATATTGGTTCAAGATTTGGAGGCTTGATTTTTTCCTAAAAATGTTTTGCCAAAATAAACACTATGTCATTGTGGTATTTGCTTTTTTGTGTATATTTTCTTTTGAAATTGCTAGATTGTATTTTGCATGCATTTCTCTCCTTATTGATTAGTGCAGGAAGTGTTTCCACCATTAGCTTATTTTCAAATCAAACTCTTTCCTTGTCTATGATTATTCAATACGAAGGGGTGAATAGTTGTCAACTAGAACAAAGCAGACGGGAACCACTAAGCAAAACATGAACAACTAACCCAAAGCCAACAGGTTAACTAGAAAAATAGTCAGCTCCATAAACTAACAAAACATTATAAATTCATAGCTAATTACACCTGCTTCGCACATATTGTATAGGCAGATAGGAATCCATAGATTTGCACCTAAACCCTCTATACATTTCCTCTATTATTTCTAAATAGAAGTGGCATATCTTCCAAAAGCCTCCACATCTTCAATGTCTCTTTGGTATGCATATATGTTTTCCATTACGCATTCTATGATTTTGTTGAATTACTAGCTGATCTAAAAGATTGTCCCCTGATTCACCAAGTGATTAGATCATAAGAGATAGTGGTTACATGTTGGTTACCATATTGGTAATTATGTCCTTGTTATAAGACTTTTGGAGGTCGCCCCCTAAAAGTGGTTCATTCTAATAATCAGTATTTTGTTCTAATCTCACTAATTATTTAGATATGATCTATTATGCTCTTATCTATGCATTCATTTTGCTATCTTCTTGTGGATTTGTATTATATTGACATTATTCTTCTCCTACAATAATGTAATTCCATTACATAGCACATCATTTTCCAACCTTATAAATGTAACTAGTACATAAAACCAATGCTCCCTGAGGATGCGTCCCCTACCAATTTTTCCCCCATCCCCTATAGGGGATGTTTTAGGGATGCTTAAGAATGTCCCCCATGTCCCCTATGTGAAAAAAAAACAAAACATACCCAGGACATTCCTCTTTGTCCAAGGAACATTAGGGGATGGCTAGCTGTCCCCGAGATGGCTAGGGGAGGTCCAAGCATCCCCCAACCCGGGAACGACTAGCCATCCCCTACAACCCAACAATTTTCCAAATGCATTTTTTTTAAAAACGCACATTTTTTATTTAAAAAAAGGGATGGGCTGGCCCATAAGGACCCCCTCCCCACCCCTTTAAACAATACCTAAACCTAATTGAACCCTCAAAAGAACTAAAGAACAAAAATAAAACCATCCTTTTGTAGAAGAGCAGCAAGAGAAGAGCAATAGTGAAAAGAGGGGAGAACAGCAATGGAAAGAAGGCACTAGGGCATCAAATCCACTACATTTGAGGTAAGTTCTTAATCTAGCATTTGTTTGTTCAATTTCTTTTGCATTTTTTAAAGTTTTTTTTTTTTAACTTTTAAACACATAGGGAGGGCATTTTGAAAAAAAAATTCTATTTGAACTTGCAGCTCTGTTTTAAATTATTAACAAAAACAAATGAAAAGATTGAAGTTCAAATGCAACAAAGAAGTAGAGCTAGAAGTCATAGAAGTATGAATGCCACTTGGTGTTCTTTTGGGAGTGGGAGTGAGGCAGGGCCAGCAAGTTCGACAAACCCATTTGAATATCCTTCCAAACTCTTCAAAATCTCTGCAAAAGGCCCATTTAACCTCAAGAAACCTCTCTTATAATTTGCATCATGAATAGACAAAGATAAAAAAAAATCAAGGGGGAGTAGAGTATGGCTATGTTATTTGTGTAACAAAAACTATAGAGGTGGCTATAATAGAGTTTATTGTCATCTTTTGTGGATAGGTGGACAAGAGGTAAAAGGTTGTAAGACTATAACTCCAGCTAAGAAGACTGAGGCAACTAGATTGCATATGGAGGGGGAGACAAAAAAGTAGGGAATTCCATTGGAGAGTATGCAGCCTAGTGTGTCATTGCCTACAAGATCCATGGATGTTGAAACTCAAGGAGAAGGGTTCTACTTCTACGAAGGGAAAGAAGAGAATTATTAGTGTTGCAGATATGTTTAACATACAATCACAAGAGGTGGCTAAGTTGTAATAACTTGAACCAATTTTATACCAATTTTTTGCAATTTTCACATAGTTTTGTACTCAGGTATTCCGTCAAACAGTTTTCCAATAGGCTTATCTGAGTTTGTGTGCAGCTTGTTTGAATGGATATTGTAAATAATCAACAGTACATGGTATTCTTATCTTCCAAATATCACTCACTCATAAATAATAAAAATTACAACTAAGTTGTTCACAAAGGAATGTTATACAATACTAGCACTGCTATTACAAAACTTAAATATCCAGAATTTACACACAGCCAATGAACTTTTAATATTATAAATCAAAATTCACTAACCTGGAAAATCTGTCAGTAATCCTTAATATTTTATCCTTCTCCAATGAGTTGTACGGCAACCAATAAATAATATAGCAGCCTCTAAACATTGGCATGGTGATGAGTAGAGAGCTGCAATTGCATGAAGAAGAGATGGCGCCCAAGCTTTGACTGATTTTGAATTATCTAAGGTCCACGACAGCTCCTAAAATCCCCCACAATATGGTTCGGCACATTTTCACTTGGTACGGCAGCTTGGAATAAGTGGTGGCTCCTTTATTCCTCCTATGTTGACTTCTTTTGACCCCTTTTTAAGCTACAACAGTCTTCAATCATTCATTTCATGGTTCAAGCCTCGTAAGGAAAGATGCAATTGGTTTACAGAGTGATGCCAGCTTTAAGAGCTCCAATAAACTTTATCGACTCATTTTCTAAGAAACCCTACCCTTCTACCTTCTTTTCATGCAACCAAAGGTTGTACCACACATAGACAAGGTCATTTGAGCATGCTTTTGAGTTGACCTATTGCACTTCTTTGTGTGAATGGCCTCAAAAATACTTCAATTGTGCTTACAACTAGAAGCACTACAAGTCTAGGATAAAATGCGGATGGCAAGCTTTTGAAGATTAGGCATTGTGGCACCATAATCTTCCCACCACAAATCTACAAGGCTAGCAATTGTCATTTTATAACTTAGTAAGGATTTTAATAAACTTAACAATTAAAATAAAAAGTAAATTAACATTAAACACATGTTTTCTTTACCTCGTTGCAGAGTGGCTCTCCTACGAATGCAAACATTTTAAGAAAACAATGCCCCCTTCATCCTTCTTATAACTTTGTATCTCATCAAGTATGAGGTCTCAATCTCTCAATACATGTGTTGAGGCCAAGAAGAACCTTTGCATCTGCTGTGAAAGTAGGGGAGAAATAAAACTTGGGGTTCAAATAGTAGGCAGCAACATAAATATGTTGGTTGAGTTGTCGGCTCCACCTCCAATCAATTATGCACCATATGGGTTCATATTTGGTCTTGTTTGACCCATACAAATGTTGAATTGCCTCTTTGGCCTTATCCATGGCCCCATATAGATACCCCATGGGGTTTTGATCCCCATCCACCAATCCTAGAACCATAATCAACGGTTAAGAGTGTTTTTAGTTCTAGTCAAGGGTTGGTTTAGCATGATCGAATCTTTCAATTTGCTTTTGTATTATGTTTCTGTTATCTATTTAATAGGTGAGAACCCCAATAGAAGCCCCCATTTACAGAACAAAAAAACACGAGACAATCAACTTTAAATGAGTTTTAGGATTATTGTCACTTTCTTGGCATTAAGAGCCTGTTGACAACCCCATACACTCTCCAAACTTATGATGTCACTAAGAAAGAGAATAAAGCCAATTTGTAAATGGCTTGGATTATAACTAAGAAAAAATAGAATGATTTCTAGAAGAAATGGTATACGCCTAGTATATATACTAAATAGAATTATCACTGATTCAATTAAGCTTATGATTCCTATAGCAACCAGGTCAAAACATAAGCTAAAAGGCTAAAACTTTTGCATCATGTTTGCACACATACCATGTGAAATTAAGAGCAATTTAGATGATAAAACTTCCAAATGTATGTTTTGGGCTTTTCAAAAGAAGCAAAGGCCTATAGACTTCATTATCCTACAAGAAGAAAGATAGTTGTGAGGGTGGATGTAATTTTTTATCAAGAAGAAGGAATTGACATTAGTAACAATAAGTAAGAAAATGGAAGCAATTTCTAACTAATGAAATGTTTAGTACCACTATCAATTTACCACTACTAAAAAACTGTGTTACCTGATCCTGTAGGTTACCAGTCGAATCCTGGTCCGATTTGAACCAGATCCGGGTACCAGTCCAGTTCGCCTGTGAGTCCAGGTTGGGCTGCAAAAGGCCACCCAATTCGCCTGTGAGTCTAGGCCGGGGGCTGCAAAAGGCCACCCGGTTCGCCTGGAGCAAACCCAAGAAGAACTCGGGCAGATCTGAGCAAACCCACGGGGAACCCATCCCTGCAATGTCCAAGTTTGGCTTTTCTTTTTTTTTTTGGCTATTTTTAATCATTTTAGTCAACTGATTTGACTAGGCGCCCAAATGAACCCTAATATTGACTTGCAAAACACATTAAACACCAAAACAGGTCCATTTTGGTCATTTCTTTTGCAAACAACAATTATCATTCCAAGAGGCTGAACAATTTTTTTGCTTGTTGGATCAACAAAGAGAGTTGAAGATTGATCTTTGAAGGTTCTACATTGATTGCCTTGTCATTCCTACGCATTTACAAATGTTTATTGGCCGCCAAGAAGATCATAGAAGGAATTTTTGCAAAGAGTTAAGTTTCTTTTAATTTTTTTCCTCCATTTTTGTTTCACAAACAAGAAACATTTTTTTGTTTTGTTTATCTATGTTTTTCCCTTTCTTCTAGGAATGTATCAAAGATTCAAAAGAGCTAGGTTTTGCGTATCTATTTTTTGTGTTCAATTTTTTGTTTTTGTTTTGAATGTGTTGGTTACAAAATTTCTTGCCATATGAATCACAATGGCAACTGGTTCTAGCTCCACGGCTCAATGTAAATTCAAAACAGATCCGAATTCTCCTCTATGGAAATATGTTCAAAAGATACAATAGGTTCCAGGTGGTGGGGGTTACGTTTGGATTTGCAATGGGTGTGATGTTAGATATTCTAGTTCATATAGTCGAGTAAAAGCTCATTTGTGTGGAATACCTGGACAATGTTATATCCCTTCTATCTTGAACATGATTATGGCAATGAAATTATGGTCGCTATGTTAGTTGTGATTAACTGCTTGTCATGAGAATGTGAAATTGGGAAAAGAATTCTTAATTTATATGTTGTAACTGCAAATGTGAATGATTTTCTTATATATGTGAAAATGAATGTGTTGATGAGTTTATATTTAAAATATATATATATATATTATGTATGTATGTCGAGAATGGTCTAACCCTAATTCTTTGTCAAGTGGTTGCAGGATTGCCAACACCTCAAGGGAGAGGGAAATATCATCAAGGAGAGGTCGTAGTTAATAAAGGATCAAATTATCATCAAGCCATGAGTCAGTGTAAGGTGGTTATATTTAAGTCGTAACCTTGGTCATATCTCATTTAATAAAATAATTGTAAAGCAAGTCAACTTTAATTATTTACCAACGTTCTCCTTTTGAAGTCGTGAAATTAACTCCTAGAGTGCACCTTATGAGATAGTAAATGAATATAAAATATTAAAATTGATAATAATAAAAATAACCTTAAGTCCATCGATTAAATACAAAAATTGATTGAATAATAGTTTGGAGTCGTCAGTAGAAATGGAAGGCGGTAGCTCCCCGCCAACCTTCCATCATGCCTCCTGGGTGAAACGTCCAAGAGGGTAGTCATGCAGTCGCATGCTCTTGGAGTCTTGATTCAGAGGTTTCAAAGATGATTTTCCTTATTACCGCTGGCTCACTCACATTTCATTCTTCCACTTCATTTGTTCTTGCTCGGGCTTCCATCTTTTTCTATTGGCATTCATTTGAGATTCATAGTTACTCATTTTTGAACGGCATTCTTCTGATTTGGTAACCACATTCAGTATCCGCACTTATCCTGTCTTGCATTCCCATTTCCTCTCTCTTTTCTCCTCTCTAACAGTTGACTTCCTAGCGGGTGGTGACCTTGGTTTATTCTTCTATCGAGCATAAGCGGGAGACATTGTCATTCTGTTTGAGTCTCCAGTTTTCAGTTCATTTGGAGGAAAGAATTTGGAACTTCTTCGAGCTTCAAACCTATTTAACCAGGCACGTAAAGAGAGATTTTAAATTTGTTAAAACCCAGCATCGATAGATCTGAACTCGTTCTGATAACTATCTTGCATTGGAAAAACATTTCAATGAATTTCTTCGTCTTGCTGAAAGTTTAATGGAATCGGTTCTTTGCTACAACTCTAGAACTTGTCCAATAGAAGATTCTTTCTTATTATGAATCTGTATAGTATATTAATCTTGCATTTGAATTACTCTGCCTTATTATTTCTGAATCTAAATGTTAGTTCAAGCTCCCATCAAAATTGCTCTGTGATCTATTATGCCATTGCCTAAGCTGTAGCTTTCTCTATATTTTGTTCTCTCAATTTCTGAGTTGGAATCATACATATTCCTCTTTCCAATCCAAGTCCATTTAAAGAAGTATATAAGTTATATAAGTTAAAATCTGAAGAATTATTCAATGGCGACAAGTCTCTCTCTATGTTCCTAGAGGCGAAACCTACTTGTACTCTTGGTATTCAAATCTGGGTCAGACCTTGCAAAATATTCATAGCCAATAGCTGAAATAAAATTGAACTGAGGATAATCTTTAGCAGTGATTTAGACAAAGTGCTCTTTTCCTCTAGTAAGTAAGAAAGAACATAATGCATTTGATTATTGAGGAATGAAATCTTGAACTGAGCAATTTAACCTCATTTTCTTCTCTGTAAATCTGAAATAGAATCTTCACCTGATTGTAAACAAATGATGTAAGATGAATCTTTGAAATTATAAACTTAATGGATTAAGAATTTAAATGCCGAGCAAGGGTGAGAGTGCTGACAGCACGAGGTACATGCTTATTATTGATAAAATCCTTGGCCAAGGTTATGATGCTTAGTTTAAGCATTTGTCAGCTATCAAGAACCAAATATACCCCTGGTTAGAATGGTCTTTCTAGTTAGGAATACCCTATAGTGAAGGATCGACCAGGTAGTATAGGTTCTTAACACCAGGCTCAGATGGCATGATGGTATTTATGTGATCCTTTATTGATTGTCCTCATGAAGGGTCGGGTTTCTTCAGTTGAAGAAACATGGGAGACCAGTAGGTCTTTGGTTGGGCGGAAAAGCCCTTGATATTTCTTTTTCCTTTGAAGACAGAGTCTTGTTCAAGCATTCCAACGTCCAGATTGTACTTTCACGTAACTCTTTCTCTCTCTCTTAATTTCAGTTATATTTACTTTAACATGCTTATTTCATAGCTGTAATAAATGTTCTTATTCTTTTCAAAAGTAAAGGAAAAGTTAGTTATTAACCAACTATGGTTTCAGTTATATAAACAATTATTTACTTCTTTTTCGGCTGAAATTGAAAACTAGAAGTTAGTTGATAAATTGTTATTGTTTTTTTTTTAAATTTCCATTCGATGTTGCAAAGGAAACCCTAGTAAGAAAACTAGTTAGTTACACTTCAGCTGAAACTGGTAGTTAGTTACCAATCTTAATCAGTAGATTATATAGAGTGTTACAGACAAGGCATCAAACCTTACCCTGGAAAGGATGGTGTAGTTGTGCCATCAAAGACAGTAGTCGATGTATTATGGAGCAAGAACAAGCAGATGAACGGACAGGCCGTAAATCAAGTCACCCCTTAATAAAAAAAGATCAAAGGGAATGCAGCCCGCATCTAGTCCCAATGTTGTGGTAGAAAACCATCAACTTTTTGCCCCTCCTCATCCTCAAAGTGAACAACTCATTACAAGCAAAAAACCAAAGGGACCTTTGGAAAGTGCATTTCAAAATGAGAGTCGAGACATTGCCGACCAACATGTAGCAAGATGTATTTATGCAAATGGATTGTCTTTTAATGTTGTTCGCTCTCCATATTGGAAAGGGATGTTGAAAACAGTTAATGAAGCTCCAAAAGGGTACAAGGACCCAAATTATGAGAAGGTGTGTGGCACCTTATTGGAAAAAGAGGTCAAGAACGTTGAAGATGCATTGCAGCCCATAAGGGATTCATGGGTTGAGACAGGTGTATCCATTGTTTCAAACGGGTGGAAAGATGCAAAAAATTGGCCCTTGATCATGTCGTAGCGGTGTCCCCTAAAGGGGCAATGTTTTTGAAAACTGTTGATTGTGAGGGACAGGTGAAAGATGGCCAGTTTATTGCTGATATTCTCATCGCAGCCATTGAGGAAGTGGGTCCCTGTAATGTTGTTCAAGTAGTAACGGACAACACAAAGAATTGTAGAGTTGTCAGCTTGTTGGTTGAGGAACGATATTCACATATCTTTTGGACACCTTGTGTGGTCTACTCTCTCAATCTTATGCCACAAAAGATTGGGAATAAAATTGATTGGATCAAAAATTTGTATGCAGAGGTTGAGGACATCCAAATGTTCATCACCAACCACCGCATGTCTCAAGGCATTTTCAGATCATTTTCAAAACTGGAGCTATTGAAGGTAAGTTAAGTAGCATAAAATTTTACATTTTCATAATTTGATTGTGTATTCTAATTCTCCTTTAGAGTTTGTTTTTAAATTTTAATTATTTTATTTTGTATTTTTAATAGGTTGCAGAGACCTATTTTGCCTCTTAACACAATCATCTTTAGACAACTTGTGAAAGTTAGCGAGGCGATTTCTAGGATATGATTAGCCAAAATTGGTTTATATAGCAGCAAGGCAACAAAAATTAAGCAAATGATATTAGACGACTCATGGTGGGATCGTGTGGAGTATCTCCTTAGCTTCACCAAGCCCATTTTGAGCATGATTCGCTATACTAACATGGACAAGCCTTGCATTGGAGAAATATATGTTGGCATTGACTCAATGATTGAGAAGATGAAGAGCATCATAAATACAAAAGAGCAAGACCCTGAAGAGACTTTCTTCAAACAAGTGCATGCAATTGTTGAAGAAAGATGGAACAAAATGACCACTCCATTACATCTTCTTTCCTTCGCATTGACTCCAAAATACTACAGTGTTGAGATTCTTTTTGTGCCAGGAAGGCTTCCCCCATATAGAGATTTTGAAGTGGTTGAAGGGTACAAGGCAGCATTCCATAGACTCTTCTCTAAAACAGAATTGCGAGATGTAGTCAGGAATGAGTTCGTTGATTTTGTGCACTCAAATGGTCAAAGTGTTGAGGCTCTTCATGATAGGTTTAAGAAGGATGCTCATAGTTGGTGGTACTTCCGTGGTCAATTCTTCCAACACTTGCAACCCCTTGCAATCAAAGTTTTATCACAAGTAAGTTTAATAAATTTATTTTTTAGTCCTTAAAGTTTTAATAAATATAATGTATAACTTTAATTGTTTACTTTGTCTTCATAGGTTGCTAGTTCATCTACATCTGAGAGGAATTGGAGCACATATTCTTTCATCCACTCAATAAAGCGCAATAGATTGCACTCCAAAAGAGCAGAGAACTTAGTATACGTGCATTCCAACTTGTGTCTCCTTTCGCACACACAACATGAGTACAAGGAAGGGGACACAAAGTTGTGAGATATAGAGCCAAAGCATACGGATTTGGATGCTTCCACTTCCCAGCATATTGCATATGAGGATTCTGAAAGCCAGCACACTTTTAGTGCAAGTGGCATTGGAAGTACCATTGGCGCTACTTGTGGTTCATCTAATGTTCCTACATCATCTAACGTCAATGATGATGATGATGTTGATGATTTAAAAAATCCATTTGATGATTAAAACTAAAAGTGTTGAACTTGATATTATTATTTTAATATTGAACTTGAAGTTTGAACGATGAATATTTATCATGCATGTTTTAAATGACATTCAAGTTTATGGTAGTTTTGTTTTTTATAAAATCTTTATATGATGTTATGTGATATAAGATCTGCACAAGTGGATCGATTGCAGGGATGTTGGGTGAGGGTGTAGAAACCCCTATTCTCACTGTTTCTGAAAACTGCTTGTTTTGCTTGTTTTTTTTCTTGTTTTGATTTTTTTTAGGTTTTTTTGCATATACAGATAAAATGCGATTTTGAAAGAAATGGCTTACAAAATTTAAATAAAATATTACAATACTAAAAATGATAGAATCTACTGGATATATTGATGCCAGAATATTTATTGATCTTCTATGCTGAATACAATTTAGATCGGATCACATGTAAATTAAAAAGCTACAACATTTTTGATGAAAACCTGGTTATGCAGCAGCCTGAGATGCCCATGAAATGGTACGGCCATCATAGAAATCAGCTTCTCCCTTAGCCTGATATTTGCAGATGAAACCAGAAGGATATGCGCCCCTGTTGGTGAAGTCAGAATGCCCAAAAGAGAGGCGCTTTTCCCTATGTAAAAAGTACGGCCCTGTACTTGATAGTACGGCCCAACAGCAGCAAAGTACGGCTCAGCAACAGCAATAATAAATCTGTACGGCCCTTGAAAGATGTGTCCAGAGCTTGGAAAATGGACGCCTAAAATGAAGAACCCTTCCCGGAAGAGTTTCAAACCAAAACCCTAAAGATAACTCAAAGAGTGATGCTCTGTGATAACCTCTGGATGAAGCTATCTCTCTGACAAGCAATAGATCAGCTGATATTTCACAGCCTCTGAACTGCAGACACTGAAGATGGCACGTTCTCCAATGCAGAATGAAAACTGGAACCCTAGGCTTTGTTCTTTAAAGAAGCACTTGGCAAAAATTCGATTTCATAACATAATGAATTGAGTTTATTTCAAAGAAACTTATACTTCCTCAGTTGGGTCGATTTCTCTCAAAAAAGCACCATTTAAAATAATCTTGAAATTTCACTTTTAATTATTCAATAGTTGGATGCCCCTTTTTAATTAAAATAATTAATTAAAAATGGCCCCTTCTTAATGATGGTCGACCCCCTTTGAAAAATCACTTAAGTTATAATATTAAATAATATTATAACTTTATAATATTAGCTTCAAAATAATTAATATTTATTTTGACAAATAAATATTAACATCTCTCTCAAAATACATTCGATTAACGAACCGTCTGAAGCCGGGTGATAAGTGATTGAATCTGCATATGACCAGACCATATTGCTAAAAATAGCAGGGGTGCTCCGCTGAGTGACTCCACTTACTAAAAATAGTAAGTCAAGCAAATGATGTCCAAACGACTCCGAACGAAAGCCAAGCTAAATGATTCTGCCAACTGAAGCCAAGCCAAGCCTCAACCAGACCCTCTATCCACCCTATCAGCCTACGAGGGTCACATAATAGGCTAATCAAAGATCTGAGAGATGTCAACTGGAAGGGGGCATTACAGTCCGCCCCTCCTGAAATTGCTTGTCCTCAAGCAATCTCAACTCCGGATGCTGTAAAATCTCCTCACTCTCCCACGTAGCATCCTCTACTGGTAAATCTCTTCACTTCACCAAATATTCCCTGATAGTCCTGTTGATGTGATTTTTATGACCGCACCAATCAGCAGAACAAAATAGTCCGAAGGCTACTCCGTTCTCTCTTGATCAAAGTATTTTGTGCGCTAAGATTGCGAGAAAGTTCGCACGTTCAACTCCAAGGTTCCGAAATACTTAGAATACCCTCAGTTGGTTTGATGTGAATTGCTATTTTCACGAGGGGACTTACACAATTGTTCAGGATTCTTGCAGTTAACAGCAGATGGATGATTTGAAGAGGATTTTGCAATGCGGATGATTTGGCAATAAGTACGTTTTCCTAAAGCTAACCAGAAATGTGCGGAAAGTAAATGAGTGTGAGGTCTAAGGAACTTATATTCTATTCTAAATGCAGGATATGTGGAGCTCAATTTCGGCAGACTTCGACCGAATTTCACCTAGCCTCACGTCGGACAACTTCAGCAAAATTAGTGCAATCTTCAAAGGGATAGCAAAAGATATTCAAATTATAATTTAGCATACATATACCATCAGGACGACGCATATAAGTATACAAATCACAATCGAAGTTAAACTCAAGATAATCTCCAGTGGATCACGCAAGGCAAACTTGTCATCAACAAGCTGCTAGTGGTATGGAATGAAATGAAGCTACCTCAATAAAACACCACACATCAAAGTAAACTACTTGCATGAGATAAAAAAAATTATGCTACTTTATGCTACTTGGATCCGAAAGGAAGAAGAGACCTTGCTAGCTATCCATGACAAAGACGAATTCCACCATCAATGAAAAGATCTATTATCATGAAAGTTTTACACAACAATCTCCACAAAAGTTTTCAAAGGGAAAACTTTCTTTCTTCTCCACACTATGCTAAGCTATCAAACAAAATGTCTACTATGCTCTACTCTCTAGTCTCCAATCTCTAACTCAATTCTGATTCTAATCTAATGTGTTACAAATGAGGGGGACTCCCCCTTTTATAGGTAGCCTAGTCCAATGGACGGCTAAGATTACAATCAAAAGAGTGGCTAAGATTAAGCCACCTCATCCCTAACCCTAAAAACTGCCAGAATGGGGAGTGGTGCAATAAATGAGCAAAGATTCCCACTCACTCCCAAAATAGTAAAGGCAATTAATGCCCACAATCAGTCTTCTAGAAGATCATCGTCCAGTAGTGCATTCCCATTTTCCTTCTCTCTTGATGCAAACTCAACGAATCTGCCAAGCATAGCCTCAACCTTCTGAACTGAAATAGGTGGAATGCAATCAAGCTGGAACTCCAATACTGTAACAGACTGCTCATGCCTTGCACAAGATTTCTCCAAGCAACTAAGGAATCCTGCGTGCTCTGGATCAAGGTGGAGAAAGTAGAAGTGTTTTTGAAATCATCTTGTACGAAGGTCTTTACCTCTGAAAAGAAAGGCACCAGCCTACCCCTCAAATTATCAACATTTACCTCATTTGGATTCAACCGTCTAGCAAATATGGCCTCGAAAGTATTCTGAACTCCATCAATGATATTGGCCATAGCCTTCCGTACCCTGGTTGAATCCGCCTGTGCCGCGTCGAAGAAACCACGTCCTGTGATTGCTGAAGAATACCATCTAGAGAAGTCGTACCTGTCATTCTCTTGAATGACCCCTCCATCAATCAGCAACCGCAAAGGGACATGCCTCAATGCCTCAAGATGCTGAATTACTTTGCTCTAATAGACAAAAGCATCACCCCAGGCCCGATCAACTGCCTCCATCCGTGCCAAAATACTGGAAGCCTGCTGGAAAGCAAGAGCAAGGTCCTCCATAAACTTTTATGTCTCAACACGAACTCCCGTGACCCACTTGTCTGCCTCCTATACCATATTCCCTAACTCCAACAAGCCACTGATTGACTCTCTAGGTATCTCTGTTGGAGGCTCTATCACCGGAATCTCATGCCCACGAGAACGAGACAACTGTTGCACATATCCAATTAAAGCCTTATGCTCTCGTTTCAACTTCTTGTACTTTCCTTCCTTCTTGAATAATCTGTCCTTGAGGGCGAGGTAGGAGTTATCACATTCTTCTACAATCTGTGCACCTGTGGGGCGTCCTAACTCCAAAGTTGTGACCACATAATTCTCTGGCACTGCTTCATTTCGGTCACAATCAACCTGTGGCACGGCAACGTGAAGGGTGCGGGAACCATCCTCATCAGTTGATATCTTCGAAAACTTCCGTGCTCTCTTCTTCTGTGGAGGTGCACTGATCCTGTTCAAGAACTCTTCCATTTCAACTGCTGGATCAATTTCTTCGCTGGGGCTTCTCCTCATCCTATCCCTGAGCCAATCAGGCACTGTATACTGTATATCAAATGGCTGTTGTTCTTGTGCCTCTACTTCCCGTACTTGTTCAACCTCTACATCATTCTGGTGAGGCTCATCGTCCTCAAGTGGCTGAGTGTCTCCTGAAACTATATCATCATCATCCTCCAAAGCCGCCTCTAACTCTTGCTAAAACTGAGGGTCAGTAGTAGTCCCCTCATCATCTTGCTGATCAACTCTACTAGGTGCGTTGACGCTCTGGCCAATTGATTCTCTCCGTGGTGGCTGATTATTCTCCTGTACTGCTTGCACCTGATTCAATGCATTCCTCTGACAAATAAAGAAACCTCTGTATACTTGGAGAACGTCTCCAATGGCGGATTCAATTGTAATCGTGGAGGCTCGAATGGGCTCTCGCGGCCTTTCTTGGATTTTGACCTCGTGTGATTTGCTTCTTCCCCGGTGGTAGGTGTCCTGTGATCTCCCATCAAGTTGTAAGTCAGCAATCGACTTACTCTTCAACCTGCTCACACTGTCAACCCATGCTCGTGAATGTCAAGACCGGAATAGAAAGTGTGTCCAAGTCAGCAACCTCTGGTTCTGACCAATCCGGGAGTGGAAGCGGAGTATCTCTCACTGCTGCATAATCTGGATGGACAAAGTCCATATCCTCATTCACCTGGTCTGGAACCGGAACAACTTCGCACTCCCTGATCATGTTAATTGGCAACCGAGAGAACATTCTTTTCCTAACTTCAACCTCATCCGACGCATCAGCCCAATAATCCTCAATATTTGCCTTGTGTTTAAACTCCTCTGACAGTACCCATTTGATGTTATTATGCAGATCATAGTGCTGTCGGCTGGTGTGATATGAAAAGTGATAGAATTGAAGCTCACTCTCGGCTTCTCTGGCTGCCTGTAATGAAGGACACACTTCATCTGAATTGCCCATGACAATCGGGAAGTCAACACCTCCCTTCTTTTTCTTCTGAATTTTATCGTAGGCCACCAATTGCCTAGATATCTCTAACATCAATATTCTATTGGTTGGGTACTTAGGCAGCCTATATGGGTATGATGAAAAACCTTGCAGCCTTATGTAAGAAAACTTCGGAAATTGTATAAACCAGCACCCATACCTTTCAATCAATTCTTGGGCCTCTCTCGAGATTCTGTGATGCATCCGCTCCTGAAGCGATCTCGTAATGTGCATGGTAAAAGCGTCATTGACACGCTTGTAATGAGTAGTACTTGTCAAGTGCAACTGCAGACAAGCCTCATGGATTTTGAACTGGTGAGAGCCACAACCAACAGGCTCCTTGTATGAAATCCCTCTATACTTTGTCATACGAGCCAGCATGTAGATGATGTAAGAGCTCATATAAAACATCTTTGTTCTTCTCAGGCTCAGGAGCTGCTCGTGCAAATTGTCACTGATCATTGCAGCCCAGTTGACGTAGTCTTTTCCTTCCAGCACGAGGTTGATGTAATAGAACATCCAGGGCTCGAAAATGAATGACTGTGGGCAACCTCCAACTCTACTCAGCATCATGATGAGATCACAATACTCCTGCTTCAAGTCATCTGCTATGATTTGTCTCGGCAGCTTCGTACGAGAAGGCTTGGGATTGCTCATCTAGTGAGTATTGATCGTCTCCGTGCATCTCTCGAATGCAGAAGCATACATTCGCTCAACTCGTTCTCTGGACTTGTAAACCATATTCCTATGCACAGGAATTCCAAAGGCCTCACCAATGGCAGCAGGAGTGAGGTTGGCGAGCACTTGTCCATCTGGTGACATGATCGATCTGTGATCCTTCTCGTAGCAGTTGGCGCACCCCATTATCAGCTCCAAACACTGAATGGCTGGTGGGAAACCAGCAGCTGCATATAATCCGCTTCGAACAATGTTGTGCGAAGTGTTCGAAGGTCGATGACTACCAATCCCCAGCATTCTATTCTTGAAAGTTTCTAGGTTGACGGAGCCCAAGTTGGTATCTGTCAGCTTGCCCAACTTCGAAATGAACTTTGACTCTGGCATAAATGTCTTGCTCAGCTTCTTTATAACTGCTTGCCTGGATGCACCATTGTTGTCTTTGCCAGTCGCCCTTGCCTCAGCCATCTCAACTTCTCCTTCAACAGATTTTGAACTTCAATCACTTAGAAAGTCTCAGCAAATTCAACACTTTCAGCAACTGCAGATTTTAGTGACTTCACTCTAGCAAATCAGCAAGTGCGCACTTCAATATACTCTTTGAAATTTCTTACTTCAAGGCGTCCTTCTCAGCTTCAGTAGTATAATCTTCTTCAAATTGAAATTCCCTCACTTGCACTGGCAACTTCAAACCTCAGCAACAAAATCGAACTTCAGCACCAACTCAAGTAAATTCGCACCTTTTCAATCAGCAAATAGCTTAGCAAGTGCGCACTTTCTCAGCTCCAGCAACTCACAAATTTCAGACTTCAGCAAACTCTCCAGTCCTCAGCAAATTTCGAACTTCTCAAGCTTCAGTCCTCAGCACTCACAAATTTCAAACTCAGAGCAAATCGAACTTCACTTAGCTGTGAAAAAGAAGTGAATAACCTTCAGCACTTATAGGAAATTCGAATTCTAGAAGAAGGCTAAGTTTAGCCAGTGAATTAAATTTCCACTACTCCGTTTGAATTTCCCTCTCTGGCATTTTCGACACTTGTCTGAGAATCTCAACCTTCTAGAAGTTCAACTTTGACTGCCACATTTCAAATTCACTTTCGAAAAATTTTAATTTAAATTCATCTTTTAATTCACCAGCTGGAGCTCTGTCACTTGAATTCAAATTTTACTTCTCTTCGGCTCTGGAAAATTCATCTGTGAAGAACTAGATTAAAATCTTCTAGGCAACTCATTTCGAATTCGTCGTTTGAAGCATCTTCCTTTCAAAAATCATTTTATTCAAATTTGCCTTAGAAGATTTTAAAATTTTCCTTAGGAAAATTTCACAGTTTGAGCACTGATTAAATTCTTCATATTGAAGGCCTCGACGAAGTGCGGAAGACATGGAAATCCATTCCTCGTCACAAATGTCCAGTACCCAAAAGAAAATTTTCTCTGAAACGCGATGAATCCATGGGTACACAACGAACGGGTTCATTTAATTTATTTTTTTAATTTTGAACCTTAGAAAAATATTATTCCACCAATTTAAATCCGTTCTTCATCTGTGATCATCCTGTGTTGCTCTGACTTGAGAAATTTTTAAATTCATCCTGCATTGTCATCATTCTGATTCCATCACTGGAAAATTTGCTCGTGCTTCAGGAAAATTTACAACCTTCAATGTCTAGGCGTATTTTCTAAGGAAGAAAATACTTTGCCTTAGAAAAATTTTGAATCACTTTGAAAATTTTGCCTTGAAAAATTTTATTCGACTTAATCAACTTTGCCTGTGAGAAAAATCATCCACTTTACTTAGAAAATCTTCAAGAGGGCGCCTAGCATATTTTATCTTTTTATTCACCACCTTGCATTTTACTTCACGCTTGAAAGATACTTTCATTTGAAACTCCAACGCCTTAGCAATATTCATCAACACCATCTTGTATTTTATTTCACCACCCTAGGCGCATAGCATACTTGAAGAAGAGTAAAACCACGCCTAGCATTTTATTTCACCTCACACGCCTTGGCAATATTTTCTAACACCTTATAACACTTACCACCTTGGGCGCATATAGCACTTGAAGGTGAATAATAACCACGCCTAGCATTTACCTTGTTTTCACCACGCCTTGGAGTATTTCACTTCACCCTTCACCTTATTCACCACCCTTGCATGAAGGATGACTCTTGGACTTCCCCGTTTTGTCTTCACTTGACCTCATTTGGGCGCATTTAGGCATGTAAGGAGGACGAACTTTGTTGACTTGTTGACTTGCCATCCTTCTTGGGCGCATTTAAGCATATGTGGTGGATGAAACTTCCAACGCCTAGCATGTGACCCTTCACCTTCCTCGTTTTTGTCTTTACATGCCTTGTTTTGGGCGCATTTTGCCATGGGAGAAGGATGAAACATGTTGACCACTTTGACTTGCTTTTTGGGCGCATTTCCACCTGTGCAGGATGGGCGCATTTAGGGGGTGGTGGAGGATAAAACTCATGCCTTAGCCAATTTTTGTTATCAACTCTCTCAAGGTGGGCGCATTTTGATGGGTGAGGAGGATGAAACATGTTGACTTTCCTTGACCTTTTGTTGCATGGGCGCATTTTGCTATAGGAGGCGGATCTTTATACTTAGAATTTGTTTTCTTGAACATCTTTGCTTCTTCATCAAGCAGGGCGCATTTTGCCTAGGCAGGAGGACGAGCTTTCATACTTAGAATTTTTTATCACATCTTCATCAACTTGGGCACATTTTGCCATGGCTGCAAGATGAAACACCTGAGTTAGAAAAATTTTGGCATCTGGTGCTTGAGGGCGCATTTTTAGGTAGCTGCAGGATGAAGTCCAATACTTAGCCATTTTTCCTTACCTCTGCCAGCCTCTCCATGTCCTGCTATTTATAGTAAGTCCCCTAATTCTTGCATCTATGAAGCTCAAAACGATTTGAAATTTCAAACACTGCATCCTCACGACCTTGTTACCCTGTTGACACTGCTATTTTTAGTTGGCATGCTATTTTTAGCCCATTTCTGAAGGTGATTTGCTATTAATAGTAACTGCTTGCTTCTGATACCTCCATAGCTCCGATTGACTTGAAGTTTGAATGACGTGCTCCTCACCGCGTGACCTGCCTGCTGACATCGGCGCATGCAACTGATTTGCTATTTTTAGCCTGTTTCCAAAATGACTTACTATAAATAGTAAGTGCTTCGTTTGTCTTCAAATTTTACCAGCACATAGCCTGAAGGATGCTGATCGCGGTGGTTTACACCAGTTTTCGAAAATTCTGACATTTTACCCTTCTTTTCAGGTCTCGAAGCTGGAAACCCTAATTTGCTCTGCATGCGTATCAAATGATCTCCGTTTGTCCTTGTTTTCATTGCGTGCGATTTCGTGATTCGAAGCCGGGAAACGAGATGCACGCTAAAAAGTAAGTTCCTTAGTGACCATCTTCGTTTGCATGTCACATCACTGCGAAGCTCTCGAAAAACCCATAAGGAATATGCAGACATGCAAACCCTAAAAATAGCCTCGGAAGGCTGAACTCTGAAAGTTATCATCTCGCTTTGCATGTTATACGCGAAGGTCGAAAAACCCAGAAGGAATATGCAGACATGCGTTGAAAAACCTGCATCTAACACCTAAAATTTGCTCCGAAGCTGGACTGCTAAAAATAGTAAGTTGTCCGTTTCAGCTCAAATTTTGCACACGAGCCTTGATGTGTTCTGATGCAGCGTGACTGTCGGAATTTCAAAAACGCTGACGGATTGCCTGTAATTGCACACTTACTAAAAATAGTAAGTACCCGGAATTTGATGAAATTGCAGTGGAAGCTTGCTGGAAGCACATTGACATCAATGTTAATCTTTGTTTTCAATTTATTCACTTGCTTGACCTCAGACTGACCAGGAAAGACAGAAACCCTAATTTTCAGACTTGGCCAATTTCACGCTTAAGCTCAACAGCGGAGACATCCCTCGAAAGGCAGACACCAGAAAAGAGATGGAAAGAGAGAGAGAGAGAGAGACAAAAACCAAAACCAAAAGACCAGAATGGAGCAAAAATTAGGGGGTCCCCATTTTGAATGGGGCGATGTGTGAAAAGGTCACAACAAGTCCTCCTAGGTAGCTGCCTTTCTCTGTATTCCAGGATAGACTCAGGTACTAAGATCAACTTTCCCTCGTCATCTAAGGGAGGTAATACTGCTGAAGGTACCACACGGTGTCCCAACGCCTTCTTGAGACGTGACACATGGAAAACATTGTGGACCTTGCTATCCGCCGAAAGTTCTAGCTCATAAGCCACCTCTCCAACACGCCTCAGAATCCTGAAAGGACCATAATACCGCGGCTTAAGCTTCTCCGATCAGCTCTTCCTAAGAGTAGACTGACGGTAGGGCTGCAGCATGAGATATACCATGTCTCCCACCTCAAAATATCTCTCCGTCCTCTTCTGATCTACATACTGCTTCTGCTGATTCTGTGTCTTAGCAATATTTTCCTTAAGAGCCCTCATAGTGTCCTGACTCTCCTACAATAAATCTCCAGCACTAGGCACTCTACTGTCACTCAGTAGCAAATCCAGAAAACTAGGCGCCTCATAACCATACAACGCCATGAAGGGGGACATTTGAATGGTCATGTGAAAAGTAGTATTGTAACAATACTCGCACAAATATATCCACTTGACCCACGCCTTTTGCTGCCCTGCAATGTAATTCCTGAGGTAACCTTCCACCCATTTGTTCACTATTTTCGTCTGACCATCGGTCTGCGAGTGGTAACTGGTGCTCGGTGTAAGCTCGGTCCCACAAAGTCTGAACACCTCCTGCCAGAAGTGACTCAAGAACCGACTATCCCTGTCGCTAACTATGCTCCGAGGCAACCCATGTAATCTGAAAACCTCACAGAAGAAAACCTCTGCTACCTGTGTAGCTGTGTAAGTGGTGGTGATCGGAAAGAAGTGGGCATACTTCGTTAGCCGATCAACAACTACATATATGCAATCACGTCCCTGGGCTTTGGGCAAACCCGTAATAAAATCCATCGACAGGCATTCCCACTTCCTATCAGGAATCGGAAGTGGCTGCAACAATCCTGCCGGATACGTGTTCTCCTGCTTGTTCTGCTGACAAACAGGGCACTCATGCACATACTGAAGAACATCTGCCTTAAGACCCTTCCATGTAAACCTTTTCCCGAACCTGTCTGTATGTTTTGAAGTACCCGGGATGCCCTGCTGTGGGTACATCATGAAAGGCTCGCATAATGGTGTTCTTCATCTCAGATCCTAGGATCAAGAAAATCCTGTTCTTGTAAATGATCAAGTCATTCACAAGTGTGTACCTGGTGTCCACCATAGATCCCTCAACAATACCAGATGCCCAAATATCCTTGGCATACTCTGCCACAATCAAATGCCTCCAGTCCTCTGCAATATGTACCATAGAACTCAGATAAGGCCGGCGTGAGAGAGCGTCAACCACAACATTCTGGGTGCCTTTGATGTAGGTGATATCAAAGTCATATGCCTGTAACTTACTCACCCACTTCTGCTGACGGTCGTTTAAGTCTCGCTGCCCCAGGAAATGCCTCAAGCTATTATGATCAGTTTTAATACAAAACTTACTACCCTCGAGATATTGCTTGAATTTGGCCAAGGCATGCATTATGGCCAGCATTTCCTTATCATAGATACTGTAAAGCCTCTCTGGTCCTCTGAGTTTTCTGCTCTCATAAACAATCAGGTGTTTGTCCTGCATAAGCACTGCTCCAATGCCCTCACCAGAAGCATCACACTGAAGCTCAAAAGGCTTCGTAAAATCTAGCAGTGCTAACACTAGACACATAGTCATCAGCGCCTTGAACCTCACAAAACACTCCTGTGCCTCAGGAGTCCAACAAAATGCACCTTTTTTCAACAAATCCATCATAGGTGCTGCATGGCGTGAATAATCACTAACAAATCTGCGATAGAAACTGCATAACCCAAGGAATCCTCGCAGCTGTGTAAGGTTCTCTAGAGTAGGCCAATCTACGATAGCACGGATCTTCTCAGGATTCATCCGCACTCCCTCTGCACTAATGATATGGCCTAAGTATAACAACTCAGTCATCCCTAAATCACACTTGGACTCCTTGGCGTACAAGGACTCCCTCTCCAAAATGCTGAGTACTGTATCCAGATGAGCCAAATGCTCCTACCAAGTCCTGCTGTAAATCAGAATATCATCGAAGAAGACAAGTACATATCTCCTCAGATGTGAGTGGAAGACCCTGTTCATGGTGGACTGGAATGTCGCTGGAGCGTTGGTTAGCCCAAATGGCATCACCACAAACTCGAAGTGTCCACAATGACAGCGGAATGCAGTCTTCTCAACATCCTGCTCACGGACTCTAATCTGGTGATATCCCGATCTCAAGTCTATCTTCGTGAAATAACAGGCACCATGGAGCTCATCAATAAGCTCATCTATACCGGGTATGGGATACCTATTCTTCATGGTCCTCTTATTCAGGACTCTGTAATCAATACACATGCAAAGTGTACCATCTTTCTTCTTCACTAGAACCACTGAAGAAGCAAATGGTGATTTACTTGGTCGAATGTGACCCATAGCAAGCAGCTCCTTGATAGTCTTCTCTATCTCATCCTTAAGCCACTTCGGATGTCTGTAAGAGGTAATCATGACGGGCTTAGCGCCCTCCTCAAGCTCTATGATGTGCTCAATGCCCCTGTCTGGAGGTCTCCCTGGTGGGATGTCACTGAAAACCTTCCCATGCTTAACTCTCAACTGCTGAATGTCAGGATGATACTCGGTCTTATGTTGTCCCTCCTATATAGGTGTCAAAGTGCACTCGGCAGCCCACTCAACCATGTCATGACGCATAAGTCTCTCCATCCGTCGGAAGGAAATAGTCCTAAAGTTACTGTCCCAAATGGCCTTCAGCATATGAGTCTTCCCATCCACATCAAACCGAATCTCCATGTCTTTGAGACGAAGTGTGACTTCCTCAAGGGAATGAAGCCACTTCATGCCCAAAACTAAATCAATGTCTCCCATATTCACTACGTAATAATCAGCCTTGAATTCATAATTATTCAAGCACAAAGGAAGATCCTTAATCACACGGTCACATCTGAGAGTGTAACCATCAGCCACCTTAACCCGAATGCCCTCAAACTCCTCGGTCATGAGTCCCCGTTTCTCCACAAATCTAGCATCAATAAAATTGTGGGTGGCTCCTGTGTCTAGAAGGGTGATGACCCTTTGACCCGCCAAAACTCCACGAAGTCTAAAAGATCCCTCCTGCTGAATGCTAGACAACCATGCCTCCTGAATTTGGAGCTCTGACTCTGCCTCTGCCTTAGGCTCTGAAGCCTCTGATTCTGACTCCTCATAACTCTCCTGCTGTTCGGAACTCTCAGATTTCAAACCCTCGTAATAAGCCCACATTACTCTATTGGCCTTACCCTTAGGCCGCAAAGGACAATCGTGGTTAGCGTCGTAGGGACCTTTGCAGTAGAAGCAAAGCTTCTTCCTGCGCAAATCATTAAGAGCCTCACGATCCAAGGGTGCTGCTGATTTACCCTTTGAGTCACTCTTAAAATCAGATCTCTCCTTATTCTTATTAAATCCCTTATTGTCCCTGAATGAAGTAGTATTTCTGGAGTTGAACTTGCTGGATGGTGCTGCAAGTTCCATGCTGCGTGCCTTCCTCATAGCTTCCTGTAGTGAAAGAGGATCAAACGCCTTGATCCAACCTCTCAAGGGTTCCAACAATCCCTCAACGAAGAGCACAACTAGACGCCTCTCTGATATGTTGGGAACCATCACAGACAACCGCTGGAAGTCTCCTATGTAGGTCTCCAAACTACCAACCTGTCTCAACTGTGCCAAGTCTCTGAAGTAAGACTCAGGATCCTTCTTGTCGAATCGTTCGACCAATCTGTCTACGAACTCCTGGTAAGTGGTGATACGATCATGCTGAAGTGTCACCATCCCATGATGCCACCAGTTGTAATCTGCCCCCTCAAGGTGCAAGGTAGCATATCTGATAGCGTCCTCCTCTGCCATGGGACGCAATGTAAGGAAAGTATCCAGCTTACTGATCTAAGTCTGAGCTGTAACCTTACCACTGCCGTCAAACATAGCTAGTGTGAGCTTGTTTGTGGCGTGCTTCAAGTCACCATTCTGATGCCTAGGCCTCCTATCCGGCCTGTTCCTATAATGCTCTCGCCTCTGTGTGATAAACCTGTCAAAAGTAATCCTCTCTCTGACCTCTGGGGTCAATAACTCCCACTCATCGTTCGCTACCATAAGAATATCAGCAAACACTGCCTCAGGCTCCTCATCTGCCATAGGCCCATCGGGCTCCTGTCTCACAAAAGTCGGACGGGTAGGCCTATCTGCTGTCCGTGACACAGTCCTGGGTATCCTCCGTGAACTTGCATCACTCCTAGCCTCATCACGTCGTGGTGATGGTCTCCTAGGTGAACCAATCCTATGGATTGCCATGGTCAACTGCTGCAATACATCAGTTACCTGCTGTTGGCCTGTCCAAAGATCTCTGAGAGTATGTAAGACCTTTGCATCATCGTTATCCCTAGGGTTTTGAGGAATCTCTGTTCTGTCAGCCATAGTACCCGGCTGCCTATTCACTCCCTGTTCCCTGTCAATAAAAGCTCTCCTGCGAGTATAATATCTGTGAGGCCTAACCTCCTGTGGCTGCATATGAATCCCAAACCCTCAGGTTGGCAGGAAACTGCTCTGATACCACTGTAGAAACCCCTATTCTCACTGTTTCTGAAAACTGCTTGTTTTGCTTGTTTTTTTTCTTGTTTTGATTTTTTTTGAGGTTTTTTTGCATATACAGATAAAATGCGATTTTGAAAGAAATGGCTTACAAAATTTAAATAAAATATTACAATACTAAAAATGATAGAATCTACTGGATATATTGATGCCAGAATATTTATTGATCTTCTATGCTGAATACAATTTAGATCGGATCACATGCAAATTAAAAAGCTACAACATTTTTGATGAAAACCTGGTTATTGCAGCAGCCTGAGATGCCCATGAAATGGTACGGCCATCATAGAAATCAGCTTCTCCCTCAGCCTGATATTTGTAGATGAAACCGGAAGGATATGTGCCCCTGTTGGTGAAGTCAGAATGCCCAAAAGATAGGCACTTTGCCCTATGTAAAAAGTACGGCCCTGTACTTGATAGTACGGCCCAACAGCAGCAAAGTACGGCTCAGCAACAGCAATAATAAATCTGTACGGCCCTTGAAAGATGTGTCCAGAGCTTGGAAAATGGACGCCTAAAATGAAGAACCCTTCTCGGAAGAGTTTCAAACCAAAACCCTAAAGATAACTCAAAGAGTGATGCTCTGTGATAACCTCTGGATGAAGCTATCTCTCTGACAAGCAATAGATCAGCTGATATTTCACAGCCTCTGAACTGCAAACACTGAAGATGGCACGTTCTCCAATGCAGAATGAAAACTGGAACCCTAGGCTCTGTTCTCTGAAGAAGCACTTGGCAAAAATTCGATTTCATAACATAATGAATTGAGTTTCTTTCAAAGAAACTTATACTTCCTCAGTTGGGTCGATTTCTCTCAAAAAAGCACCATTTAAAATAATCTTGAAATTTCACTTTTAATTATTCAATAGTTGGACGCCCCTTTTTAATTAAAATAATTAATTAAAAATGGCCCCTTCTTAATGATGGTCGACCCCCTTTGAAAAATCACTTAAGTTATAATATTAAATAATATTATAACTTTATAATATTAGCTTCAAAATAATTAATATTTATTTTGACAAATAAATATTAATATCTCTCTCAAAATACGTCTGATTAACGAACCGTCTTAAGCCGGGTGATAAGTGATTGAATCTGCATATGACCAGACCATATTGCTAAAAATAGCAGGGGTGCTCCGCTGAGTGACTCCACTTACTAAAAATAGTAAGTCAAGCAAATGATGTCCAAAAGACTCCGAACGAAAGCCAAGCTAAATGATTTTGCCAACTGAAGCCAAGCCAAGCCTCAACCAGACCCTCTATCCACCCTATCAGCCTACGAGGGTCACATAATAGGCTAATCAAAGATCTGAGAGATGTCAACTGGAAGGGGACATTACAGAGGGGCTCTCGAAACAGAACCGCTATTGATGCTTATGAAATCGGTACTACCGAAGTTGGTGATGGAGGATGTGGAACTAGACCAACCAGTTATGGATCCTACCCGTAGTGACGGCCTATGCTTGCTCCATTGCTTGTGTCCTCATCCCAAGAGTGGAGAAATCTTTCTGAAAGCGCTTGCTCGACTTGATGATGCAATCAAGTGCTTATTCATTTCCACCCTTGCCCAAGACTACCCTATTTGCCTTGCCCTATGATTAAAAACCCCACCCCCTAGGGGTGGATATGCATGGTTGGGTTCGCCTCAGGTGGGAAACTATAGTTCTCAGAAATAGAGTCGAATCTCCCTCCCTTCCTTTGTTTGTCTGCTTCCCCTCTGACCCGCTTGAGTTCCCTCCCTCTCCAGTAGTTGGGTATGGATAGGAGACGAAATCACATGCAGGGCAAGACCCCACTAATATTTGCAGACCCCATCGACCATAAGGCGAATATGATCGGTGGTGTCGGCCTTATGGATGGTGGGGTCTGCCGTTATGGGTAGTTGTTGAGTGGGCCTTCATCCTCCCACAACTATCTCCAAGGAACAACTAAACAAAACGGTGAACCCCCCAAGGGGGGAGATAGTTGGGGTTAGGTGGGCAGTCCCTTCTATCTCCCCCCACCCTCCCCTAGTAGTTGTATCAATCCTCTATCAAATTCGTTTAACCTCCCAAGGTCAGCAAGCTTCCATAACCTCTGGAATCGAACTATTGCTTCCAACTTTATTTCCTCCCACCCAAGGCAAATAGGATGGTGGGGTTGGTGGCGTTAGGCAAGACCCCACCACTCATAGCGGCCTCAACCCCACCATTCGTGGTGGCCCCAACCCCACTAACCAAAGGCCCCAACCCCACGCGAGCTTCGCCCACCGTCCGAGCTTCACTCACCGCTCGACTATGCCTTATGGGTGGTAGCAAAGCTTGGGTGGTGGCAGAGCTTGGGTGGTGGCAAATGCCTTGGTCAGTGAGGTTTGGCCTAGGGCGGTGGGGTTCTCCTTGGGTGGTGGGGTTTGCCTTGGGATAAGGGCGTTGATAATATATATATATATATAGATATCATAGTTGCACGGAGATGTATCTCTGACTCCTGGAACACATCTCGGATACCGAGACATGTTTCCCTGAACCGAAAACTTGTCGAAGACGTCTCCTCAATTTTTCATTTAAAAAAACATAAAAACCCTACATTTTGGCAAGTTTCCATATGAAAAGAAAAACGTATTGACAATTCTAAATTTCAATGTGTAATATCAAATATGTAGTATGAACTCTTTGACATTTGTGTGTTTAAACTTTAAATTTAATGTTAAACTTTACCAATGTTCTTGTTTTGAAAGTTCAATGTCATGATATTTTCAATTTTAATGTAGCAAATTTATAAATTATTAAATTATATTAAAAAAAAATGGCGTCTTCAAGTACACTCATCTCCTATTTTCAAAAATAGACATACTGGTATTGGTACCAATCTCCCGTACCAGTACCAATATCAGTCTCCTAGCAACTATGATATATATATATATAATTTTTACATGTTTTTTGTACGGACGAACCCAAAACAAACCCAACCACAAAAAAATTTTAGCCGAATCCGCAAACCCGAACTAGGACCAAAACCAACAATACAACTGAAAAATCAAACTAAGGAAAAAGTATTAAAGTGGTATGACAAAATAATGCAGATTAATAAAATGTTGTATACAAACTTTGAAAGAAGAACTTGATCCCAAGCCAGGGTAAGTTTTGTAGCAACTAGCGTGATGAAATCCCACAAAGGGAGACGAGAAAGCAATCAAGGAAGAAAATAGTGACTTAAGGATAAATGACACATAGCAACTAGTTGAATTGTCACCTAATAAAGTGGGGACAAGAACCAAATGGTTTAAGATTAAATACAAATCAAATAGTTCAAATGATAACTAAAAGATTCCTAAGTTTAAATGATCCAGTTAGAGGTCATGCATCAGCTAATGCTTGAGGAAGTGACAAAGTGGGGTTGAAACTAGTCAGGTTAAATATCCCACAGCATCAATCATCACTGCCAGAACTTGCACCCATTAACCAGGACTTTCCAGGAGGTTACAGATGCCCTTGCTATTATGGATCAAGAGTGCTTCACCATGGAGTTTTCCCCCCAAACATGCACACTTAGCTTAACAACATTTTATCCCATTAAACCAAACCTAAATGATAGACAGTACATTTGCTATCTACATGTTTAACACAAGTGTAACAACTTGAAATCCACCAAAACCTCCAGTTTGTCCACAAGCCCATGAAGAATCAACATCACTTTCTTTAATTCCCTGGCCATTCAAACTCCATTGATATCTTGTAGTAAATTAACAAAATGGCTTAGAAAAGTCTATTCCAAAATCTACAGATATTCTTGTTAAAATCCATCACCATCAAGGTAGAATTTAAAATTTGTTAGTAAAATTTGAAAAAACTGACTGCATACTCACTCTGAGCAAAACCAAAATATTCTAATACTATTGTTAAGGACATGAAAATAGGGAAGCAGATAAAGAGCATAAAATTGGCTAGAAATTTACACAAGAAAACAATGCCCTAGATAAATTGGCAGCTAGAGAGCAAAATACTAGACATCAAAGAGTGGAGCAAAAGCTGTAAAGAGCAAAAATATTTGCTGAAAAAAAAACATGAGAGTTTGCTCAGAAATCAAGGTTGGACACCAAACATAGGTGTCTCCCTTCAAAGTATCAAGACAGAACTACAAGCTGATAATTAAATTATAAATTGCTGCATGTGGGAGATTGTACATGTTTGTTTAAGATACAAAATTTAAATTGCTTATACGTATTGGGCAATTCCTGTTTCTTGTGATGATGCAAAAAGATGCTTAAGTTTACCATAGGGTTAACATGTTTGCAGTTGTACAATGTAGGAAAGAAATGACAATATAAAAGGGAGGCAAGCCCACTTTGTTAGGGGCTTCAACGCATAATTAAAAAGAATACAAACATATGATTCACACAATGCAAACCTTTTAACAGAACCTACTTCCAAGATCAAGCAAGTGAAAAGACCAATATGAGCAGAACATGGTGCACCAGACAACAACTGTTAATTTATTAAAAAGAATGAAAGGGACTTTACCTTCTTTAATTCAAAAGGTCGTTTTGTTTCAATCTCAAGGGTGTGAAATGCTCCAATCTGCATAATCGTGTAGCAGACAATTTCAATAAGAATTCCAATTGGATGTTCCCACATGGTTAAAACTTATAACATATAAAGTGCACAAAGAAGCTTGCAGAGAAAATTAATAACCTTCACATGCTCATTCTCAGAAACATTTTTGCCACGAATTCGTAAGATTGCCGCCACATTATCATAATCTATGGCCTATCATACCATATGTCAGATATATTTAATATAATCAGGATGCAGACTTACAAAAGGTAATGTTGAAAAACTCAATAATAACTCATAAAATAAGTCATGTGATGCAATGCCTTGAAAACTTATATCATCCTATTTGGCCATCCAAATTAAACACCATTTTTAACAAATTCATCAAGAACTAATAAGACATACAAACATGTCCATATAGGTAAAATTAAAATACACACACTAAACAGAAATGTAACTACCAGCTCTGTCCAGCTGAAAAGAATTTCCTTGTCTCAAATTCCAGAAGCTACTCTAAAACTTTAAACAATATACATATATACACATGTTTATGTATGTCTATACAAGTGCTGTCTAGGTGAGCAGAAATTGTAATACCTTAACTTCAATCTCCAGCTTTAGCTTAACACGTTCTACATCTCTGTCTCCGGAAGAAGACTCTCTTTGAACTTTCCTACAAGCAACGCCAAAACCAGATTGTTTATTTCCAAGAGAAAGTGGCACAGACAGATTGATTAGTTTGATATACAGAAAACAAATGGTAGTCTCTAAGGCTTCTAACATGTGAAGAGTTCACTTCTACCTAGAGTTGCCGAACTCATTGAGTTTTTTGAGGAAAAATGGACAACCTTTTAATTCATTTTTTTCCAAAAGCATGTGTCCAGACTCCAAAAAAGGTTTTGCCATTAAACAAATCACACTGTAATTGTGATTCCATTTATATTTGGAACGAGCTACAGTGACTAAGCCAATATACTCAAGGCAAGAGCTTATGTCGTCCTCCTCTGGTCTGAGAATTGCTAGACGTCGGTGGGTCTGTAAGTTGGCATAAATAATACAATTCTAAATCATAAAAGTTAAGACTCATGAATTTCTTAAAATGGCAAACCTAATATGTATCATTTGGAAAGGTTACCACATTCCAGTTGATGAATTGAACCTAAAATAATCCACTACTATGTGGAGGATGTGCCTGCAAAGTTTGAAACATGTGCCACCAGAGTGGTAGTATAAAGTACAATTTATGTCTACACCACAGCCTGTCTAAAAATGCTCATAATTTAAGCCTAATCTGCAATTCATAAATATTAGAAAAGTGTGTTTGCCTCAGTATGCGTTTTGGAATTCCGTGGCATCGATGCATGATGCCTCACTCAAACTACAATGGCTAGGAGCCACTGTTACTTAAACAAAGATAAGTGTATTTAATGTGCGTGAGATTTTCACAGTCCATCTGATGGATGAAGAGCTTCTGGAAAGATTGTGTGTGTTTTAGTTTTCATCAATTTTCAAGTCACACTCTTCGATCCACTTTTTGATCCATCATGAGGATGAGGAAAAACATATCTCCAAAGGGCTGGTTAAGGGGGCATTTGAAAACTCCCACACGAAAATAAAGCAGCCCACAATTCAAAGGGCATGTCACCTAGGTCATGAACTGTTGAAATATGGCCATAAGCGGTCATGGACTGCTGAAAGATAACTATGTAATGTTATGAGCTGTTAAAATATAGGCATGTGAGGTGAAATATGTAAACATGATTGTGTGCGGCTGTGGAATATCGAGAATTGAGATGCATTCCTAAGTCCGAAACGGTGTACCCCGAGTTCAACTTCACTCGACAATAAGGCAATCCCCATTCTCGACCCGACAGGGCAATAAGCTACCCATTGGACTTTGCTTGGGATTTCAAATTTGCCAATACACAACAACAACCGTTCTGAAAGTGAAATAGAAAACAAAAACGGAAAAAATACAACTAGAGTAAATTCAAGCAGCTTAAATTTTCAAAATGGGCAATTAATAAAAATGCAAAAAAAAAAAAATATTATCGCACCTGACAGTGGTTGCCACAACCTTATCACCTTTGGAAACAAGATTGTATACGTGCCACAGATCATCAGCTTCCTCTGGCACAAGCTGAGAAAGCAATTGCAATTATGCAAGTTTCAATACTTCATTAATTTATTAAACTCATCAAAACAGGAAATATGGATAGAATACTTCATTCAATTATAAAATTGAACAAAACAAGAAACATGGATATAACGTGAATTGTTTGTACCTTGGCCGTCCCAGGACCCTGTGGAGTAATGTTCTTGTGCACAAGCTTCATTTCTGTTGTTATTCACAGTGCTCTGTAGCTGTCAAGGTAAAGCCCTAAATATTGTTCGATTTTTTTTTTTTAAGAATAATCTGATTCTCTGAGTCCAAGGATTTCCATCTGTATGTAAAATTACTTCCACCTTATGAAGGATTAAAGTCCACGAATGGCCATATATTAGAGGCTCTCACAAAGCTTGCAGAGGTGTATCAATTCGAAGGTATTAGAGCCTCATATGCAACGTCTTATGTATTTTTTTTTTTTTTGGCAAGATGTGTTACGGATGTTGCTTTTACTTAGAATAGGATAGAAGATTTTTAGTACCTGCCGACATGTAGAACTATGTTTCCAAACGGTGAATAGCTAATCAGTGTATTTTTAGCGAATTATTTTGTGGCAGGAAAATTTGAGGGTTTGGTAATGTTTTGAGGAATTAAGATGCAATTTTTTTTAACAAAAACATGTTTTGAACTATATTTATGGAGGATTTGATTGGCTGTGAAGATTTGAGTCATTTTTGCAACCTTCATGTAGATCAAGAGAGGCAAGTATTTTTCAATAGTAAAAAAAAAACTTTTTTAGTTTACTATGCAATATCGAGTGATTTTTTAGCAATAATCTATTCAAGTCTTTAATGTTTTTTGTACTAGATGAGGGTTGTTTAGTACGTTTTACAAAACCATTTAAGAACTTATAATAATTACAAAGCATTAATGCAAAGTGGTTAAAAAGCGAGTTTGTAGGTGTTCCATCAACCAATAGGATGTTGAATATTTGAGTGTTAAGGGTTATTTTTTTAGTTTGGATTAAAAAGATGTGAGGTTTTTAAGGTCGGGGTAGCTTTGACTTTGTCAACGTGGTGGCAAATCGGGAGCTTTCTTGTTTGGGAAGTTGTTTGGATTGAATGCACATAATGCAAATGTGTGTCAACTTTAGAAAGCATTATAGTTATGCATTCTAGCTTGTTTTTTATATTACGAAATCGTCCTTGGGTGGTGAGTTGTCTATCTTTCGTAGTTCCGTGGACATTGATGTTCTTTAGAAGGAAAAATAAAATATGTGGAAGGGTAGAAAGTGGTGGGGACCACTTAATAGGCGGGAAACATTGCAACGTTTGCATATTACTTTTTAATGCAAGCCTTTTAAGGTCTATTTGAAAGCATGTCAGTCCTTTTTGCTACGAGTCTGCATTGTGCAAGATTTTGAGAATAATAGGTTTGATAGATTTTGTCCCTTACATGATTGGTGAAGAGATGGGTGATGAGAAGAGTATTAAATTTTGAGAATAATATTGTAAATATCTATTATATTATTATATATAATAAGTTAATTAATATTACTATTTATGATATTATCAATTAAATTAATTTATAATATTGCATATTGTAGATTTGTTGATTTTAGCTTGAGAAACTTGTAATTAAATAAGATCGGGAGCTTTCTTGTTTGGGAAGTTGTTTGGATTCGGTGTGTGCAATGCAGATGCGTGTCAACTTTAGAAAACATTCTAGCTATGCATTCTACCTTGTTTTTGATATTCTGAAATAGTCCTTGGCTGGAGAGTTGTTTGTCTTCTACAGTTCAGGTGATCTTTATGCTCTCTACAAAATTCTTTATGTGAAAAGAGGTGGGGACCACTTAGTCAGTGGGCAACATAAGTGGTTACATTGCAGAACTACCTTTTAATGCAAGTCTTTTAAGGTGCATTTGAAAGCAAGTTGGTCATTTTTGTTGTGTCTACATGGCTCAAGATTTTGAGAATCATAGGTTTGATAGGTTTTGTGCATTATGTGATTGGTGAAGAGATGGTTGATGAGAATAATATTATATATAATAGTTAATGATTATTATTATTTAAGATATTTTTAATAAAATTAATAATATACTCTTATTATTATGTTATATAATGAAATAGAGAATGTATTTATTGATTAAGTAATAAAATTATATATTGTAGATTTATTGATTTTAAGTCGAGAAACTTGTAATTAAATAAATTGACTCTCCATACATATACATATACATACACACACACACACACACACACACACACACACACACACACACATATATATATATATATATATATATATATCATATATAATTTATTACTATATTATTAATTTAATCATATTGCATTTATTGTGTGGTACGTTTATTTAATGCTCAGGGATATGAAATTAGATTATGTCTTTTTCTAATTTGGTGCTTTGTAGAGTGTTCAATTGTGTAGGATTTAAGTATTGTATTGGTTTGTACATTTTTAATAATAAATATGTTGTGAGAAGGAATATAATGACATGGTTGTGGTAAGGCATGTTTTGGACTATTGTTTGGAAATGGAGGAGAATTAAGGTTCTTCGATGCGATTGTAGGTTTTGTATTTATGTAGGTAAACATAGTGGGGATCTATCTTTTGGGTCTGGGTTTTTGTAATGGATGTATTTTGGTTTACATTTTTCAAATATATAGGAGCTAGGACAGAAAATTGTAGTATCATTTTAGGTGGTAGGGTTGAGGAGGATTGTTTTTGGTAGAAGCATTTTTTTCTTAAACTTTGTTTCATTATACTTTTGAAATTGACAGTATATGGAACATGGCTTAAAACTAAAAATTCTTTTGGTGAAATGAAGCCTCTCCAATGCATTACTTAAGTGGCATTGACAAAATTTGTGATGGGTAAACCGAAAGCAAGATTACCCATAGGAGTTAAGCACGTTCATATCAATTTTATTGTCCTTGCAAATTAGGAGCAAAAGTGGGGATTACTATGTTTAAGTAGTTCCTCATTATCCTGTAATAAACAAGGTATAATAATCTGAGGTTCTAGCATTGAAAAGACCTATTTTTGGCAAAAGCATTTTTGTGTTGAGTTTGGTTTCATTATATTTCTGAAATTTGTAGTATGTGTAACATGGTTTAATACTAAAAATTTAGGCTGTGCAAAGTCAAGGTGAGTTTTCTTATAACATGATTCTAGCAATTTTCTAGTAACGATACCTTTGATAACAAATTCTTCTCGCTAGTATTTTAGAAGGTGGTGTAATATCCATTTAACAGTGCAATTATTGTTGCATATGATATAGCTAAGTATGCCCAAATAGCATTCGACGAAACCAATAAACATATCCACTTAACAATACATCATATAGGAATGTACAAAATGATGGCAAGAACATTTATATAATATAGGATAGAAAATTATAGTATTATTATGAGGTTGTAGGGTTGGAGAAACCTATTTTTGGCAGAAGCATTTTTGTGTTAAATTTTGTTTCATTATACTTTTCAAATTGATAGTATATGCAACATGGTTTAACACTAAAAGTGTTTTGGCTGAAATAAAGGCTTTCCAGTGCAAGCATCCATATCATAAACACGATAATGTGTATTTGAAAAATGCAAACCAAAATCCATAAATTATTCAAAAGATATTATTGGAGTCATTTGTTGTTATCACAGATTAAAATTAGAACATTTGTTATTTGCGGTATCAAATGACTTAACTATACAACTTGATCCTAAACAAAGAGTTATAGAGATCAAATATAGTAGTATTTTAGCAATTAATCAAATAGACCAATTCTTGGGTTCTTATAAGCTAGTTGGCTTACACTACTATCACAATATTTACAAATTCTTACTGTAGTCACACAATCTTTGATCAATAACTATAAGCAAGATTAATCGAGATCTTGAGCAGAAGCTAATAATTCAACAAGTATAGCACAATATGTGATGAGAACTATAAATGATGCTTGATTACTTTGATTCAAAAGATAGTGAACACAATAATTGAGAGCAATATGTGTTGATATTCAAAGTTGATATTAAGATAAGTTAAACTGTACAAAAGAGTTACAACGATGTAGACCTGAAATCTAGTGAACACCAACAGATCTTGAAACGAATTTATTTTGACAGTATCTTCAAGAATCACTTGGCATCATGCTTAGTTAAGACCTTTCTGATAACCAAAATCTTGGAGAAGAAACATAGAAATAGATACATGAAATAGTTTAGAGGTCGAGTAAAAAATTATATTTTCATCTCATGCCTTATACATACTCTTAGAAGGCCAGTCATCAGCTAAGAGCACATCTACATTATGCAAATATTGATGATATTTGGCATCAAGTATTACGTTGGTCTCTATAGAAATTTTCCATAATGTGATTTGCATTTATCAACCTATCTAAATAGGAATTAAGTTGATTCGCATCAATTTTATTATCTTTGCAAATGACAAGGAGAAGTGTGAGAATTAGAACACTAAAACTAGCCTTCCATTCTATTAAGGTCTTCAACTCCCCATTATCTTCTAAGAGGCGAGGCACAACCCTATTGTCCATATTTGAGAAATAGTTTAGTTTTGCACGTACACCTTCAATCACACTTTCCATATATCCTTGCACATTTGGGCCATCTTGATAATATTAAATGTGGAGATGATAGCAGGCGGGGCGTCAGATGTATTTGCAGATCCCCTATACATACCTTCCAAAGATGTAAAGCTAGGATTCCATTTAGTAAATATACATTTGAGTCGATCTTGGTCCCCATTTACAATGTCAATGGCACCTCTCATATTTAAATATGAGACATGTCTAGTGTTTATCCTTCTCAAGATCTTAGACAATGTGTGTTGTAAGATGCATGTTACTATGTGTACATTCTCCTTTTGTTGTCTCTCTTGAGCATTTTTTAAGTGCTCTTCCATTATCTGAATCTTTTCTTTAATCTCTTCATTTTGAATTGTCACATGAGCAGGGGGAACTGTGGAGGAGTAGCTTGTTTATTGCAAGCTTGCGAGAAGGGATAAGTTTTGAGCCAACAATACCTACTGTTGGTTTTAGGCCTTAGTGTGAGTTGCATGTTCCTTCAATAATTTATTTTGCCTATCCTACAACCTTCAAACACTAGCTTCATTAAACTTGGCAACATCCACCACCAATGCAGCAGCTTCAGGAGCGGGGGTGTTAGGCACCCTCTTAACAATCAAACTCCCTTTAATATGAGCTTTGATGCTTCAACAATTACAATCTTGTTTGTATTTGGGGCTAAGGCCTAGATTGCAAGGGCTTCCCAATGTAGGTTGAATCCTGATCCTGATAATGCCATTTTTGCTTCCCCTTCTGAAGAGAAAACTTCTTCTTGTTTCTTAATTGTATATCAAAAACAATTGTTGAAGCAATGTCCCATTCAGGGAGCAATACAAATCCACTATCCTCCACCATTCTTCTTGCTTCCTCAAGAGTAATGTTTCTTAGTCTCAAAATTCATTTCTCCCCCAACTTTTGTGGCGACTTCATCATATTTTTCTCTAGGCACTTCTACTTGTGCCCATTGAACTCTTGTATGATACTCGTCCCTCTTTGCTCTAATAAAAAAATCCTCAAATTCTTGGGACTTTATGAATTTATCATCAGAGATAAATCTTGAACATGCTAGTTCCCTCACATCATTAAGTTTATCTCTTCACATTGCCACATCTAATCCAAACCTTTGTTGGAGGAGGCTACCAATACTTGGTCTTGGGGGGATGGCATATAGGGTTGAACTTCATCCCTGGTAACATGAACATTATCACTTTCATCCTGGCTTAGGGGAATGGTCAAGAAATAATGGTTGTTGCTCAATTTTGATGGTCTTTTGTGATTGCTCACTCGAGGGAGAATCCACACTAATTATTTGAGGGGGTGGGGAAGGAGTGAACTGTGGTGGGACTAATTACAAAATTTCTCTAATAACAGGGCCTTTGGCCCTTGTGATAGAAAGATTAGGTCTAGGACGTTTTATAGGTCTCTCTTCTGAGGTGGGAGCTTTTCCCACAACTCTATCAAAATTCTTCAAAACCACCTCAATCTTCGAAATTGGGTCTGTAGACACATAAAAATGTCCTAGGCCTGCAAGTTCTATTTTCTCCATATTTCTTCCTAACATAATTAAAATATTTAATTATTTCCTACGGTCCAATTTCAACTATTTTTTTTAATCATTAAATAGCTGCTAGGGGCATCACCCATATATTGATATCAAAAAAACTAGTTACAATGTCTATTGTACATACTATTTTCATGGCTTCCATGTCATCCTTTGCTATTACCCATTAGAGTTACCCTGCTCAATCCTATTACACTATATTCCCAAAAGGTTGGTGAAAAACTACTGACAAAAACCCACATTGCTATTGCTATACCTATTGTAGCTACTGTATACTACCAAACGGACATTGTTTGACTACTAACTATTATATCAAAAAGACACCAGTCATTACAAAAAATTTACACATCACCAGCTTCTTTCAACCTTTCCTCCTCCTCGTCCAGCTCCGCCCGCATCCTCCTGGCCATAATGGCGTCTGCAATCACATGGCATTTAGGCCTACATGCACTGTGTGCAAGGTGACTTTCCTTTTCCTCGATGTCCATGGGGTCATCCTCATGCCATTCATCACCACCACCCAGCTCCCATTCTTCGTTGTCGTCTGCCACCATTTTCCCTTCTAGACCTTCCTCCCGCATGTATGTTTTGACCCAACCCTTTATCGGTTTCCCCATGCCTGCCACATTGATGAGGAAGGTGATTGACCTGTCCTGGCTCCAGCTCTTCTCCAACACTTGCGGTTGGAGGGTGTGTACCACCACAAACTTCGATACCTCCAGGCCATTTCCATATGACATGTAATAATGGTGCAGGTAGGGAATGAGAAAATTTTCATCCACATTGTCCAAAGCCTCATCTATTTCCCCCAGCCAAGCATGCTCGAAAACCATCTGGCATAATTTTTTGCTTCTTGACTTCGGATGCTACATGTACAACATCATAGCTAGAAACATGGTTAGAATATCTGAATTCACCCTCCACCTTTGGTGAAATGTGAGAAACTCTTCACCCAGTACCTTCTTTACAACCCACAGAATTAGTGGGTACAAGGAGTTTAGTAGCTCTTTCAACCTTTTCTCATAGACTTAGTTGAAGAAAGAATGTTGATTCTTCGTTGTGTTGAGGAAGATGGGGGTCTCCATTATTTTCACCTCACCTACTCACAGAGAGAATACCCAATGAAATTTCCAGACTTGGTTTGATTTTTTCTTTGGAGGATGCTCAATTTTATAGACTTCAATCTCTTCCTTTCGTCTAAAGCCACCTTGTTGTAAAATAATGTCCCATCAACAGGCTTTAATTAATGGCAGGTGTTGGAATCATCATTTACTTATGGGCCTGATTATTAAAATTTATGCTGCTTGCATATGTGCGATTTCCCTATGATAATTAATCTCATGTCGTACTTCTCATGTGGCCTTCCTTGCTAAGATTTGTTGCCTCCTGGTCTATCAATTATGAATCTTGGGGCTTGCCAAGATTACATAATTATGATCCTTCTCATTTTTTCCTTTATTAATTCATCATTAGCGTGGGACCTATAGATTCAGATTCCTTTTCTTTCATCTCAATGTCACCTCAGTCAGTATGGTCTTTCCTAGTCAGCGTGCTCTTAGTCGACATATCTCTTTGCCACCTTCACCAACCGGATGACACGAAGCTTGTTGTGTTTTGCTAGATGTCTTTCCACTTTGGTTGGCATCACAATATTATTCTGCTAGTTGGCCATCTTGAGGTCCTTGATAGTTTTTCTTTATGAGTTCTTTGTTGTTGCTTCCTTCGCGAGATTGTTTGCCCTTTGGCTGCCTTCTTTGTATACGTGGCTTATCTTGTATTCCTCAAATCTTCCCAGGAGTTGTGATGTTAGCTGCAACTAGTGGTTCAATTTCCAATTCAGAGCATTGTTCTACCTTATTGCATTGATGGTGATTAATGAGTCACCTTCGAGCTAGATCTTCTTTGCACCTATGGCTATTCCCATTTGGAGCCCCAACAGTGCTGCTTGAAACTCGACCTCATTGTTTGTGCATTTTCCTACTAGTTTTGACCTCTCTACTACTACCTCCCCTCGCTCATTGCTAGCCACACACCCTGCCCCTCTTGGGCCCAAGTTGCCTCGAGCTACCCCATCGAAATTGATCTTGATCCAGCCTTTCTCTGGACCTTCCCATTTTACTTCTCTCCTCTTATGTTGTGATGTGTTTTGGCCCATGCCTACTATTTAGGGTATGGTTAGCCCCTTGAAATATTTTTTCATTTGGTCATCCCAATTTGTATAGTTGCTTTGTTTTCCTGAACTAGCTTTTACTACCTCGTTAATTGTTTCAATAATCATTCCTTCTATTTTCTCATACAACCTCTCTGGGGCCATTTCCTTGCTTTGAAAAATCCTTATGTTACGCTCCTTTTAGATCTTTGATATCATTATTGATGGGGCTATGGGCCAGATGCTATCAAATACTACCTTTCTTCTTGGTTGAGGCCACATGTTGAACCATGTTAATAGGCAATTCGGTTGTGGGCATTGGAGGTTTAATTTTTCCATGAAGTGCTTCCAACATTGCTCTGAGTATGGGCAATTCAATAGCAGATGGATTATGTCTTCATTATTGCTTTTGCACAAGATGCATCTTCCTGGACCCTGTATTCCATAGGTGGATAATCTATCCTCTATTAGGATTCTTTTTTGAATGGCCAACCGTGCAAACACTCCTGCTTTCGGTAGATAATTTTTACCCCAAAGAAGTTTACTTGGCCAGTTTGCTCTTATCTCTACCTACTCCTTGATTCTGTAGCCAAATTTGACCTTGTAGATGAGCCACACCATCTAATAGAGTCTTCTTGATTAGATGGTGAGAAACTTCTTTCCTTGAGTATTCCAATAAGGGATTCCTTTTGGTTTTGTGGTGCTTCTAGATTTTTGAAGGAGTGCCACTCCCATTCTTGCACACCTTCCCTACATATCACTCTCCCATAGTTGCATATTTTCTCACCCCATACTCTTGTAGTCTCTTCCCTGATTTTCTCCATGTTAGGTAGTGTAGTCAGTGCTTTCTTTCCATTCCAGGAATCCTTCTAAAAGTATGTTGATTTTCCATTTCTTACCTCCCATGTTACATGCTTGGTGATTATGTCTCTACACTCCATCAAGTAATTCCAAATGGTTGAGCCTCGCAGAGGGTTCTCCGTTGTAAGGATTCGAGTTGGTGAGTCTGATTCCAAGTACTTTCTTCTTAGAATTTTGACCCATCTTTGTGTTGAATCTCAGTTGTGTTTATGGTTTGTCCTTGATGACAAAATATCTTTCAGTTGGTTTCCTTGTCAAGATGGTTCTTTTTTCATATCACAGGTATTGCTTGTTTCTCATTCGGGCTTACACATATCGGCATGAGTATGGCAGGGTCTCCCCGATCCTTTTTGAAATGTCTATGTTGCCTATTGGCAAGACATTTTTGATGTCATGTCAATTGAATTTATCATACTGGCTGTTGTCGGTAAGACTTCTCTTTTGTTTCGGCGACAGAAAGTGATCTCTATCAGCATATGTTATTATGTTGGTATGTGGTCACAGCGAAATTACTTTGTCTCACCGATCAGAGGTTGAATGGGAACATTTCGACAAGTGTTTAAGGCTTTGGCAAAGGGTCATAGCAAAAAGGACTATGTCTCAGTGACTAATGTTGTTGGAAGTCTATCGACAAGTGTTGGGCGGTATCGGAATAGGTCTCGGCAAAGTGGTTTTGTCTCACTGACATCACATCTGGGGTCTCGCTTCAGCCAAACATAATGCATTCGGTATATAGTCTCACCGAAGATTTGTGTCTCACCAACTTGTGCAAAGGGTTACTTCAGTGTGAGGTTATAACGAATATGCAATGTCACATCGACCGGTGGTGGATGGATGCATATCAACAAGAGTTTTGCTTCGATGGAATGTCACAACGAACTCTTTGGTCTTGCCGACTAAGTCTTATGAAGTACGTTCGGCGAGAGATTGGCATTGTCTCAGCGACTTAGTCGATAAGGATTTTTCGGTATGACAGAGTATTCTCCGAGAGGTCTCCCCGAATGTTGTAGGTTACAGCGACTCATAAGAATTGAAAAGTCTTTTCGGTGAGACTCTTTCATCGATGTGAGGTCATGGCGAGGATGGTGTGTCTTGTCGACAAAGTCAAATGAATGACTTTCGGTATAACAAAGTTGATCTATACGATGTCTCTCTGATATCAAAAGCTATAGCGATAGCGAATGATGGTTTCATTTTGGTGAGAGAACCTTTTTGTCTCATTGACCAGAAGGATGTTATGAGCTCTCAGCATGACATTATGTATTTGTTATGACTTCTCCCGACTCTAATGGGTCTTGGTGAAAGCGACAAACATAAGGTTGTCTGGCGATGTTAAAGTTGCCTTCGCATAACGTGTCATCGATTGAAATAAAAAAGGAATAGGGCAAACTTTTTGAGTTTAGTCTTTTAGCTGGGTATCAAACCCTAGCCTAGCCGCCATCTTGAGTGTTTATGTTTCTATTGTTGCTAACTGTAACGGTTTTTACAGTGGTTTTTTTTGGAAGGTTTATTTGGTGCATTTCTGGCTGGAAGCTCGACAGTTGTTGATGGAGCCATGGGAGTTACATATTTGTCTGGTATTTTTATTTATGCATTTCATGCTACACATACTAGTTTATAATCACCATTTTTCTTTAACCGCTCTCTGCATCTCTGTTACTAGTATGACAAATGATGCCCTGACTGAGTATTGTCATTCATGCTTTAGAGGTTATGATTTTATATGGTGGATAGTTGTGCTTTCTATGCAGTAAAATGAACTCATACGTTACAGATTTGTTGAGAACGGCTCTAAGCTGGGTTGGTTGTTTTGCCGTTACTCCTGAAGACAGTTACCTATCTAGCAGATGTATAAATAGAAGCAAAAAACTCTTTTCTGCTGCTGTTGTTGTAATTCAGAGATTATCATTCTTTGGTTGTATGAAAATATATGGATAAAACTCTGCAATAAAATCTGAATAACAAGATGCAAAGATTGTAAATTTGTTCTCTATGTAGTATTTTAGGGATTCCATTATTGAATCTTTAAGGTATTTTGTAGATGAGAAAACAGAGAAATATGTGCTTAACTGAAAACAGAGAAATCCTCTGAGTTATTATTATTGTTCAAAACATAATTTGAGGGGTTGGTAGTCCTTGAGATAGATATCTCTAAACGAGGGGTTGGTGCTCCTTGAGTGGGTGCTCAAAAATCAGCCTATAAGGCATTGTGAACAGTTGATTAAAAGATTAAGCCTGGAAGGCATTTAGGGAATGGTTTTTATACCCCAGGAGGGTTTTCCACTCGACAAATTTTGTGTCACTTTTTTCTTCTATGTTCTCACTGCTTTACTGTGTTGTTGTTTTAGTACATTGTTGGGATCATTATTTTTCTCAATTTTGTTTATGAATGATTACATTCAACTCATGAATGCATTAATCAGAATAACATTGAGATCAAATATGAGCTATGTTTTTTGAATTTTTAAAATTTGTCAAATATGTTAAGACACTGATTCACCCCCCCCCTCTTAGTTTCATTTTAACTCCAACAATTGGTATCAGAGCGTAGGATCCTTTGATAGGTTTAATTACCTTGGATTGATCTTGGTCTTGGATTTTGTTTTTAATGGCACATTCTCAAGACGATGCCTCTATAACCAGAGCTCCGTTATTTGATGGAACAGTTTATGTGTTATGGAGAATAAGAATGGAAGCTTTTCTTGTTTCTTTTGATGTTGATGTTTGGAGCATTGTTTTAGAAGATTACAATGTACTAGCCACTATTCCCACTAATGCTGCTGAAAAGAAGAAGTATGAAACAAATGCCAGAGCTAAGCATGCCCTCTTGTGTGGGTTAACTAAAGATGTGTTTATTAAAGTCATGCATTGCAAATCTACTCATGGCATCTAGGATAAACTTGAAACTATTTATCAAGGGAATGAGAAAGTCAAATTGTCAAAAATCATTACACTCAAACATCAGTTTGAGGAGTTGAAAATGAAGGATGATGAGAAAGTGGCTGAATATTTTCTAAGAGTTGATGAAGTTGTCAATGCTATGAAAGGTCTAGGTCAAGAGGTTAATAAATTTGATGTGGTCACAAAGGTTGTTAAAACCTTACCATCCAAATTTGAATCTAAGGTTTCAGCCCTAGAAGAAAAGAAACACTTTGATAAACTTACCTTAGACAACCTGGAAGGAATACTTACTGCCTATGAAATGAGAACTAGCAAAAAAAATTCATCAGGAAAATAAATCGCCTTTAACACTGAAAAGAAAGAAAAAGTCGAAGGTAGTGAATCAAAGTTGTCTGATTCTAAAGAATCCCATTTTGCTAGAAGACTTAAAAAGGGGTCAGGAAAATATAAGGGAAAACTTCCCTTTAAATGTTTTAACTATGGAAAAATAGGTCACTTTGCTGCAAAGTGTCCCTATGACGATCAAATATGTGACAACGAGACAACTGAAATACAGCCTAAGAAGAAGGCCTTCAAACCTAAACGAAACTTCTATTTCAAAAAAAAGAAAAGTCTATTTAGTAAGGATGAATCTAATATTGAGTCTGAAGATTCATTAGGTGAAGAAGATGAAACCTTGTTCATGGTTGAAATTACTCAGCAAAATGATTCAAACACCATTGACATTGAAGAAGGTGAAGTAGATCTTGAAAGCGAGCTGAAATGTGCTTTACAAGAGATCAGAAAACTCAAAAAACAAGTTCTTGCTCAAGAACATAAACCAGATCAAGAAATGGTCTCTCTAAAAACTCAGCTTGAAGAAGCTAAAAGAGTTGAAGTCTATCTTCGAGAGATTGTAAGCTGCAAAAATCAAGAAATTCAAAAATTTGAACAAGAAGTAGTCCTTCTTAGGAAGGAAATTGAAAAATATGAAAGCACTCTAAAACTGAATGAGATGCTCAGCAAGCAAAAGATGTATACTGATAAAACTGGTGTTGGTTTTGAAAAGGGTGAATGCTCAACTAACAATGCAAAACAAAACCCCTCTTCTGAAGTCAAAGGTTCAGGTTCAAATCACTCAGAACTTGGTAAGGATCATGTTAAGTTTTTAAGAGGTAATAGACCTTCATACAGAGTCAATCCTTTCTTCTATGGTTATTGTTTTTTCTACAACAAATTTGGTCATAAGGTGAGCACTTGTAGGCTTATGAATTCTAGAATGCCCAGGTTTGGTCTTATGCAACACCATGGTTTTGTTAGATAGATCAGATGTTTTAAATGTAATACTTTGGGACATTCTATCAAACAGTGCAGAACTGATCTGCAATCGAAACAACAGAAAATTAAAAAAGTTTGGAAACCTAAGGCTATCAACAACTTTGAGCAAACTATGTTGGTTCAAACTGCTTTTCATTCCAAGAAAAAGGACTTATGGGTCTTGGACAGTGGATGTTCTAATCATATGACTGGCGACAAGGATAAGTTTATAAATCTTGAAGATTATGTAGGTGGATATGTTAAGTTTGGTGATAACTCTGGTATTCAAATTAAAGGTAGATGTTCACTCCTTCTGAATGAAGACAATCCTATCTATAATGTGTACTATGTGGAAGGTCTCAAGCACAATCTTCTAAGTGTTAGTCAAATCTGTGATAGTGGTTATCATGTTCTTTTCACTTCGCAGGGATGTGAGATTAAGAACAAGCTTGGAAAGGTTGTTGCAGCTAGAAGGAGGACAAAAGGAAATGTGTACAATCTTCTTGACTCATCATGCAATGACAATAATCAAGGTATGTGTCTAATGGGCCAAATTGAAGAGAGCTGGTTATGGCATAAAAGATTAGGACACATAAACTTTGAAAATCTAGTTAGAATCAGTAAGAATCAGAATGTTAGATGTTTACCAATTCTTAACAAGCCAGAAAATTATGTGTGCAAAGAATGTCTAAGTGGTAAACAAACTAAAATCAGTTTCAAAACAAAAGAACACTCTTCATCAAAACCTCTACAGCTAGTGCATACTAATTTATGTGGACCAACTAGAACAAGGTCTATTAATGGTGAAAAATACTTTATGCTTTTTGTGGATGATTATACTAGAATGGTTTGGGTCACATTTCTTAAGCACAAATCAGAAGCCTTTGAAAGGTTCAAAATCTTTTGTAAAATGGTTGAAAAGGAATCCGATTTGAAACTCAAATGCCTTCGATCAGACAAAGGAGGTGAGTTCACCTCTCAAGAGTTTATTGATTACTGTGAACAACATGGTATTAAAAGATAGTATGTTGCAACTAAAACACCTCAACAAAACAGGGTAGTTGAACATAAAAACAGAACTGTAAAAGAAATGGCTAGAACAATGTTAGATGAAGCTAAGTTGCCTGATATGTACTGGAAAGAATTTGTTCATACAATTGTATACATTTTGAATAGAGTGTAGATTAGAGTGAAATCTAAGCACACTCCTTATGAACTGTGGTATGGAAAAACTGCTTCTGTCAAATACTTTAAAATTTTTGGAAGTAAGTGTTTTATCAAAAAAGATGATGATAACCTTGGGAGTTTTCAATCCAAGAGTGACGAGGGTATCTTTTTGGGATACTCAACTCACAGCAAAGCTTATAAATGTCTCAACAAAAGGCTTAATAATATTGTTGAAGTTGTTAATGTAAAATTTGATGAAAGACCACATTTGAATGTTGAATCTTTGCAGGATAATGAGGAAGAACTTAAACTTGAAATAATTTCATAAGGAGCTGAAACAACAAAGTCTATTGCTGAATCAACAAGCCCTAAAAATGAAAAAGCAAGTCCTGAAAAGGTTGCATCAAATGCTCTTTCGAAAACTCTAGCTATATATCACCCCAAAGATCAGATTATTGGGGATAAAAATGCAGGAGTTCAAACTAGAAGAAAGGCTACAGAATCTGATGAAAAGGCACAAATTGCTTTTTGTCTAGTTACTCAATTTGAGCCTAAATTTTTTAATGAAGTTCTCACATACTCATGTTGGCTTAATGTTATGCAGGAAGAAATTGATCAAATTGAGAAAAATCAAACTTGGGAGTTAGTCCCAAGACCAGATGACAAGAATGTCATTGGAGGCAAATGGATTTACAGAAATAAGCTTGATGAAAATGGTAATGTTATTTGCAACAAAACAATATTTGTCTGCAAAGGCTATGCTCAACAAGAAGGTATTGATTTCAGTGAAACCTTTGCACCCGTTGCTAGATTAGAATCCATCAAAATATTCTTGGCTTATTTTGTTTATAAAAACTTTATTGTTTATCAAATGGATGTCAAAACAACTTTTTTGAATGGCTATTTAGATGAAGAGGTCTATGTTGAACAGCCTGAAGGATTTATATGCAAAGATAATCCTAACCATGTTTACAGGTTGAAAAAGGCTCTATATGGCTTAAAACAAGCACCTAGAGCTTGGTACTCTAGGCTGGACAGTCATTTAATTTCTAATGGCTTTGTTAGAGGAGGTGTAGACAGTAATCTTTATGTTAAAACTGAAGGTTCTGATATTTTGGTTGTTGAAATTTACGTTGATGATACTATCTTTGGCTGCAATAATGTCACTTTGAGTAAAAATTTCTCTCAGATAATGGAATCTGAGTATGAAATGTCAATGTTAGGAGAATTAAATTTCTTTCTGGGTCTTCAAATCTCTCAATGTGAGAATGGAATATTTCTTTCTCAAACCAAGTATGCTAAAGAGATGCTTAAGAAATTTTAGATGGATGAATGCCATCCAGTTAGAACTCCAATGATTACTGGATGCAAACTTACTAAGGTTGATGATTCTCCTGATACAAATCAAACGAAATATAGATCAATGATCGGCAGTCTCTTATATTTAACTGCCTCTAGACCTGACATTATGCAGGCAGTTTGCACTGTTGCACGTTTTCAGGCATCACCTAAAGAATCTTATGTTACTGTTGTTAAACGGATCTTTAGATACATTCAGGGCACTCTTGATTATGGTCTCTGGTATCCTAGGAGCAATGATTTCTCTTTGATTGCTTATACTGATGCTGACTGGGCTGGTTGTTTGGATGATAGGAAAAGCACCAGTGGTGTTGCATTCTTTCTTGGTGATCATTTAGTGGCATGGCACAACAAGAAACAAGTATCAATTTCTCTTTCTACTACTGAAGCAGAATACATTGCTGCCACTTCATGCTGTACTCAAGTTCTTTGGATGAGTCAAACTCTATCTGATATGGGTATTGAAGTTCCTAAACCTATTTCTATTCTCTGTGATAACACTAGTGCGATAAATATATCAAAAAATCATGTTATGCACTCTCAAACTAAACATATTGCTATCAAGTTTCATTTTCTGCGAGAAAAGGTACTGGCTAATGATGTCTGCTTATAGTTTGTTGGTTCACAAGATCAGGTGGCTGACATTTTCACTAAGCCCTTAGCAAAAGAGTTATTTGAAAGGCTGAGACTTCGATTGGGAGTTATCTCTCAATCGTTACTTCACTAAATCTCCAAGCTACTGCTTAGGGGGAGCATGTTATATGTTTTGATTCACTTAAAGCTCTCCTACAATATTGGTTGATGCACTGGTATTCTTTTTTTTGCAGTTGTTTCTCATAATATTTTGGTTGGCTTCTTAGTTGTGTTATGGCAATGCACATTTTCTTCTATTCTTTGCCTTGAGGCAAAAAGGGGGAGAGTCATTTGTGTTTTTCCATTAAGGACAAAGGGGGAGTTCGTTGGATCTCAGTTGTGTTTATGGTTTTTCCTTGATGACAAAATCTCTTTTAGTTGGTTTCCTTGTCAGGATGGTTCTTTTTTCATATCGCAGGTATTCGTTGTTTCTCATTCGGGCTTACACATATCGGCATGAGTATGACAGGGTCTCCCCGATCCTTTTTGAAATGTCTGTGTTGCCTATTGGCAAGACATTTTTGATGTCATGTCGATTGAATTTATCATACTGGATGTTGTCAGCAAGACTTCTCTTTTGTTTCGGTGACAAAAAGTGATCTCTATCGGCATATGTTATTCCATTGGTATGTGGTCACAGCGAAATTACCTTGTCTCACCGATCAGAGGTTGAATGGGAACATTTCAGCAAGTGTTTAAGGCTTCGGCAAAGGGTCATAGCGAAAAGGACTATGTCTCAGTGACTAATGATGTTGAAAGTCTATCGGCAAGTGCTGGGCGGTATCAGAATAGGTCTCGGCGAAGTGGTTTTGTCTCACCGACATCACATATGGGGTCTCGCTTTGGCCAAACATAATGCATTCGATATATAGTCTCATTGAAGATTTGTGTCTCACCGACTTGTGCAAAGGGTTACTTCGGCGTGAGGTTATAATGAATATGCAATGTCACACCGACTGGTGGTGGATGGATGTGTATCGGCAAGAGTTTTGCTTCGGTGGAATGTCATAGCGAACTCTTTGGTCTTGCCAACTAAGTCTTATGAAGTGCGTTCGGCGAGAGATTGGCATTGTCTCAGCAACTCAGTTGATAAGGCTTTTTCGGTGTGACATAGTATTCTCCGAGAGGTCTCCCCGAAGGTTGTAGGTTACAACGACTCATAAGAATTGAAAATTATTTTCAGTGAGACTCTTTCATCGATGTGAGGTCATGGCGAGGATGGTGTGTCTTGTCGACAAAGTCAAATGAATGACTTTCGGTATAACAAAGTTGATCTATATGATGTCTCTCTAATATCAAAAGCTATAGCGATAGCGAATGATGGTTTCATTTCGGTGAGAGAACCTTTTTGTCTCATCAACCAGAAGGATGTTATGAGCTCTCAGCGTGACATTATGTATTCATTATGACTTCTCCTGAATCTGATGGGTCTTGGCGAAAGCGACAAACATAAGGTTGTCTGGTGATGTTAAAGTTTCCTTCGGCATAACATGTCATCGATGGAAATAAAAAAAGGAATAGGGAAAACTTTTTGAGTTTAGTCTTTTAGCTGGGTATCGAACCCTAGCCTGGCCGCCATCTTGAGTGTTTACGTTTTTGTTGTTGCTGACTGTAACAGTTTTTTATAATGGTTTTTTTTTTGAAGGTTTATTTGGTGCATTTCTGGCTAGAAGCTCGGTAGTGGTTGATGGAGCCATGGGAGTTACAGATTTGTCTAGTATTTTTATTTATGCATTTCATACTGCACATACTGGTTTATAATCACCATTTTTCTTTAACTACTCTCTGCATCTCTGTTACTAGTATGAAAAATGATGCCCTGACTGAGTATTGTCATTCATGCTTTAGAGGTTATGATTTTATGTGGTGGACAGTTGTGCTTTCTATGCAGTAAAATGAACTCATATGTTACAAATTTGTTGAGAATGGCTCTAAGCTGGATTGGTTGTTCTGCCGTTACTCCAAAGACAGTTACCTACCTGGCAGATGTATAAATAGAAGCAGAAAAATATTTTCTACTGTTGTTGTAATTCTGAGATTATCATTCTTTGGTTGTATGAAAATATATGGATAAAACTCTGTAATAAAATCTGAATAACAAGATGCAGAGATTGTAAATTTCTTCTCTATGTAGTATTTTAGGGATTCAATTATTGAATCTTTAAGGTATTCTGTAGATGAGAAAACAGAGAAATATGTGCTTAACTGAAAATAGAGAAATCCTCTGAGTTATTATTATTGTTCAAAACATAATTTGAGGGGTTGGTAGTCCTTGAGATAGATATCTCTAAACGAGGGGTTGGTGCTCCTTGAGTGGGTGCTCAAAAATCATCCTATAAGGCATTGTGAACAGTTGATTAAAATATTAAGCCTGGAAGGCATTTAGGGAGTGGTTTTTATACCCCAGGAGGGTTTTCCACTCAGCAAATTTTGTGTCACTTTGTTCTTCTATGTTCTCATTGCTTTACTGTGTTGTTTTTTCAGTACACTGTTGGGATCATTATTTTTCTCAATTTTGTTTATGAATGATTACATTCAACTCATGAATGCATTAATCAGAATAACATTGAGATCAAATCTGAGCTATGTTTTTGAATTTTTAAAAATTTTCAAATCTGTTAAGACAATGATTCACCCCCCCTCTCAGTGTCATTTTAACTCCAACACTTTGCTCTCCTCTTGCATACATATCCCAAACCAATTTTGCTCCCACTGCCATGTTCATCAGCCTTAGTTGTTTAACACATGCTCCTCCTGCCTCTCTAGGAGTACATATCTTCTCCCATGCCACTAGGGGAAATTTTTTTTGTTCCCCTGTCCCACTCTAGAAGAAGTTTCTAAAGATCTAATTGAGCTTTTCCTCAACTGTTGTTGGGATCTTCAGACATGCCATTGAGTATATCGGAATGGTTGATAGCACTTCCATTATCATCATCAACTTACTTGTTGAGGACAACCATTTCCCTTTCCATGTCCCCATTTTGATCTTGCAACTACTCACTAGCTTCTCCCAATATCATTTCTTATTGATGCCTACAAAGAGTGGGGTACCCAAGAATCTCCCTAGGAAATTTTCCACTCTCAATCCCAATATCCTTGTCAAATCCCTCTGGAAGCTTGGTTGTGTGTTGAGGAAGAAAACCTCTAATTTATGTCAATTTATGCTTTTCCCTAATTCCTGGAAATACTCATCCAAATTTTTTTTGATGGTTCTTGCTTCCCTCCTGCTTGTTGTTCCAAATAGGGTTGTATCATCAACAAATTGTTGATGCATTGTGGCCTCCAAACCATTTTTCACTTGCAAACCCTTCCATTTGCCTACTTATCTTAGGGTTGTTATCCCCTTGCCCATGGCTTCTGCCATGACAATGAAAAGAAAGGGGGAGAGGGGATCCCCTTGTCTAATGCCTCTTGAGGAAGCAAAAAAATCTTGAGTTGTCCTATTTATTAGAACCGAGAACTTTGCAATTGAGGTGCAACTTTTAACCCAATTTCTCCATTCCTCCCAGAATCTGAATTTCCTGAGCACCTCCATTAGAAATTCTTTGTCTACTAGATCATATGCTTTGATTATGTCCAACTCGAGGACCATGTATGGTTCTCTTGTCTTTCTAGTTGAATGAAGGGTTTCATGTGTTATGATGATGCCTTCTACAATTGACTTGCCCGAGGCAAACCCACTTTGTTCTTCTGAAATTATATGACTTAGCAACCTTCAATTTGTTTGATATTATTTTCGTAATTACTTTGTACACTGTGTTTCACAATGCTATTGGTCGGAAATCCCCCATTTTCTCTGGGTTTTTCTTCTTGGGGATTAGTGCCAGGAAGGTGCGATTTATTGCTCCCAACATGGTCATCTTCTTCCTTGACTCTTTTGCTGCCAAATACAAGTCCTCCCCCACTATTTCCTAGTATTTCTAGAAGAAGCTGGTTGGAAACCCATCTGGTCCCAGGGACTTGTCAAGGTTCAGTTGGAATGTGGCCTTTTTTACTTCCTCTTTGCTTATTTGTTGATATAGCATTTTTTTTTGTTCTTCTACTATGATCTTCGAGATTGTTGCTAGCAATTTATTTCTGACTGCTTCATTATTTCCAGTTATTCTATTTAGGATTGCTTGGTAGAAGTTCACTTCCTCCTCGTTGACTTCATCCAACAATTGTGTTATTGTACCATCCTCCCTTCTTATGGATGTTATTCTATTTATGCTTTTGTTGGTTACTGCCATTATGTGGAAGTACTTCGTATTTCTATCCCCCTCCTTGAGCCAAGTCTCCCTCAATTTTTGTTTCCAAACGCATTCCTCCCTTTTCAGAATCTTTGTCAGTTCTTCTTTTAGGGCCTTTTCCACTTCAAAGTCACCACCATCCATTCCATTTTCTATGATGTGTTCATTGAGTGAGTTCATTTCCTTTTCCACCGTTCTTTTTCTTGAAATATATTTTTAAAATGCTCTTTATTCCACTCTTTGAGCTTGTTTTTCACATGATTTAGTTTCCTGTTTAGTTTATACAGATGTGAATGGTTTCCTATTCGTAGCTCCTACCACCATTCCTTATTCAAATTAGGTGGTTTTTCATCCCTAATCCATATGTTCTCAAACTTGAAAGGGAAACCCTTGGGTGTTGAGTCTGGTTGAATTTGTAGTTGCATTGGGAAATGATCTGATCCAACATAGGGTAGGATAGTGGCTTCATGTGTTTGGTTCATGCTTCCTCAATCCCAAAAGATGAGAAATCTATCCAATCTTTCATATATGTTTGTGAAGCCTTTCCTCATATTTGTCCAAGTAAAGGTGTCATTCCTTGTTGTTATGTCCATCAAGTGATTGTTGTCCACAAATTCCTAGAAATCTTGTTGGACTCTCGTGGTTCGCCCTAGCCCACCTTTCTTTTCTTCATAGTTTAAGGTTGCATTGAAGTCTCCTATTATGATTCCTTTCTCTCCCCTGGAATTTGTAATGGCCAGGGAAAGTTGTTGTCACACTCTTCTTTTGTCCACCATTTGAGTGGGTCCATATATGTTTGTTAGTGTGAATTGTTCATTCTTTTGTAGCATTTTGCATTTTATTGTTATCTAATTCTTTTTTTCCTCCAACAACTCGCTTGTTACTGAGGGTGGATTCCATATGATGCCTAGACCTCTTGAGGCACCTTCTACCCCAACAAAGTGCCCTTCCCATTGCTTCCACCACTTCATTCTATTTTTTATTTCTTTTGTGTCCCATTTTGTTTCTTGTAGTATGCAAATGTCTGCCTTTGATTGGTCAATTTGGCGCTTGACCAAACACCATTTGTTAGGGGCATTTAAGCCCCTAACATTCCAAGTTATTATCCTCATTGTGTTTGGGGAAGGATTACATCCTTCCCTGTCCATAGTTTTTTTTTCCCTACTGCATTTGTTGCTATTTCTAGTTTAGCCTTGTTGGTCTTGGGGCCTCTCTTCCCCTTTCCCTTTATGTTTGGATTTTGCAGCTTGGATTAGGGTTTGCTCCAGGGAATTTTCCTTCCATAGATCCCCTTCTTCCACCTCCTCTTGGTCTTCCTCATCTAGTTCCCACTCTCCATCAGTTTCATTATCTATCATATGCATGCCATCTTCCATTTCCTCCACCTACTGGGGTTCTTGAGGTTCTTCTTCTTCTTTCTCACTCTCTTGATTCCCCCTCCACTGCTTCTCTTGGGCTTTTAGCTTGTGCATCCTTGTCCTTTTGGTTTGTAGTCTTAGGGTCTTTCCTCTTGTTTGTGACATCCCCTATTTGTTAGGATATGACCTTTTCCAGGTCTATGGTGTGCTTCAGTAATGTATTCAGATCCTTTTTCACTCGAAGGGTTACACCCTCATTGTTTGATATTCTTTGGCTTGGGATTGTACTTGCTACCCAGTCATTTTCTCCTAACTTCCATTTCTTGGAGCTCATCCTCCCTATTTGTCTAGGGCCTTCACCTCCTAGGGCAGTTGAATTTTCCTTGTCCCCTACCTTCTCTAGTGGGTTGTTTGTTCCTTCCTGATTATTGTTGATGGAATTTTCATCTTTCTTGGTGCCAGAGCCTCCCTCCCTTATGTTTTCCCTAAACATGCATTTCCCAATCTTCTTGCCTTCGCATTTGACCACCTTTTGTATCCATCTCCTGAATTCATATATGATTTCCAGACTTTTATATATCCCTACCCCTTCCTATATTTCCACTAGAATGTTTGCTTCAACATCCTTCTTCCTATTTATAAAGTCTTCATCTACTCCTAGGCAAACCCCCAGGGTGTCCCCAATTTTTGTCATGGCTTCCACACTCCAGTATTCTGTTGGGAGGTCAACTAATTTTATCCATGTTGGGATTTGTTTTATTTTGTAGTGCCGTGGATCAAAATTGGGCTCCCAATTTTTATAGTGGAAATTGTAGCCTTTGAAATAAAAGGGGTTTACCATACACTATTTGTTGTTTTAATTCCATATCTATGCACTCTATTAGGTAAAAGGTGTTTGGAAGAGGTTTTATGCTTACCTAATCCTTGAATTCTTGTTGTCACCATTCCATGATTTCGTCCTTCGGGTCCCCTAGGCCGCACCATTTCACGAATAGGGCTCGATCTCGCAACCTTTCCACTCTTCCTTTGATGGTTTATGTGGGCATTGAGAAGAGCTTGCATCCCCATGGTCTTGTGTTCGCATCCACTTCTCTTTATTTCTCTCTCCTTCCTAGATTTTTCTTTCCCAACCTCCAATTGCGATGTTGGCTATATCGGTTGGGTCCTCTTGGTGGTCTTTTCATGTTCCAATGGGCTCCTAGTTGTGTAGTTTGATCCCATTACAAACTTTCTCCTCCTGGGTGGGTTCCTTTGCGGTTGGGCCTATTAATGTCGATTCCTCCCCTTTGCCAATATTCTCTCTGTCTAGGGTTGTTGCTTCATCTTGGCCTTTTATCCTCTTTCACTCTCCATTGTTTCACCGCTGCTGCCCTAGCGTTTTTATTTTCCCCGAATCACCCACTCCTGTAGTTGGAATTGTTTTCATTCTCAATCCAAATCCTCTCGTTTTGGTTTTTCCTTCCCCACTTGCCATCGTGTTGGCCTCCCAGGTTTCCATCTTTCTTTGTATCCGTATGTTGATTTTTTCCTTGCTCTGCTTCCCATCTTTGATTCGTTGGATTGCACTTGTCGTCCCACTTCCGAGTAAACCCACTGTGAGATATGGCTCTTCCCATTCTCCTTTCCTGCCTTTGATTCGTCTCTTCCCGCGTGCATCTCCTCTGGTTCATTGCCCCATTGCCTCTTCTCCTCGTCTCCTGCATTATTTCGCTCACATATGCCTCCTGTAAAATTTTGCCCCGAAGCGCCACCTTGCGCCATTTTTTTTCAGTGATATGAAATTGGTCCAATTTCAACTATTAATTAAATAATTCATAATTATTTAATTAATTCATGTCTTTTATTCCTCTTCATTATTTAAATAAATATATTTATTTATTTATTTAAATACGTCACTAATTTTCTAATGCCTCCCTATATGATTAAGTAAATTCTTAAAGTTATTTAATTATCTTTTGTTTTTTATTTCCTCCTAATTATTTAAATAAATAAATTTTATTTATTTATTTAAATACGTCATTAACTTCTAAATGTCTTCTCATAATTAAATAAGTTTTTTAATTTATTTAATTATTGTCCACCTTGGCATTCTCCTAATTTTAAATAAAATTATTTAAAATTGTCCCACTTTCTAATTTTCTCTCTCTTAGTAAATAGTTTCAAATGAATTATTTATTGTCACATGACCCCACCACTTTTGAATTAAATTAATTTTTAATTTAAAATGACAACTTTTCTCCTTAAATCAAATAATTTCTAATATTATTTGATTTTCCAACTCTTTCTTTTTCTGTGTCATTTTTATCTCCTTATCACATGCAATCTTGTCCTTTGATTTGATTTTTTGAAATCAAATATTGATCATTCATTTCAAATTTACCCTAATATTGCCCTAACCCTAATTTTGGGTTGTCACATTCAATCTTAACCATTGATCTTAGGGCATTTGTCAATCTTCAATCTTGGCCATTCACCCAAAATTGAATTTTCTATAAAATGGCAATTTTGGTCTTATTTGGACAACTTCATACATCTACATCTCTTGGCATCTTGACATCTTGGCATTTCTTGACTTCATAGGCTATTTCATGTATGTTTTAGGCTTGCTTCATAGTTGCTTAGTTACATTGTCTAGCATTTTGATAGAATCCTTCAACATTTGCTTAGGACATTGACATTATCATAGGTTGTTCATCACAAATCTGAGGGAAAACATCATTTTGCAACAAATAGATAAGATACAATGAAGGTTAATCATGGAGGTTGAAGACATATGGTGAGATCTTTCCTTGTTTTCATGCTTTTACTCCTTTTTTCTTCATTGCTTTGCTTTGGGTTATCTTATTTTAAGCTCTAATTCTCTAACCTAGGTTTTTCCCTAAGCTACATTGGTGAACCTGACACCAAAATCATATTTTTTGCATATTTTTGTATGACATTTTTGTTTTTGTAGGTACAAGTATGACGTGACACATTCATTGTTTCTTGAGCCGCATTCAAAATACAGCGACACATTTGCCTTGCAGAACGATGCATACACTCTGTTACGACACATCTGCCTTGTAGAACGATGCATTTGCTCTGTCGTGACACATTTGTTTGCAGATTCTAGCTTTCGGCCTTGAGACGCATTTGATGTGTAGAACAACGTATCTTCCTATCAATTTCCAACTTTCTACCTGGGACACATTTGACTCCTAGAATGACGCATTTGCCTAGTAAAAATTTACTTTTGGATTTTTGCAAAAAAAATGAAATTTCTTTTTTCTATTAATAGCTTAGGGGTTTTTGGGTTACTAATATTCTGTTGGCAGCATGTGGTGAAGAGTCTAAATTTGGTTTTTTATTTATTTTCATACCACTTTTTCAATTCCTTAAAGCAAACAAACAACAAAAAATAATTTTTGCATTCACATTTCATTGGTTAAAATGAACATGCATATTCACTCATGGGCTTAAAATGAACACAATCTTGCATTGAAACTCATAGGTTTAAAATGAACAGGCATCTTCATGTTATGGGTTTAAAATGAAATTTGTTTGTTTCACATCAAGTTAAAAGTTTAAAATGAACAAAGTGTTTTAGGTGTTTTCCTCACATTACAATTTTAATAACTAAAATAAACAAGTGTCTCCAATTTGTGTAACCTCGATTCAATAATAGAAGTACCCTCTCCCCTTGCACACTTGTGTGATCTTGGGTGCAAGAGAAACTGTTACTGACTCTAGGAATTAGGCCTTCCTTGGTGGGAAAAATTACTCACCCCAAGGTGACTCAAACCAACAACAAAGCTCTTTAGTCGGGCTACTCCCAACTGGTATACAAATATGAATCCTAATGGAAAACTTAGGATTATGAGTGCAAATGTGTCACATGGACAAGTGAATTCCCCAAAACCGTGTTGAGCGTAACCTCTTTAGGCTGGAATCCTTATCGGAGCTAATCTTGCCCCATGTGTGGCCACTCGAACAAGAGTCTTGAACTAAAAACCTTTGTGTAGTTGTCAAAAACCCATCTATTCGTTGGTGCAACAACGGTCGTTGCCAAGACATCCACATTCTCACAGTTCTTAGTAGATGTGAAAATCCTACCATGGGAGATTTATGGAGGCTTGAAGCTTGGTTGACCTGAGAAGTGAGTGCAATGTAAGGGGGAGCCTGTGTGGCCAAGCTTCTAGACCACCCGCTAGGAATAAGTGTGGTTGGGGAAACCCACGTGGAATCTAGCAAATATAGTCCTTGCCTAACCTAGGATTGTGCTTGTCTTCATTGTGCATTTTTTCATCATTCAAAGACAAAATATTGTGTTTGCCAAGTGTTTTCTGAGACATTGAACAAATAAACACCTTTCGTAGACCTGGAAACAATCATTCAAACTCAAACAATTCTGAAATTTTACTGAAATTGCAAACAAACTAGACCTCCATTCATCATGCAATGCATTTGCTATTCTGTGTGACACATGTGTTGTTTTGAACCACATTTGAAACTTTTTGTGCCACAATCACTATGCTAAAACACATTTGTTTCCTTCTGCAATGCCTTTGACTATTCTAAACCACATTTGATTTCCAGAACGACATAATTGATTTCCTGTGCCACATTTGTGACCCGCCACAACACATTTGACAACTTGCAACACATTTGTGACCTGAAACGACGTAATTGCCTGTCACTAAGAAAAAACACTATTACAGTCCAAAACATGAATCCAAACATTTTCAATCTGTAGTCAAACATCTTTTTCCAGCGGCCTTTGTTAAAAACCAGACAAGGAATTGCTCAAGTCCTTCATTCTTTGCATCTTTTAGTTTGCATTCTCCCATAGGTCCATCCTTGCAAATTTGTATTTGCATCCTTAGAATCCATCACCGTCATTTTCAACAATAAACCAGTCTTTAGGTCCTCATCTTATTGCAGGCTTTGGAATAGGGGAAACTTACCGTAATTTGCAATATCTTTGCCTTCAAAAGTAGGTTATCATTGGACTTAGTCAAAATAATTTCTTTTAGTCATTGTCCTTTTGTGAGACCTTTCCAACTCAATAGTCTAGTTAGGAAACCTCACTTTGTCATCTTGTCATTTAGTCACACCAACAAGTCCTTTGATGATCCAAATTGAGACATAGACCAAGCTTTGGTTGAGTAAGCCTTTTCTAAAAGTCCATAAAAATTGTTTTGACCTTTGCATTTGCATACCTTAGAACATTCAAGTCATTTTAGTCCTCATTTTGCATACCTTATTTCTAAAAATCCAAAAAATAAAAATAATATTGTCGTACCTTCCATTTTAGCCTTCATTGTCCTTTGCATTTGCCATTTTATTTAGACAACATTGTCATATTGCATCCCTTATTACCAAAAAACCCAAAAAATATAGTTGCATTTGTATCCCTTATTCAAAAAATCCAAAAAATATAGTGTCATATCATTCCCATTCATAGACTTAGTTTTCATTTTCATCTTCCTCATTTGAGCAAAATCCTTATATGGTTGAGACTAGGCTCCAAAGGAAAATAAGACAAATGGACCTTTTTAGACAAGACACCAACACCTATAACTTCTCTAATGACATGAACCAAAACAAAGACTTGGGGGAACCTTTCATCAATCCTTCCAGTGACATGAACATTCCATCTTCACACAACCCCTTTGAACCCTTCATACGTAGAGATAAAAATGGACATGTATTTGTGGAAGATTTAGAAGCTGCAACACAAAATATCGAAGTGGCTTCCTTTGTGGAATAATTGGTCTTGCAAGATTCAAATAGATATTTAGCCATGCTTTTACACCAAGGGGCCAAATTACCATGTGGGTTTGACATTAACACTTTAAGAGCAACCTCTCATAATCATGATGCAAATAACAATGCAAACAATAATGCCTCCAACACTAGTCAACCCCAAAACAATGCAAACAATACCATTGGTGCCACCACACAAAGTGCAACAAACACCACCAATGCTACCTCTAATGACACCTCCAATCAAAATACTTCCAACACAATCAATGCAACATCCATTGGAGGAACATCAACCTTGTCAGAAGCCATGTCACAATCAATGCCTCTAATATCAACAATGTCCTCGCAATCAATTGGAGCTACCTTTGGATCCTCAACAATGGGAGAAAGTTCTTCAAACCTCTTATTTGGAGCTTCATCTAGTGACATGAGAACAACATTGTCAAATACTTTAATTGGGTCTTCAAATAATGCTATAGGAACAAATTCATTCAACCCCTTTGGGAGAAATAAGTGACGGATTTCCATTCCAGGACCCAACCTAATGTCAACACTTCATCACAACTCAATACCAATACCAATATCCCCCAAAGGAAAAACACCAACATTCCCCATGGACACATATACCAATTTGGACAAGGAAATTAGATTACACAAAACATGACTTCATTTGGACATCAAAAAACCCAAGGTCAACACATTCTGTAAATATCGACTAATACCGTTGGAGGGCACATTCCCACATATGCATCACACATTCATACCCATCAACACATCCCTAATCAAAACACGTAATACCAACAACCTTCAAACTAAAACACACCATACATTTCACAACAACAATACACACCAAATCAAAACACATCTTCACAACAAGTGGGAACTCATGGAATACCTATCACTAGCATGTGTGATGCTACAAATAACCCCATAATTGACGCACTCACAACCCAGATTGTGACCTTGTAAAAAAAGATGGAGAACATGTAAATGCAATAGAAAAAGACTCACACATCATATGACCTGTGTCCATACCCTTTCGACACGATTCTACACATGCCACAGTTCCCACCTGGATACGTGGTGCCAAACTTCAGTAAGTACAAAGGAAAGACAAATCCCCTTGAACACATTCAAGAATTTACAACCAATTGCGTGGACATTGCCTATGGACATACTTATTTGATGAGACTCTTCCCTAGGAGTCTTTCAAGTCTCTCACTTGAATTGTTTGCCACCTTACCTAAGGGAATAAAATCATGGGAGGAACTTTGAGACAAATTTGTGTGAATTTATGCCTATAACATTGACACATACATCTCTATTACCAATTTATGCATGCTTACTCGAGAAGAAACCAGTGATACCATTATCCCATTCTTCCAAAGATGGAGAAGTTTAGCAAGTCATTTCCATATTGAGATACCGAAAAAAGAAAAGATAGACATGTTTGTCCAAAACCTCTTGGGCCCATTGAAATATAACTTGCAAGTTCATTGTTGCACCACTTTCACAGACTTAGTTAAAAAAGGAGTCCAACTTGAAAAGGCCCTTCTTGCTAAAGGAGGACTCAAATATGGCAGCAAGAACATGAACACAAACCTGCATGTTGACAAAAATAAATATTGGGTCAAGAATAAACACATAACTAATGATGGCATTGTTGACACTAAATGATGGCATTGTTGACACTAAGGCAGTAAACACAATGAGTCTTGTACTCACTCTCAAAGGAGCTCAACTACAAAACACACCATTGATCACACTGACACTTGTTGCAAATGCCATCCAAAATAATCAAAGCAATCAAAGTCAAGGACAACCACGTCAAACCAAGCAATTTCCAAAGAGACGTACATACACTTCCTTGGGTGAACCTATCGAAGACATCCTTAAGACGTTCCTCCAAAATGGTGTCATCACATTACAAGACCCTAAGCCATATGACCCAGGACAATTCAAGCCATCTTGGTGGGACAACAATGCACTATGTGATTACCACTGCACTAAAGTACATAAGACCTCTTGTTATTGACAATTAAGAAATCTTGTACAAGACCTCATTGAAAATCGCACCATTGAGTTAGGTGGTTAGCAATTTTCTTCAAGCGTAGACCATACAATTCATAAAAAACCCACTGCAAGACCATGGTTTGAATAATCCCTCAATGCCAAGTCCAAAGACCAATAATAACCAAGCCAATTACACTTGCACTGCCTTCGACTACTCCGATGGACCCATTATTAATCATCTTCGAGCTGCTGACGATTATGTCAATCAATTACCATCAAGAAAGCACCTGAGTGTAATGTCACTACCCGTGGTGGCAAAGTCACTATAGCTAGTCCTCTTCCCCTAGAAAACCAAAGATCATGATACCTAGTCCATCCGCCAAACAGTCACAACCGGGTCCATCCGCCAAACAGTCATAACCTAAGAGACAATTCAATCTCATTGACCAATTAGGAAAAAAACTTGCTCAAATCTCTATACTTGAGTTGTTATGCATCTCTCTTGCGCATAAGGCCATACTTGAAAAAACTTTATAGGAGTCTTCTATCCCTCATGACATTGATGTCAACCAATTTGAAGCCATGGTGGGATACCTAACCACTCCCCATCACATAACATTTTCAGACCAAGACTATTTGTCACCAAAACCCTCTCATAATGATGCATTGCATATCGAAGTCTTTATCCATAAACATAAGGTTAGATGAGTTTTAGTAGATGGTGGAGCAGGATTGAACATATGCTCCCTAAAAATGGTTAAAGATCTAGGCTTCTCTAATGCTTGTGTGGATGCTACCAAGAGTATTGTTATAAAGGTGTATGATGATGAGGAATGCTCCTCTCAGGGTATTATCACACTTCCTATCCGAGTTGGGCCAGTCATTGTAGATACAACATGTCAATTCCTAGATCTTGAGCTACTGTATAACATCTTGCTTGGTCGACCTTGGATCCACGCCCTAAGATTTGTTCCATCCACTTACCACCAACACTTGAAGTTTCCTTTTGACTGCACCAAAATCACCATACACAAAGACCTTGATCCTTTCTAGTATTGCAGCAATCTAAGGGGTATTTCAGAGCATCAAGTGCCAATAAACTAAGAAGTTTCAACATCCTCTTCTTCCAAATACATTAAGCTATCCACACTCACCAAATCATCCACATCCACCTCCTTGCCTTCCATCACACCATCTCCTTTTGCCCCAAAGGTTGATCCTAATATCAAGATCCAGGGCCAAGGTTGCAGAGAGTATAAATTGAACACAACTTACTACATCACTAAAATACCCAAGTCTCCAAAGGCTTATGGTCAACCTTGTTTTAGAATGGAGCCTAAAGAAATTTTTAAAGTTCCTCCAACACGCTTTTTTATAAAATGGGGAGACATGAGAAAAGAAGACATTGAAGATTTATCAACATGGATTTATAAGGACCTAGAATACCCATCCCCATTACCAGTCTAGATATATGGAAAAGGTTATGATATAGTGAAGGCACAAGGCTATGATGGAACTAGTGGCCTTAGTAGAAACAAAACTAGAATGAGAGAACCTATAATGCCTTCCCGAAGACCAAAGCTTCTTGGGTTAGGGTTTGGGCTACCCAAAATTGATGATCAACATACCAATGTACTTTCAGGTGAGTGTGAATGCTTTCGAAAGTGTTGAGACTATTGAAGATTCCCCTACCGAAACCAATTCACATGAATGGGAATTTGGTTCCCAAAGATCTCTCAGCGACTGTTGCCTTGATGAAATGTTTCTTGAACCTGGTGAACTTTCTTTTGATGAGTGATTTAGATAGATGTTCAAGGTTGACCTTCCTAAAGACACTCCCAAAGTCCCATTGAAGAGAGAAGAATGGGTCACTCTTTTAGCCTTGTGACAATGATGAACCTTAACTATCATCTGACTGTCATTCTAACACACTTATCCGACCATCTAACCCTAATGAACATCAATCAAACTCATCTGAATTGCTACATGACACTATCGACCGTGATTCTAGTCCATTTGTCCCCTATTTTTCCAATGAGTCTGACTTGTCAGAATCAAGTGAAGAAGAATACTGGATAGAATCCAAATGGGAATTGGAAGATGAAAAATTTCTTCTTTACCCTTTATGAATCCATCTTTATGCTTTCTGCATACTCCCCGCCATTTTCCAATAGTGATGATGGTATCTCTCTTGTCTACCCATAGTTAATTGATTGGGATCAACAAGGCCAGCCAGTCATGGACATATTTCAGAATGATGAAGCCATTACAGAATTTATGGGACTCTGCGAGGGCATACCAATTGGGGACCACAAGGCTAGATTTTCTATAGACCTAGATTGTGCAACATACTTTGGGGAGACTGTGCAATCCTCTAGTCGCAAAAATAAAAATAAAAATAAAACAAAAAAAGACACGTCTGTAGGTGAAAACTGAAAGGCACCTGCTGACGATACAAAAGTATAAATAAAGGATGTATTCGAGGGTGAAAACATCTTCGAGGCACCCAAGGATGGAGGATTGGAATTTCTCCTTGTCACATAAGAAAAATCGACAATGCTCATTGAGAACACCATGGAAGTCAACATAGTCACAGTAGAAGATCCTAAAATTTTCCTCTTTGCAACATCTTTGACAGAGGAAGAGAAACCTTAATTTCAAAAATTCTTCTTAGAGTGTAAGATTAACTTTGCATGGTCTTATACTGATATGCTCGGGTTGGATTCATAATTAGTCCTGCACCATTTTCCCTTACTCCCACATGCCAAGCCAATGAAACAAAAGTTGTGAAAGATGCATCCACAGATCACCCTGTTAGTGAAAGATGAGCTCAAGAAATTGCTAGATGCAAGATTCATAAGGTCAATAGACTACATTGAATGGATTTCAAATCTTGTACCTGTCACTAAGCTGAATGGTGAGATATGCATCTGTACAGACTTTCGTGACTTGAATAAAGTGTGTCTAAAGGATGACTTTCTGTTACCCAACATAGACATCATAGTTGACCTTACAATAGGATACGAGATGTTGTCCCTCATTGATGGTTTCTCGGGTTATAATCAGATTTGGGTTGCCCCTGAAGATCAACACAAAACAACATTCACATGTCCTTGGGGTACATACTATTGGAACGTCATGCCTTTTGGCCTTAAGAATGCAAGCACCACATATCAGAGAGCCATGACAACAATATTCCATGATATGATGCACAAACAAATGGAAGATTATGTGGACGACCTTTTGGAAAAGTATTTAACATGCAAGGATCACCTCAATCTGCTAGACAAAATTTTAAAAAGACTGGAAGAATACAAGGTTCTTTTGAATCCTAAGAAGTGTGTCTTTGGTGTGACATCAGGAAAACTTTTGGGATATATAGTTTCTCACAGAGGTATTGAAGTTGATCCTACCAAAGTAAAAGAAATATTGGACATTCCTCCCCTAAAAGGAATAAGTGAGCTAAGGACATTGCAAGGTAGATTACATTCTATTTGATGCTTCATTGCACAATTAGAAGACAAGTGCCAGCCATTTCAATATGTCCTGTGCAAGGCATCCCCTTTGTGTGGACTGATAAATGTCAAGAGGCCTTCCAAAAAATAAAGGATTATCTATTGTCACTACCTGTCTTAATGCCACCTATTGAAGGAAAACCTTTGATTCTATATATTTTTGCAACAACTTTAGCACTGGGGGCATTGCTTGCACAAAATGATCATGACGAAAAGGAAAGGGAAATATACTATATCAATCAGACATTGGTTGGATATGAGCTAAACTACACATCTATCGAACGTGCTTGTGGAGTAGTTGTCTTCGCCACCCAGAAGTTAAGACATTGCATGTTGAATCATAAGACACAACTTGTAGCAAAGATTAATCCCTTGAAGTATCTCCTAATTTGTGTAGCATTACAGGTTACTTGACAAAATGTGTTATGATATTGAGTATGGCATACGGTATGTGGAACGAAAGGCCATAAAAGGACAAGTAATAGCAAATCAACTCATAGATGCACCTATACAAGGCAATCATCGACTAGCAGTAGACTTCCTAGTTGAGTCCATATTTCATACAGATCCTAAATTACCTTAGAAACTTTATTTTGATAGGTCTCATACTAGTCATGGTTCAAGAGCAGGTATACTGTTTATCACACCACAAGGAGACTCCATCCCTAAGTCATTCTGCACTGCTTTTCCATGTACAAACAATGTTGCAGAATATGAGGCACTTGTCATAGGAATCTGAATGGCTATAAAATGGTAAATCAAAACACTTCTAGTCTTCAGAGATTCTCATTTGGTCATCAACCAAGTTAATGACGAATATGACACCAAGGTCAAAAATTTAATGCCCTACAAATTAATGGTGGACAACTTCCAGTCATATTTCTCCATGTTTTCTTTTGAATAGGTACCTAGGGCACAAAACAAGGCAACAAATGCAATGGCTACAATTGGATCTCTCCTAGACATTCCTAGCAATGTGCCACAATTCAATTTCTTGGTGGAACAACTTTTGGTTCCTGCATATGACATTCCAGAGTCATAAATGGTTTGCGAGCTTGTTGGTCCCAACTCTCCATGGTATCAAGACATATACGGCTATCTCTAGAACCCAGACCCTTCCCCTGAACCTATCCAATAACCAACGAAAATCCTTTATCTGCAAAGTTTCTTGATACACCATCATTAATGACACCTTATACTGCCGTAGTTTTGACAATAGCCTTCTTCAATGTCTCAACACTGACGAAGCACAAATGACCTTATGTGAGGTACATGAGGGTATATGCGGATCTCATTCAAGTGGTCCTACTTTAGCTAAGAAGATCACGAGACTTGGGTATTCTAGCCGACAATGGAGAAAGATGCACTTGATTTTTTCAGAACATGTTGCCAATGTCAAATATATAGCGATTTGATTCATGCACCAGCACAGGAACTGCGACCGATTACTTCTCTGTTCCCCTTCGCACAATGGGGACTCGAACCCGTGGGAAAAATCCGTCCTACCTCTTCCAATGGCCATAAATTCATTATCACCGCCACTGAGTATTTCACTAAACGGATCGAATCCATCCCCCTCACATACATAATCGACAAGCAAATTTCCAAATTCATCGTCAACTACATCATCTAACGGTATGGTGTTCCACAGTCCACCATCACAGACAACGGTCATCCCTTCAAAAATAAGATGTTTGTGAGCTTTGTGAATGCTTCCACATCCAACATCATTTCTCCATGCCATACTAACCGCAAGGAAACGGTCAAGCTAAGGCATCTAATAAAACAATTATCAAAATTCTTAAGAAGATAGTAAATGACGCCGGTTGTGACTAGCACATATAACTTAACCCTACTTTGTGGGCTTACCACACCAACATCTGCACGCCTACAGGAGCCACTCCATTCACCTTGGTCTTTGGAGTTGAAGCCATCTTTCCCATCGAGGTCAAAATTCCATCTTTACGAGTCTCCCTGAAGGGTTTGATTAATGATGAAGAATATAGACAGTCACGACTGCATGAACTGGAAATGTTAGAGGAACATAGACAAAATGCCTTAAATCACTTATAGGCATATCAGAATTGCCAGTGCTACAATTATAACAAGAGATTCATGGTCATAAATTTTGACATTGGTGACCTAGTCCTAATGCAAAATCCTAAGAATCAGTCTGACAAAGAGAAACCCAACAAGTTTGAACCTAATTGGCTGGGTCCTTACATCATCACGACCTCCTTCAGTTCTAGAGCATACTGGTCAGCTAGCTACTCCAGACGGTGAACAATTGATAAAGCCTATCAGCAGTGTGCATCTCTGAAAGTTCTATGCATAGCATCCGAGAGTTGGGCTGAAAACCATCAAAAATACAAAAAAAATGAAAAATATAAAAATCATCACCTTGATGAAAACCTGGCAAACAGGTGTCTTGGTGACACCAAAAAAATAAAAAAATAAAAATGACAAAAATAGTAAAGAGAAACAATTCATCCAATAGTGAAAACCTAGTAAACATGTGCTTTGGATAAGTACCATGGTGAAAACCTAACAAATAGGCGCCATGTGTAGTCGGTTTTTGCTTCACTATCTACTGTCACTCTATCTGCCTTAATCCATAATAAACACCCATTTTTCTGACACCATCATGATGGCCACCAAAAAAACCCCACCATTTCTTTCCATGGCTGACAATGGTTGGCATTAGGTCTTGGCATACCGTCCGTCTGTCATCCCAAGCACGCCCTTTTTCACATCCTTCTGTAGACACGTAAAATGTACCGATTAACATTGTGCATCCGACCTGACTTACTAACAACGTTTCTTAATCATCCCTCGGTCTAACCATTTAATCAAATTCCCCTATCTAATTAAATTCATCAATATTCCTCTCTTAATTGAATAAATCATTTTATCTGATTAAGTCATCTTTTCGTTAATTAAATCAATCCATCTGATCTAATTATCCCTATTTAATTAAATAATCAATTTATTTGATTAAATCTCTAAAGTCTATCCATTAAATTAAATAAATTAAAACCTTATTTGATTTAATCTAACACCATCTCTTTTAATTAAATAAATCAAAATCCTTATTTAATTAATCTTTTGTCATATTCCTCTCTTATTTGATTTAAATAAATCCATAAATTTGAGTCAAATAGGTCACATCATTTAATCTCTCTCATTAAATTAATTAACCCTTGATTAATTTAATCTTATCTCATGTCCCATCCTTTAGATAATGCAAGTTGCACATGAAAATAGATTTAATTCATTTATTAAATCTCTATTTTCCTCACAAGGCATCTTTTGGAATATTCTCTCAATTTGAATTCAAAAATTCCAAGTCAACATGTACATCCAACAAGGCGATAAATTCATCTTACATGTCCTTTGCCTTGAGCCAAGTGGAATTTATTGCATTTTCCCTTCCCTCTTGCAAGTTATTTCAGAAAATTTGACTTTCAAATATTTGCATTTATTGGCACAATCCCTAAATCTTGCACATCCTTCATCCATTCATAGATTCACAAGTGGCATCATGCCATTGGATGAATGTTAGTTCCACATTGCTCAAATTTGGACATTCATCCATCTTGACATTCTATAAATAAAGAGCTCATATCCTCATTTCATCATCCACAATTTGAGTAAAGTTACCATGCTCAAATATCTATCAAGCTTCATCCATCACCATTGAGTTCTTAGCTTGGATTTTTTTTAGATTTTGGCTTGGAGCACTCATCTTTCACCAACAAAGTGAATCAATCATCTTCAACACATCAAGTTTGCATCTTAGGAATTGGGAAAGGGTCAATTTTCACATCAAATTGGCACCAATTCTCCCATAGGATCATGAGTTTGCACATCTAATTAGGATTTAATCTTTGTTTTATCATTTCCCTTGTGTTCTTTAATATTTTCTTCCTAGTTTGAATGTTGTAAATGGATTTCATGGGGAATCCTTGTTTTGGCTTGCAATCTCTTGTCTAACTTGTTTATTCTCGTTGTTTTGCAGGTACCAAGGCTGGGGTTTGCACATTTGGCGCTAGAGGGAGGGCATGATATCATTCTTTCTCATCTTTTCTTAAAATTTCCGCATTTTCACTCACACACAAAAAATTCCAATGCTAGGAGCTCAACGTCGCTGTTTTGGCACTGTTGACTTCTTAGCGTCGCTATATGGCACTGCTCGAAACTAAAACTGCGATGCTAGACTTGTCCCGCCAAAATATTTGAATTTTAAACTCCGCTACTGGACTCGTTGACTTGCAAGAATTTTCAAAATTTTAAAAAACTGTGACACTGAAGGGAAACTACGATGCTGGGAGAAAAGTGTGACACTGTTGAGCTCTTTGTCCTGACACAGAGCGACGCTGACTGGAAAGTGGCGCTATGAGGGCACCACTGGGAAATCAAACTGCGACACTGGAAGGCAGTAAAAAGGGAAAATCTAATTTTAGCACGTGCTTTTGATTTATGATTAATGTGTCTTCTGTTTTCTACTTTTTAATTTATATATTTTCTAGAATCTAACTAGTTTTTCTTCCTTGTAGGTTGGGAACTCGAAATCGAAGAAAGAGGAAGCATGAGGAGGATGTTTCATTAAATCAAAGTGTTTTTAAACACTTTAGTGTTTGCTTAACACTTTGTTAAGAAATTTTTATCTTTTTCTTCCTTAGGACACTAATTTTTGTTTGGGTTTAAAAATAATCTTTCCATTTCTTGCAAAAACTAAAATGAACATTAGGATACAACTTACTAGATTTTGTTTCTTGGATTAATAATTGAAAAAAGTATCTTCCACTTCTATTTTGGTGCTTAAAAATAACTCACATTTTGCTTTGTGGATTTAAAAAGAACAAGTGCAACTTTGTTTTGTGAAAGCTTACTTGAACTAACATCATTGAAAAAGGACGTATGTGCTTCTCTCGAGCTTCATAGCAATCTTGAGAATCAAAAGGCTTTTTTCATGATTTTAAAGGTTGAGACAAAGCAATCACCTACACACTTCGATTTGGGCTTAAAATTGAACATCTTGTGCAAGTGTGAGTGGGGGATTTGTTGCGTATATTCTCTCTCGTTGTTGCCAACAAGGATTGATCGAGTTATGAATATTGTTCTTCATTTGATTTTGTTTATCCTAGAGGGCCTGCCTTGGGGAAAAAGTACTCACCCAAGGGAATGACTCAACCGGTAACACTCTAAAGCCAAGAGTATTTCCAACCAGGATATAAATGTGGATATTGGAAGAAACGCCAATATCACGCGGTTGATTCTAACAAATGGATTCAAAAGGGGACTCTTGCTTTATGGGTCAATCCCCACAAACGGAAAGTCCTTATTAAAACCCATGTGCTAGAATTTTCCAAAATCCTGTAATCTATTTGTTGGTGCAAGAACGGTCATTTTGAAGCTGCCCCACACTTTTACGGTCTTTTAGTAGAGATGGAAAACATGCCATGGGAGTTTCATGGGTGTTGATGCTTGGCTGCCCCGATTGACGTTAATGAGCCATGGAGGGGAGCCAGCTGGGGTCAAGCATCTAACCATTCGCTAAAGATAAGTGTAGCTGGACTTGTACAAGTGGGAATCCAACAAATATTGTCTTACACATCCATAGGATTGTACTTATTCTTGGGTTACAAAATGCATTACTTGATCGAGAACGTCTTGAAAACCAACACTTAACATCATCATCCAAACTTCAAACCCTTTTTGAGACAAATACAATAGACTCAATCCACATGTTATTGCTTTCCCTTGGGATTCACATCCTTAGAGGTTTCTAAACTTTGGGTTACATCTCAATTTGTCTCTTTAAGTAAACAATAGGAAAACCCTTGCCTTAGATTCATCGAATTTCCACATAACATATCTTGTGGGGTTTGAGGAAATTAAGACATTGGACATCTTAGTTTGAAAACCTAATCAAAGAATGTGTTTTTGGTAAAATAAAGCCATCAAGCAAAGTTAAGAAAATGAACTTTCATATGTGCTGAAGACTCATGATTCTCAAAAATCCCAAATCCCAAAGAAAAAAATCATTGATTGGAAATCCGAAAATAAATGTTCAAATGGAATCATTTCTTGGTTACAAAGGTCTATAGAAGCATTGTATGCTCTTCAATACCTAGGTCTAGGCAAAGAAAAGTGTCTTTTTTTAGGTTCATCTTAGGAACAAAACAAGTCAAAATCTTTTCCATCCATCCTTCAAAACATCAAAACAAAATCCATCTCATCATCACCTTTTGAAAAATCTTGATAATCATCCTTGATACTAGGCTTTGTGGCAAAATAAAAATCATCAAGATCATTGAGAGAAAATCCTTGAAAAACATTATCAAAAAACACCTTTGGCTAGGTATGTGTAGATGCATCCTTTTGCATATGCTTAGTCAAAGTTATCAAAATCATCTTGTCTAGCTTAGTATATGTAGATGAATCCTTCTTCATATACTTAGTGAAACAATCATCTTGTTTGAATAGGTGTGGGTAGATTCATCCTTCTCCTCACACATATTCACATCATCATCCTTTGAGAAAATCTATTCCTTAGATCATTATCCAACATCTTAGGATCTTTTTGTTCAAAATCAAAAGCAAATTAAAATCAAAATCAAGGACAAAATCCCAAATCCAAAAATCAAACCAAAATAAAAATCTACAAGTCCTAAAAGCCTAGTGTCTCATTCAAGATCTCTCAAAAGCCAAAAACATTCGTATCATCCATCCCTAAACATCATCATCATATAATCACCTTTTGATCCTCAAGACATCTACTTTGGGCATAAAATAAAGATCAATCCAAAGAATCAAGAGATTAATCTATCCGATTCTCAAAAATTGATCCTCGTTTTATGGTTCTAATTAGATCTCAATACAAGAAGAGTATGGAAGCCAACAAGGAAACACCTGCTTCAAGCGATCTTAGCCAAACAAATGTTGAAATGAATCCCATCGAATCATGTAATCCTTTGACCCTCTCATCATCGCAAAATCCGCAAGAAGAAAACCAAGGAGAGGATCTTACCTTTGGAATGTCTTGCGAAGAAATGACTGAAATGCTCCAAAATCTAGAGAACCATAAAATCATTAACATCATGATGAGACTTAACCCTTCGTTATACATGCTTGAGCTAGCAAAACAAGGGGCTAAGTTACCTTCGGATTTTGACGTGAGTACCATAGTGGGGACATCATTTCCTCCAATTTCATCTAGCATTCCCATCTCCTCTACACCCCCATCTCAAAACATCACGCAAAACATTCCGCAAATCACGACATTGTTTGCTCCAACCCAACCCAATGTTAAAAAGGGAAGTGAATTTCTCAATGCAATTCAAACACACCCCCTTGTTAATAATCAAAATTTGGATGCAAATACAATCTTGGAACAAAATATACCCCAAAACCCATTACACAAGAATATTCCTCTCACATTCCATCATGATCCATCATCATCATTTTTTCATGCAACACCTCAAACACCTCTTCTCACAAATTCACAAGAAGAGGGAGATATGTTCGGACCAGGGGGCATATTTGACACCACAACATTCTCACAAGAGCTCGCACCCCTCACATTTCCACCTCTTCCTCCATTTCCATTATCATCCACACCACTCCTTGGTTTAGGGCTTCCTCCCCTACCAAGTATCAATCAAACCAATATCCCAACCATCAATCAAAGCATTATGCCAAACACCCAAAATTTGTCATTGATATCGCAACAACAAATGAAAAATGCACAAACAACTGCAACACCATCAAACACCCTCCTAACATTGCAAAGAATAGGACCAACTACCACATCAATACCACCATCCACCACTCAAAACATCAACATGACATTATCACTCACCACAAACACTATTCCAAATCCGCTGCCACCACCAACATCCACCACATCAAGTCAATACAATGCGGAATTGCAAGCCACTTTTCAAAGAGGATTACAACAAGTGTAGAAACAAAAAGCCATAAAACTAGCTACTCAACAAGCCGCTCAAGCTGTGCAAGCCGCCCAAAATGCACAAGCCGCATTACAAGCACAACAAGCCGCACAAACCCAAACTTTATTGCAACAATAACAACAACAAGTTGCACAAGCATTGCAAAAGGCCACTCAAGCACAACTTCTATTGCAACAACAAGCAACACAAGCACAAGCAACACAAGTGCAAGCTCAAGCGTAAGCTCAATATTAGGCACAACAAGCCCAATATCAAGCACAACTTCATACACAAAGACAAGCAGCGCAATTGCAAGCATATCAACAAGCAATAAAGCAATATCAAGAGCAAAATGAAGTAGCAGAATTGGAAGCCCAACAATAAGCGTTGTTGGAACAACAGCAAGTGCAACAACAAGCACAAATCTTAGCGCAACAACAACAAGATCAACAACAAGAATTGTTCATACAAAAGCAAGTGGAAGCGTACCTCGCTCGACAGAACATACAGATACCATCGAACAACATACTGACCAACTCACCCATCCAACCCACGATTGAAACACCCCAAAACACTTTCATCCCACCCCCTGATCTGCAAAATGATGTGACGACACAACTCAGGTTGCTCTCGCAACAAGTGCTCGACCTTCAATCAGGGCGAACAACCAAAGCACCAAGCAACTTATATCCCTATCCATTTGATAGGAGCTTAATAATGAAACCATTCCCCAAGGGATTTGAGATCCCCATATTTGAAAAATATTGAGGGATGGGAAACCCTAAAGATCACATCAGGGAATTCTAGGTTCATTGCATGGAAGTCGCATATGACGATACTTATCTGATGCAGCTATTTCCTACGAGTTTGGCAGGCCACGCTATGGAATGGTTCTCTCGCTTACCTTCAGGTATTAGGAAATTCCAAGAAATTATAGATGCATTCATAAAAAACAATGCATGCAACATCACAATGGATGTTAGTCTAGAAGAACTTTCAGCTCTGAAACAAGGAAAGGGTGAAACTTTCACTTCATTCCTACAATGATGGCGATCCAAGGCCAATCAAAGCAAGTGGACCATGCCAGAAGAACAACAAGTTTGCACCATCATATCCAACCTTGAAGGCCGCTTGGAATTTCATCTTAAGGTTCAGGGCATCACCACATATGATCAGTTGATCCCCAAGGCACTTAGCATCGAAAGATCCCTTGTGACTCAACCCGTGGAATCAACATCATACCACGAAAAAAACAACCACCCACCATCTAATTACAATGATAAACCTCACACATGGGAAAGGAACAAAAACATTACTAATGATGGTGTCATTGATGCCAAGGTGGTCATTAGTGCTCCTCGCCAAAACACACCCACACCTCAAATCCAAACACAACCTCAAAACACTCATCACACAAAACACCAGGAAAATAATAATCCAACCATCAATAACCTCAATGATTAAAAAGGACCACGCCAACACAAAAGCTATCCCAAACAAAAATACACTACTTTGGGGGAACCACTTGAGGACATAATGAAAAGGTTGATCGATGAAAAACTCATCAAGCCTTCTACATTTGAGAATTACGAAGAACCCGATGTCAAACCTCCTTGGTTTAACAAGAATCAACTTTTCAAATTTCATAAAATCAAAGGCCATACCACAAACAGTTGCATGAGACTCAAAAACATCATCCAAGATCTCATCGATAAAAAAATCATAAATGTGGAACAACCTATAGGAAATCAGGATCTGAAGATATATACGAATCCGATGCCAAATCATGGTAACAAAGGCAATAAAAATGATAAAGGGAAGGGAAATGAAAATCATGTGTATGAAATAGTTGTTGATTCCTTAAATGAAGACAGCATGGTCATTACCATCAAGGGCGCCCATGTTGAAGATTGCAGAGTCACCACAAGAGGCAACAAAGTAACCATTGTAGGATCATCCCAGCCAAACAAAACCCCTGCATCTAGATTCGTTCCTAATGGATATAATGTCCTAGATCAACTCAAGGGAACACCAACACACATCTCCATCATGGAGTTGTTAAAAATATCATCAGCTCATAAGAAGATCCTTGAGGAAGCATTAGCCTCATCCACTGTCCCCGCAGATCTCGATGCGAAGCAATTCCAAGCTATGGTCAGAAATATCATTACACCTAACCTTCTTAAATTTTCTTACCAAGATTTCCCCACTCAACCATCTCACAACCGTGCACTTCACTTGGAAGCTATAGTGCACAAGAGAAAAATCAAAAGGGTCTTGGTGGATGGAGGTGCAGGCTTGAACATATGTTCCCTAAGCCTCATCAAGCAGCTGAAAATATTAGAAGATTCCATCAACAAAGGAAAGGGCATCATGATAAGAGCATATGATGACCAAGAAAGAGTGTCTCAAGGCACAATCAAACTCCCTATTCAAGTAGGGCCTACCATCATGGAAACTACTCTCCAAGTCTTGGATCTTGACTTGCCATATAATATCCTCCTAGGACATTCATGGATCCATGCGATGAAAGTAGTAGCATCAACTTTCCACCAATGTGTGAAATTCACATATAATGGATCAAAAACCTGTCAAACAGGCATCTTGGTGACAACAAAAAAAATAAAAAATCCAAAAATCCAAAAAAATGATAAAAAATAGTAAAGAGAAAAAATCGTCCTCTAGTGAAAACCACTTCGGTGGCACTTTGGGCAAGTATCTTGGTGAAAACCTGGAAAACAGGCACCTTGCGTAAATAAGCACTTCCCATCCACCAGGATCTTTACGGCTTGTTCTGCATCATCCATCTCACTTCCATCATCCATCATATCCAGGTCTCCATCCATCACTCATCCACTTGCATCTGCACCATAGCTTGGTCCTGTGTTCGTATCATGATCCCTCCTAGTACTACTCGGCCCATCCTCAAGGTCAGTTTTTCCTGCCTTTATCGGAGTAGTCTATTGCATCACGCTGGGGGCATGTTCTTATCAGATCAGATTCGTGTATGATCTTAAAGTCCTCAAATCAAAAAATCCAAAAACATCAAAAAAATTAGAAAATCCAAAAACATCAAAACATATCAAAATCCCAAAAACAAGTCAAAAAGTCAGTCAAAAATTCAAAAATAGAGTCATCTTGTCAAACTACGCTGTCTCTGAGCTTGAACATAGGCAAGGTTGATCTTTGATCATCCCCTGAGACACTTAGGTCAGTCCTTTAGGAGTCTGTCATAATAAACTGACATCTCATCATGTATATCTCCATCTGTAAATCAGTCAAGTCGTCAGTCGAACTACGTGGTCTCTGCGTATATAACATAGGTAAGGCTCATCTGTTGATAAGCCCCTGAGGCCCCTAGGATAGGTCTTTAGATTAGTCTCTTGGTCAGAATATCAGAAAACCCCAAAACATTTGAAAATCAAAAATCAAAAAATTTGTAAAATCTTGAAAATACCAAAAACAACCTCAAAATTTTTGCAAAACATCAAAAACATCCAAATATTTGAAAAATCCATCCACTTCATCTCACTTGCACCCGCAATAACACCATCCATAATAAACTGATCGTCATCATCAACCTTTGGTGAAACAGTTAGAAACAAGTCTAGCAGATTAAAAGTAAAACTCCAAACATCAAGTCTTAAGTCTAAGTCAGTGCGTAAGCAAGTTGGTCATCTCTTCGTATTGGTAACTCATCATCTGAATTGGTCCCATATCAATCATCTCTTAGAACACTTTGGATAAATGAAATGACATGCTGCCATCCACTAACATGTCCTAGGATGAATCCTTCCTACAATGGGCATTATCTTTTGGCAATAAGTCTTGATTCTTATCCTTAGAAAACACATCCTCGTTCCGTTAGCGGTATTGAAGAGCATCAATTTGTTTGTTTACTTGGTCTTTATCTTTTGACTTATCTTATTGTGCTTAGTCCAAGGACCTCTTGATGATATCCAAACGAAGGATTTAGAGAGAGATAGGAATGGGGCAACGATCATTATCTTTTGTTTGCTATGTTTGTTGGACGTTCTTGTAATATAACCTCGGTGAATACTTGCTTTGCTAGGTATGTATGGAAGAGGTCTAGGGAAACTTGTTGACTATTGCATGGATAGGTTTACCTTTCCGTGTTTTGGTCTGAGGTGCCTAAAACTTCTAAAGTGCATCCTAGCAAGGTTTTTGTATGTCAGGTGTGAACAAGAATACTCCTATTTGATTGTCAAGTCAAAGTTCATCTCACTGGGTACAACACCATCCTGGTTTTCTATACCTTGATGCATCATACCACATGTGTTATCAAACATAAGAAAATTTGGCCCTTTGAAAATCCCAATTCCTCGACAAGTAATCATTATTATCATCATTTGAATTTGCATCATCTTGTGTCTTGTTGAAATGACTTCTTCTTTTCTTACTAACCGCACTAACAAGGTACTATGACAATTGATCAATGATCACCATCATTGTCATCGATCCTGCATCCACAAATCATTAGCATATTGCATAAACATATCATATAGGAAACATTCACATTACATTTTAATCATCATATAAACAGGTTATCATAGGCATTCTTCATAGATAGGTACATCCATTTCATTGGAATTTCACCTATTACATTGCATCGTATGGTATTATATCAATCATTGCATAAATATTCAGTTGCATTTCATAACCATTTCATCTATCATATAAATCACTGCATAACATCTACGGAAGCATTCCATAATCATTTTCGCATAATCATACATAATAGGCAGTTAATTCATTTACATACTTGCAAAACATCATGACATCATCTCATCACATTACATTACATTACACATCATCATATCACTTTGCATTTACATATCATTACATCCTATTAAAATGTAGCACATACATGGCATCATCATTTAAATATGTTTAGGATAATAGCATTTGTTATTCTAAGCATCATCATAAAAACATTTCATTTGCATTACATCACATCACGTCCATCGCATCCATATTACATCCATCCATAATCATCTCATATATAAGCATATTCCACACATCATTGCACATACCATAGATCATATCATTTTACATATTGCAACCCATATCACATATTAGATTATTCCATTTTGCATAAAATAGATCATCATATAAGATAACATCATTGCACATAATATCATAGGCTAGCATAATATAGATATGTTAGTCATAATCATTGCATAAACATCATTTATAGAAGTAGAATCATACATGCATAAATAAAGAGTACACATTGCATCACATCAAAATCATCATCAACTCATGTATATATATCACCACGCAACTGTCATAGTACAAAGAATAAATTGGATCACTGTACATATATGTCAATCAGTACAAAAGGCCCATTAGGCTATAAAAAATGAGCCCATAAGGCACAAAAAAAGTATCATAATATCTCAATCAAGCTTGGTCCCTATGAGTGCTGCTCTCGCCCCTGTCACCGTGACCCTCTGCTGGTCTGTGGTTGGCCCGCTCTGAGTACTTTGGGACCCACTCTGCTCTGATTACGACCTCATGAGAGGACCGTCGATAATACTCTGCCTCTCGGATGGCATCCCTATAGGATCAAATTGACATTGTACCTTGGGAGGAGGAGGCTGTCATGCTCTCTATCTGCTGTCTCCGGCCTAGCTCAGTGGTTGCCTGTAACTCTGCAGCCTATCTCTGCTATACAACCTGATCTCTCTCAGCTCTGAGCTACTCTCTCTCGACCCTCGCCTGATCTCTCTCGGCAGTCACGACCTAGATCTGAGTCTGTAACTGCATAATCAACTCATCTCGAGCATCTTCCTGTCCTGCTAGCTGTACCTGTGGCTGCATGTGAGGTTGATCCTCACCCTCGACTCGTGGGGGTGGAACTAGCGACACCTGCTGCTGATCCTGCATATGAACATCCCCCTGCCCTGGCTAGACTAGGGGCACAAATGGTGGATTTTGTCGGATCTCAAACCTTTGTCCTCGTCCTCGTCCTCCCCCTCTGCCTCTAACTCTCCGCAGATATGGGTCAACACCTGGAATAGTCAACCAAAGTGGAGGTCAGAACCAGTCCCTGTAGGCCTGAGTGGTGCTTGGATCTGCTAAACCCTGATCATAAGCCCATGGTCGGGCTACCAACTTCCAGAAACTATTGACTGCCTTTAAGGTAGGAATGTACTGTCCCCATGACACCTGTGTCATGTTGCGAGCAAAGACGGCTACATAGTCGTCATCAGGCCGATCCTGCAGCTCTCTAAAATGACGTTGCACGCACCCGGGCAGGTACCTCTTAATCATAGTATGCTCCCACCCCTACATATACTGGTCCTAGTGGCAATAGAATAGCTGATTGACATCGTCAGCCCATGCAAGGTGACCAAGGTATGGTCGCCATGTGAAAACCAACATCTCGTCTAAGACTCGTCTCCAGTAGGGGATCTCGTGCTCATCGGTGTGTGGAAAGGACACACCGCCTCTGTATCGTGCCATGAGGGGATCATCTTCCCCCATCAGAACTGGAACGACACGTGGATGTAGCACATAAATGTGCTCCCATGCCCAGACGTGAAGTAAAGTCACCCCAGCCCCCAGCGCTCTGCCATCCATGTAAACATACTCATGGAGGTCCCTGTAAAGCGAAGCTAGAAGAACAGGTCCCCATGCAAAATGAACTGGCCTGTCTCAGACCATCCGCTCCTAGCAATACCCCCAACTGGGACTGAAGTATTGCTCTCGTCTATCTGGGGCAATAAGACCCAAAATGATAGCTGTAATCGCCCAGCGATAGGGAGGTGCTATGACCCTGTATCACTCTAGCTCTATCTATCCCTCACAAAAGATGATGTCTCGTGTGGCAAGGACTCTGCAATAGGCCTTGTGCCCCTCGTCCATATCAAAGATCACCTGTCAGCCATGAATCGATAATCGTAGAATACGCCAAATGTCCTCCAGAGTGACGGTAGCCTCGCCAGTGGGGAGATGAAATGAGGACGTCTCGCTGTACCACCTCTCGACCAGCACTAACAACATCCCTAGGTGAGTGCGTACGGGAATCACGTACGCAATGTGCCACAACCCCGCAACCTCGAGTCGATCTTGGTCCCTGTCACTCAGCTCTCACAACATGCCAGCCAAATCTCGCGACCTGTGCTCCCGAGAGTAAAGCTCCCTCGCCGCATCCTACATCAAGGAAGATCATCATGATAATTTTTTTTTGTAAAATTCTCTGCCAAGCATTCAAAAAAGTTCCCTAGTGGTGCAACCGGTGATGGCATCGTAGTTTGATTTTATTCAAACTCTGACGCTGGAGCCCAAAAAGAGTAAAACTGCACCGCCGCGGTGCACTTTCCCTTCTAGCGTCGTAGTTTGGGTGAATTCAGCGACGCCGCGTCACACTTTGTCAAACCAACCCGCTAACCCCGAGCTCAGTGTTAGAGTTTTTAAACTCTGAATTGCACCACTGCATCGCAAAACAACACCACATGACACAGTTTGATTGCCGAGCAGTGCTATATAGCACCGCTACAGGTGAATCGACCCTTTAAAGCATTAAATGGGGCATTAAATGAAATGACGAAGCTTGGGTAAGGGTCACATATTAGCGCCTCGATGCCAGGTGGCCATTGGTATGTTTGAACTTGATCAGTGATGTGTAGGGGAAGCTATCGTTGTGCCATATCGCTGGAGAGTCAAAGCTCAAATCTCAAGGTTGCTAGCAGAGGTGTGTGGAAATGACTTGAAAGTGACCCCTCATGCCCCTTTTAAGCCTAAAAATTAGGGTTTTTGACCCTGAAAGGCTGTCTTGCTAGGGTTTTGGACCCCTGAACCTATTTTTGTCCGGTTGAGGCTTGTTGTTCATCGTTTTATTGTGTTTAGACACGTTTTTAACCTCCCGGAGCCTTTTCAAACCCATCGGGTTCTTTGTCCACTTTTTTTTCGTGAGATCACCCAAAAATGGGAATTTTTGTCCAATCTCTTGAGGGGGCATTATATTGGTATATTCTCTCCCACTAGGCAACAATGGGGCAAGTTTTTAAATATCAATTTTTTTTGGCTTTGATCAAGATCGTTTATTCTTTGAACCAACACAACAAGTGCATTGCTTCAAAGAGGGGCAAAATGTAGACACGTAAAATGTACCAATTGACATTGTGTATCTGACCCTGACTTACCAACAATGTTTCTTCCTAAATCATCCCTCGGTCTAACCATTTAATCAAATTACCCTATCTAATTAAATTCATCAATATTCCTCTCTTAATTGAATAAATTATTTTATCTGATTAAGTCATCCTTTTGTTAATTAAATCAATCCATCTGATCTAATTATCCCTATTTAATTAAATAATCAATTTATTTGATTAAATCTCTAAAGTCTATCCATTAAATTAAATAAATTAAAACCTTATTTGATTTAATCTAACACCATATCTTTTAATTAAATAAATCAAATCCTCATTTAATTAATCTTTTGTCATATTCCTCTCTTATTTGATTTAAATAAATCCATAAATTTGAGTCAAATAGGTCACATCATTTAACCTCTCTCATTAAATTAATTAACCCTTGATTAATTTAATCTTATCTCATGTCCCATCCTTTAGATAATGCAAGTTGCACATAAAAATAGATTTAATTCATTTATTAAATCTCTATTTTCCTCACAAGGCATCTTTTGGAATATTCTCTCAATTTGAATTCAAAAATTCCAAGTCAACATGTACATCCAACAAGGCAATAAATTCATCTTACATGTCCTTTGCCTTGAGCCAAGTGGAATTTATTGCATTTTCCCTTCCCTCTTGCAAGTCATTTCAACAAATTTGAATTTCAAATATTTGTATTTATTTGCACAATCCCCAAATCTTGCACATCCTTCATCCATTTATAGATTGACAAGTGGAATCATGCCATTGGATGAATGTTAGTCCCACATTGCTCAAATTTGGACATTCATCCATCTTGACATTCTATAAATAAAGAGCTCATATCCTCATTTCATCATCCACAATTTGAGTAAAGTTACCATGCTCATATATCTATCAAGCTTCATCCATCACCATTGAGTTCTTAGCTAGGATTTTTTTCAGATTTTGGCTTGGAGCACTCATCTTTCACCAAAAAAGTGGATCAATCATTTTCAACACATCAAGTTTGCATCTTAGGAATTGGGAAAGGGCCAATTTTCACATCAAATTGGCACCAATTCCCCCACAGGATCATGAGTTTGCACATCTAATTAGGATTTAATCTTTGTTTTATCATTTCCCTTGTGTTCTTTAATATTTTCTTCCTAGTTTGAATGTTGTAAATGGATTTCATGGGGAATCCTTGTTTTGGCTTGCAATCTCTTGTCTAACTTGTTTATTCTCGTTGTTTTGCAGGTACCAAGGTTGGGGTTCGCACACTTTCAAACTTGGCTAGTCCTAGACCTAACTAGGGGCAATCCCTTATCACCTGACTACAGTGGATATCACACATGGTCCTGTCAATCATAAAATGTCTTGATAAAAGACAAAAAAAATGTAAAATATCCTAAAAAAAGACAAAAAATCATAAAATGTCTTAAAAAAAGAAAAAAATCATAAAATGTCTTAAAAAAGACAAAAAAAATCATAAAATGTCTTGAAAAAAAGATAAAAATCATAAAATGTCTTGAAAAAAGACAAAAAAACATAAAATGTCCTAAAAAAAGACAAAAAAATCATAAAATGTTTTGAAAAAAGACAAAAAATCATAAAATGTCCTAAAAAAAGACAGGAAAATCATAAAATGTCCTGTAAAAGACAAAAAAATCATAAAATGTCCTAAAAAAGATTAAGAAAATCATAAAATGTCTTGAAAAAAGACAAAACAATCATAAAATGTTCTAAAAAAGATAAAAAAATCATAAAATGTCTTGAAAAAAGACCTGAAAATTGAAAAATGTCCTAAAGAAAAACAAAAAAAATCAAAATATGGCAAAACACAAAAACATCCAAATAACACTCGAAAATCCCAAAAATAGAGTCATAACTTGTCAATTCAATCAAGTCAGTCAATCCATGTCATTGTTGAACTACATTGTCTCTGCGCATTTGCTACATAGGCAAGGCTCATCTTTGGGCCCCCGAGACATTAGGTCAATCCTTTTAGGTTTGTGCAAATAAAATCATGAGTCAATCTTTGGTCATCAAGACAAAGTCATTGGTCATGTCGAACTATGAGGTCTCTAAGTGTATGGCGTAGGCAAGGCCATCTATCGATGAGCCCCTGAGGCCGCACTAGATCAGTCCATTAGGGTTCATGACATTGCACTGAAACACATGACAAATGTTTTGAAGACAAACAAATCATTCCAAAATAGACAAACTAAACAAACTTTGGAAATCATTCAAACATGTCAATTTCGTCATCCAGTCAACTTTGGTCAAAATCAGTCAAAACAAGTCAAACTTAGTCAACTTCAGTCAAACTCAGTAAAAACCAGTCAAATTGTTAACAACCTCTGTCATTTATTTATGCCTTAGGATGTGTCCTTCCTAGGCATCGTCATGGTCATCTGGCATTTTGAGGGATTCTCATGGTATTTGAGGATCAATCCTCTCGACGTCGACATCATTCATGATGTGTCCTTTCTGAATTTGGCATTACCTGACATTCATCACCTCGACACCATCAAACCTGACATCTTGAAATTAAAACACTTGACATTCAGACACACTTGACAAACACTTAGCAAACACTTGGAAAACACTATCTTATCATTTTGTCCTTTTATTTTTCATCATGTTACTAGTTCCTTGAGGATGTCTTGATAATAGGATTTAGAGGAGCAACGACGTATCATGATGATTGGCTTGTCTTGTATTTTTCAAACATTCATGTTGCTAGTTCCTTGAGGATGTCCTAACAATAGGATTTAGAGGAGCAATGATGTTTCATGACTTGTGTTTCTTGTTTTTGTGGTTGGTTGTGACAAAAAGACTGGGGCAATTGCACTCTTAGTATGAGTTACGATCATCCTTGTCTGTGATTACTTGTCTCATGTGATGGTACGACCTTGCACACCATCAATCTATGTCATATCATGGTGTTTGTTGGCCATTACAATAATCCGCCCAATGATGATTAAGAGCAACAACTATTGTTCTTTGGTAATATGTTGAAGGATTCTGTCTCTACACTAACATCCATCTCCTTCGGTCTTGTCATTTCTCCTCTTTTGTCTCTTGATAATATCCTGTGACATACAAAAATACAATTACATACATGATCATATAGACATTGCATTAGTTCATCACGCATTTACATATATCCATTCACTTAGTTGCATTATGCTTTGACCATTCATTTAGGTATACATTAATTAAACATACATTCACATATTTGCATCCACATCATTAGCATACATATATCTTATACATTCATCAATTTGTATTCACATAACATATAAATGCATTAAATATTTCCATACATTGTCCATATCATTAATGCATATAAATCATAAAATAAGGCATCACATGTCACATTATCCACATATATCTAGTCATACATTAACGCATCTATAATCATAAACATGACATTCATTAGAATCGAAAACATCATGCATGCACATAGAAGATCATTATCATCATCATACATAACATAATATCATCATGGCATATAATCATAAATAATCATCATAACTGCATACATCACATGACATATAAAATGCATCATCATAAATGCATATATCATAGAAGCAATCAACACATAATGCATCATCACATAACATAAAGCATATAGGTCGCATTAAAAATTCATCATACATATAATCTCAAAATCATGTCACAGGATAGAGTCATGAGATATCCCAAAAATAGAGCTTTTAGGCTTGATGGTCAAAATATAAATGTCTCAACATAATGTCCCAAACTGGACAACAAGATAACAATGGAAAGGCCTTAGGCCGTGCTCTCCTCATCTCCTCGAGGAGAAGAGTGGGGTGACTGGTGACCTATAATAGGAACTAATGGTATTTGAGAGGACATGGTTGGTTGTGAGGCTAATGGATCTGTCACTGGCGGTTGGCTGTGCTCTAACCTATGCTCTGAAGCAGATGAACCATGACTGTGGCTGAATCTATGGCCCAAGGAATTCCTGTGACTGTGATGGGACCGGTGACCTGATGAATGCCCTAAGGAGGTAGAACCACCCACACTGCTTTGATTGTGGCTATTGTGTGTCTGACTGCTACTCCTTGACCCACTCCTTGTCCGGCTCTGAGATCTAGACAAACTAGGCTTCCACCGCTTAGCCGACACTGCTCTCTCATACAACATCTGATACTAGCCCGACTAGCACTGACCCTAGCTAACTCCCTCACAATGTCCCCAACTGGCCCTGAACATAGTTGTGAACACTCCAAACTCCAGCTCTGCGCCTCTTGCTGACGGATCTTAGCTTGATCCTTCCCTACCTATGTGACCTCTAGCTCTACTTGTAGGGATCTGCTCTGTGTTGTGGCCCTCGCCTAGTCTCCTCTGCATATCTGCCAGTCTCTGGTCAATAGTAGCACCATGTGGTAATGGTGGTCCTCTGGGTATATCATCCTCCCCCTCCACCATCCACTCTTGTAGCTGCCTCTTCTCCTTGTCCATATCATCCTCGCCACCAATGTCTAGCTGCTCATCATCATCACCCCCAACTGCCTCCTCCCCTTCATCAACATCTAGGGCCTTCTCTGTTATGTGCACCTTAGCCTCTGGCTACTCCTCCTCTTGCCTAACCTCGGCCTCTGGTTGCTCCCCCTCCTGTCTCACTCCCTCATCCCTCTCCTCCTCCTCTGATACCTCAAGGATGGCATCTAGGATCACCCTCTCAACATGCTGGAAAACTCTCCTGCCCTTCCTCCTGCCATCTCCTCCCTCCACCCCCACCATCTCCTCTGTCACCTTCATCATCACCTGCACCATCTCCTCTACCCCTCCCCCCATATCCTCTCTCCCCATCTTGTCAGCCTCCATCCCTCCCCCTCCCCCTATCGCCATCTCTGCCTTGTCAACCGCCTTGCCACACCCGTGGTATAACTGAACGATGATCAACTAGTGTTGGCCCATCTGGGTTTGTCAATGGCTGTGACCTGTGAGCCTGCCACCATGTATCAAACTATGGCTTCGTGCCAGGATCTACTTGGCCCCCACTCCATTCCCATTGTTGCGCCACCATCCCATCAATTTGCTACTCTGCCAAGGGTACTGATATAGACGGTCCCCACACAATCTCTCGGGATGATCTCACATACTCGGTTGTCCCCACTGGCACATCTTGTTGCTCGCCGAACTACTGTAATACCTGTTGAGGTAGGTACATCTCAATAATAAGCTATTACTGTAGAGTGTTCCCAATAAGATATCGAAACTATCTGCAAAATGCTAAGTGATCCCCCTCTCCGACCCACTGTGCACATTCCCTATACAGCCTCTAGAAAAATGCCATCAAAGTGTCAATGCGATGCCACCAGTATTTTGTCTCTCAAACTTTGGTCTGCTGAAGGGAACCAACATACAGATAAACATATGAAATCCCCTCAGTCAAATGTGGTCTCTCAATAGGAGGGAAAAAGACAGGGATATGCTCCCAAGCCCAAATCATAAGTGTTGTGCAGTTTTGCACACACGCCCCACTAAAAGTGGGGACCTTCTTTTTGCTCTGGCTTTTGGTGTCTTTTGGCCCCTTAATTTTATTGATTTCATTACCTTCGGAGGTCCTTAGATGTTCATCTTGCTTATCCAAGTCCTTCCCCCGAGTTGTGCTTTGAAAAACTAAGTTCTGAGCAAAATCCGGGTTTGTACCCCAATCCGGGATTTTCCGGTCCGTCCGGATTTTCCCAAATTCTGCTCAAAGTCCGGCTCTGTGCAAAAATCCGGGTTTTTAGTCCAGTCCGAGATTTTTCGCTCCATCCGGATTTTCCCGATTTCCATGAAAATTCCGTATCCGAGCGAAGTCCGGGTTTTTGCCTGTGTTCAGGATTTTCCACCCGACCCAGATTTTCCCGGATTATGTCGGTTTTCTGGAATGTGCCAAAAGTCCGGAGTTTTATGTCATCCGTGGAAATCCAGTCCGGCTAGATTTTTCTGGATTTTCTGGAAACTTTGAATTTTTTTTTCTGAAAATATTTTTTTTCCAAAAATGGAATTTTTTAAAAATGTTCCTGAAATTGAAAATTTCTTGAAAAGATTTTGAAAATGAAATTTCCAAATGTGGAAAAAATTCTGAAAGTGGAAAGTTTCCTTATAAAAATGTAAGTTTTTTTAGAAAAGGTCAAAATTTTATTCGAATTTAATTTGGACATGTGGGCTATTAATGATGATATCTATTTTTCAGGACTAAACAAATATTAAAAGGGGGACTTGCATATGGATTCGTGCCAAAAGAGGGAAATCTGGAAGTGTTCAATTTAAATTTTCAAAATGGGACTTGCCTAAGAATCTGTGCCAAAACTGTCTACAGCTGGAGGACTTTCTGGAAGACACATGAATTTGATCTTGCTGGAGATCGTAGGCCGACATGGATAATATTCATGTATTTAATGCAAATCTTGTCCTATTTTGAAATTCTCCTGGCCGACCTGTTTTGGGGCCAGTTATTATTGTAAAATCTAATTGGGCCGACATGTTTGGGGTTTTCTATAAATGGCGTTTGTGCCTCATTTGTAAGGGGTGATAGATTAGGAGAAGATTTGATAGAGAGCGAATGTAGCAGTAGAGTAGAGGTAGAAGCTAGTCAATTTCTGAGCAAGTGATGTAACAGAACATTGGAATTGTTGCTGGAGTTTGGTGATTCAATACAATTGAAGGCATTGTGATTTTTTGGTGATCTCTTTTGTGTTGACTTATCTTGCATGGTTCTTATGATTCAATCTTTCAGATTGCTCAAGGTTGTTAGATTTAGATTTAGATCTGATTCAATGATGTTCATGATTTAATGTTTAAAGTGTTTGCAACAATCCCTGGTCCATACTTTTTGCAGCTAGCTGATTGTTAGTTGCTTTGCAAAGTTAGCCTGGACCTTTATATTCATTGTGCTTGGTTCAATTGTGGAGATTTATTCATTTCAACTGCAATTGGGTTGTCTTGGGTGAATGTTCATGATCTGAAAATCTTTGAAACCTTAGAAGATTGCACTGTTTCTGTAAGATTGAAGATTTATCTTGGTCAAGCAGAGATTGGTTTCGTTGGGATTGGTCCATTTCAAGTGTTTATCATTTGCATTGTTAGTCTTAGAAATAGTTTAGATTTAGAAATTTCTTTGAACCCTTATATCTTTTGCTGTTTATTTTGATTCTGGGTTAGTTTTAGGATTGAAAGCATCACCATATTGTTGCATCTGATGAAAATTCACTTCCAACATTGTTCATTTGTAAGGCCCCTTGTGATTACTAACATTTTCACATATTATCTGAGTTGTTTCATTGCATTGTCATGACCTGACACTCGAGAGACCTTGGGGCGATTTTAGCACTTGTTGTTGAGAATTCACCTTTCAAGGGAGATAGAATATTATCTTCTTTCTGAGTTGTTGCTGTGCAGAAAACACCATCAACAATAAGCAGTGTCATCTTGTAGTTGATAATGTGCACACCTCTGTACGCCACATCATGCAATTGATGATAAAACATGCCAAGTAGACATGGCCCCCAGGTGAAAATAGTCTTGTCCTGCCTCATCCTCATGAGCACATCTCCCCATTCGATCAAGAACTCATGTCCACGATGATTTGGAATGATAACACCCACAATCAACGTGCATAATGTCTCATCCCATCGAGGATAATGTTCTACCATGAACTCCTAGTGAATCTCATATCCCTTGATGCCTAGTCCCACATCATCTGACTCATAATACTCTGTAATAGCCTACTACCCCCAGTGTGGATCATAAACAACACACTCTCCTCAGATCGGAAGGCGCAAAATCCTATACACATCCTCGAGAGTCACAGTGGCCTCTCCCATCAACAAGTGGAACGAGTACGTATTTGAGCGCCATCTCCCGGCCAATGTTGTCAATAGTCCCCTATTTTCCCAAATAATGGGCATATAAGTCACATAATATAGTCCTAGCCGCATCAGCCACCTCCACTCCTTGTCTCACAACTGATCTCTGAATCCATATGTCGATGGTCTGAACTTGCGTGTGTAAATCGATGGTAATCATTTTTGCACAAGCAGAAACGAGAATTAGTACATCATTAAAACATCATCATTATCATCTATCTAATAAAAAAAGGAAAAATTGAGCCTAAAAAAAGGACAACCCTGGTCAAAGTCAAATGTGTCGTGTCAACGGCAATTGCGTCGCGCTAAGTCACTTGCGTCGTGACATGGCGATTACGTTGCACAAGCTCACAAATGCGTCATCTTATAGCACTTGTGTCACTTCATCAATCATATGTGTCATTGTAATAACACTTGCGTCAAATGGCCTCATGTTTTCATCGTGACAGAGCGATTGTGTCGCTATGTCTGTCATTTGCGTTGCGAAGAGGCGAATGTGTCACACCGGTCCACAAATGCGTGACTTTAAAACTAAACCTACATGACCCCTTGCATTTGTGTCAGGACGCATCAAATGCATGTAACGCGAACGTGAATGCGGCTTATGCGAACACATATGCATCGCAACACATTCGTTGACCTACTTTTAAACCCTAAAAATGCACGCAAAATGATGAAATGCTGAAGTGAGTAAGGGGTACTTATCGATGGCTTTGTGCTGTCTAGCAGTCTGAAACTTTGAAAAATGTACCCGCGGTGCTCGGTCGCTGGAATCACCATTTTTGCACGAAGTCTGCTCACTCTGAGCTCTCAAATTTCCAAGGGTAAAAGTGAATTTTTTTTACTTTTTACCCATTTTGAACCTATTTATAGGGTAAAAGTGTGATTTTCTTGAAAATTTTATTATTGGAGGCTCTTTTGACCAAATTTGACTAACCTGTTAGTTGCCCTGAATGCGTCAAAATCCAAAACCGATCGTGCTACTGATTTTCTGGACATCAAATTGACTTGTGAGGACATTTTCCAAATTTTTCTATCGTAGAGCCAAAATTTGAATTTTTTTCCTAGGGGGTATAGATACTTCGTACCTTCGCCGGGGCATGTTTTTGACTGAATTTTCTTTGTCACAATGCGACAAGTTGCATTATGACAAAGAGGGGCAAAATGTAGACACATAAAAATGACCTAGGCCTGCGAGTTCTATTTTCTCCATATTTCTTCCTAACATAATTAAAATATTTAATTATGTCCTATGGTCCAATTTCAACTATTAATTAAATAATTCATAATTATTTAATTAATTTATGTCGTTTATTCCTCTTGATTATTTAAATGAATAATTTTTATTTATTTATTTAAATACGTCACTAATTTTCTAATGTCTCCCTATGATTAAATAAATTCTTAAATTTATTTAATTATCTTTTGTTCGTTATTTCCTCTTGATTATTTAAATAAATAAATTTTATTTATTTATTTAAATACGTCATTAACTTCTAAATGTCTTCTCATAATTAAATAAGTTATTTAATTTATTTAATTATTGTCCACCTTGGCATTCTCCTAATTTTAAATAAAATTATTTAAAATTGTCTCACTTTCTAATTTTCTCTCTTCGTAAATAATTTCAAATTAATTATTTACTATCACATGACCCCACCACTTTTGAATTAAATTAATTTTTAATTCAAAATGAAAACTTTTCTCCTTAAATCAAATAATTTCTAATATTATTTGATTTTCCATCTCTTTTTTTTTTTTTTAAATTTTAAATTTTTATTTATTTTCTGTGTCTTTCTTATCTCCTTGTCACATGCAATTTTGTCCTTTGATTTGGTTTTTTGAAATCAAATCTTGACCATTCATTTCAAATTTACCCTAATATTTCCCTAACCCTAATTTTGGGTTGTCACATTCAATTTTAACCATTGATCTTAGGGCATTTGTCAATCTTCAATCTTGGCCATTCACCCAAAATTAACTTTTCTATAAAATGGAAATTTTGGTCTCATTTGGACAACTTCATACATCTACATCTCTTGGCATCTTAACATCTTGGAATTTCTTGGCTTCATAGGCTATTTCATGCATGTTTTAGGCTTGTTTCATAGTTGCTTAGTTGCATTGTGTAACATTTTGATAGAATCCTTCTGTGATAGGTCGAATATATGCGTTAGCAAACGAGCAGTAAACAAAGTAATGAAAAATAACACTAAAACAACCTACACCTAAAGATTAGCCTAGTTGGATTCAACACAAAATAAGGAAGACAAATGAAACTTTTTACCTTGCGATGAATCGGTCCTTTGGTTGGCCCTTCGATCTTTGGTGTTGTATGCTCCTTGGATGGAAAGATGCAAGCTAGATGGTGATATGAAGATGGATGCAAGTGGGTGCAAACATGAAAATGGCTAATTATGGATTATAGAAAATTTTTGTAAGAGTTTGGCTACAAATGCATGATCTCCCCCAAAATGAGAGAAAAGAGGGGGTATTTATAGAGATTTTGGAAACCTCTAGGGAGATGGACGGTCAAGATGGAGCCACCAAGATCAAGATGTAGGGCCAAGGTGAGTTGAGAACTCACAAGCCCTCACATCTTGACATGTGGCATGTGATATGGCCTAAAAGGGGTGATGTGTACATGAGGTGGAATGATAGTACATGACATGGAAGGAGTACAAAGTACCTTGGGATTGTGACAAGATCTCCTCATAAAGGAGGTACTTGTCCCCATGTGGGTGAGAGGACATGTGGGGAATTAAAAATTCTTCAAATATTCTCATGGGGATGAGAGAAGGAATTTAAAATTCCTTTAAATGCATTGGGGGATTAAATGTGAATTAAAAATTCACATGGGGAATGGAGATGCCTTGTCCAAAAGGAGAAAACATTTAATAGGGCTGACTTGATTAAGTGATTAAGGATTGTGTAAATAATTGATTAGACTAATTAATGAAGATTAGAAGAGGGTTAGATTTCACATGTGACTTGATGTGACAAGTCAAAGATCACATGGGGAAGAGAAAAAAGAATTTAATATTCCTTGGAAGGATAAAAGGAATTAAAAATTCCTTGAGAGGTTGATTAGGCTAGTTAATGAAGGATTACAGGAGGGTTAGGTGGCTAAGAGAGATTAGAGGCCAACTTGCAAAAGTTGGAGGATGTGACACATCCTAATCCAGGATTAGGCATGTGCACATCCTAATGATGAGATGAGAAGATGGATTAGGATTAAATAAAAATGATGGAGGATGTGACATAAAGGGAATTAAATATTTATTTAATTCATTTGATGAAAGGGGGAAGGTTTTTAATTATTTAACTAGATACCTAAGGGATTAGAAAAAATTTAGAGGGATTAATTAAATAATAGTGATATTACTTAATTAATGTGGATAAGGGGATGTTTAGACGAAAGGGGATAAATTTGGATAAATTAAGTGTCCAAATTTAGGTGTCTACACCTTCAACATTTGCTTAGGACATTGACATTATCATAGGTTGCTCATCACAAATCTGAGGGAAAACATCATTTTGCAGCAAATAGATAAGGTGCAATGAAGGTTAATCATGAAGGTTGAAGACATATGGTGATATCTTTCCTTTTTTTCATGTTTTTACTCCTTTGTTCTTCATTTCTTTGGTTTGGGTTATCTTATTTTAAGCTCTAATTGGCTAACCTAGTTTTTTCCTAAGCTATAGGGTCATTAATATCAGAAAATGTGCCAAGATAGTCCTTATCCTTCTTAGTCTTGGCAATATATACCTTATTGAATGCAATCCATTTAATTTTCTTGTTGGCTACCTCATATTCATCCTTGCAATTTCGTATGACATCTTCAGTGTCATAAATCTGGTGGAAAAAAGTTGCCCTTCTGATTCTCATCCTAACTTGGTTTGTGAAGCCTTTAAGGTCAAAATTCCTGACCTTTCCTTGATATATCCTATATTCCTCAAGCATTTCTTGCAGCCTACCCAAACCATCTCTTGTTGAAGTGAAATCTAAAAAGATAGTAACATAACGGAAAAATGGCCCCTTCTTCTATTTCCTCAAATGAAACTAATCAGTCTCATTCAATTGCCATATAATTTCCATGAACACCAATCTAGCTGGCACATATTTGGGTAACATATGGGGGCCCTCAGGGCACCCATATATTCTAATAAAAACTAAGCTATCATAGAGGTAGTAGTCTCCCCAGTTATGGAGTACTCCCAATTCTGGCCTCCTATCTTTTGGTCTAAGGAAATATATAATTTCTTTATGTAATCTAATTTCAGGTACACCTAATCTTAATAGGACTTCACTTGTAAAATAGTTCTAAAAAAAACATAGTGGGACTCACTGAATGTTTGTCCCAAATGTGGGTCCAATACTTCACTAGGAGATCATTTCCCTTGTCATAATTTGTTCTCAATTTCAAAGCCTTGCTCCAATTATTTCTCCCTTTATATAAAAGCATATGACAAAGGAGGGAATACCACTTGAAATTCACCTCATTATTTCTCTTAATATCCATCAACTAATTGTGAATAGTGTAAGCTATAAAAGTGGCATAGTCAAAGTCACTATTGATGAAATGATGTTGTATGTCAACAACCATATACATGAGAGGTACCTGCATGTTTGGGTGTGCATCTTCCCCTAGCACTTGGTCAAGTGCCCAATATGTTTTGTTAAAATAGTCTTCAAAAGACTTGACTTTTGTAACAACCAACTCCTTCATACAAAAAAATTACCATGATTTTTTCACCCAACACTTAATAACTAACATTCAAAGTAAAAAGAGATTTTTTTTAGTAAAAAAACATTCTACTGCATAACTATTTTCATTTAGATATAACAAAACATTGATAAATTATTTTCCAACTAAAAGATTAACATCATTTATTTTTTACATTTCAATTCAATGATTACAACTAAGTAAGCTAGAACAATAACTTAAGAAATAAGGTCAAAGATCCCATATCTAGATTCCTTTTGTCTTCTAAGACTCAACATGTCATCTATATAAGAGGGAGCACATCACCTGGGTGCTTTACCTTGAACCATGGAGTACTTAAGTGATCCCCCACACACCTTCCTAATTGGAAGTGGCCCCACCCTTCAATGAATGGATTAGTCAAGAACCCTCTTAATTTTTCCATTTGAAGTCCGGTGTTGTGCCCTACTTAACTAATACTGTCACACATCTATGGAAACCTTCTAACTATGTATGACATCTCTGACTTGCTAAGTATCTAGGTCACAATGAACTGACAAGTGCATGCAAAGACAATTGCACTCACTATGGCCATAGTATTTGTATCATAAATACAATCGCCTAAGAGAAAAGTCATTTTTTTACCCACCCTACTCAACTTAGAACACCTTTTTTGACCTAGGGCATTCTGGAACTGACTGTTCCACCTAATGGATAAACACAAAGAACTTATAACATGACATAACCTATCTTTCTAAACATAACTCAACCGAGTTGATATGATGTTTTGCCTTTCTTGAACCTCATGTTACTTGGTGTAACTATCAAGTCTTAGTGATTGCCACTTGTTCAAGTCCTGATTAACTAAGTCGGTAAGCAACTAGGATGTTTTCTAACCCTGAATACCCATGTTACATTCGTGTAACTTGTTGGGACTTGGAAACTACCACCTATCTAGGTCTTTATTATAAACCATGATATCATTTGATCTCCCACTCTATGCTCACACAGTTATTACTAATGACTTACTTCCATCAACGGGTTTCACATAGACATAAACTAAACTATCAACAAAATATTCAATCATATATAATAAAATATTTACCTTAATCTAATAACTCTTTCTTTTTATTATAGTCTCAAATGTTTTGTATTTTATCTTTGTTATAAAGTCCTTCCTCAGAAGGTGAAGATTGATTAAGTGAATAGCTCATTTGGGTCGTTGGTTATTTCTAACTCAAACACCCGAGTTACTTTCACATAACTACCTAGGTCTTTGCTACAACCACTTGCTCGAGTCGTAACCCTAACCCTTGAGAGAGAGTAATCTTGATATAATCTTTATGCGAATCTTGTCACAAAATGATATCTTCTTGACCTTCCTGATCATTATGTAGTATGAATATTACTTAGACAAAGTTTACAGAATAATAGTTAGATCTTCATTAAGTATATAACTTCCTTTAGGTTTTAGTTCTTCATGCATTTTGAGGAAATCATGTTGACCAAGGAGAACATAATTGTAGAACAATTGGTCCACACCTTACAATAAATTTGCATAACATAAGTGCTTACTCACCAAGTTTATGACATGACCGATTTTGGTAAAATATATTAGGCATTGAATCCCGTTCTTACGTATCTGCAATGACTAGAGTCTAAGCTACTATCTCAAATTCAAGCCCTAACTTGATTCAATAAGTTTTACCTTCTCACCAACTCAAGGATTCTTTAGGAAAAAGGATGACACTATACATCATTGTCAAGACGTACATATGGCTATATAATAGTATAAAGCCATTATTTATAACTATCCCACTTGGGTGTTTCCATTAAGGAACATATCAAGAAAGGAAGGTGATTTTCCTTTTCAAGGACCCAATTTAGATAATTAAATCTCTCATCAAGTAGTTAATAAAAGAAAATAAGATTAGTTGTACACTACTTGGGTAAGTATCCTTGATAATGAAACCAACACTTAGTTGAGCTTAAATCATTTCTTTCACTTCCATACTTCCCAATTATTCAAGCTTGGTTTTATACCTACTTGGAGCTATGGTTTGTTATTTTTGTTTAAGAATGAAGAGAGTCACATAATATTCTATGGTAGTTTTCATGATTCATCCTCAGACATAGTGATGCCAAGGAGGGTTTGAGGGTAACATACCCTAAATTTCCTTTACAACATCTAAATCATTCCAAAGTGATCTAAGAATTAAACTTTCTCATCATGGAGATTTAAAGAAAACTAATTTAAAGATTCTTGCTTGAAATGCATTATAGGAAAAATTCCCTCACCATTGGTTTTGATAAACCATAATCATCATAATGTATACACATATACATATAAGGAAAAGACTATATCTATTGTAAAGAAAGGAAATATATCTTTCCTTACAGTGAATGTGATAGCCCATGTCATCTCCCCACTATTCAAACTTTGAACTTGAAGTTAATATGGATGCAACAAGAATTTGATTAAGTCTCTCTACTAAGGAAATCTTTGCTTCAGTTTCCTGCTTACTCCAAAAACTCCTCCAACATAGAAGGTCCCATCAATCTCCACATTTGATATAAAATATTGGACAATGAGAAACTCTCGCTATTGATGAAGAAAATGTAGGAGACCCTCTGCCCATCCTTAGAAGAAGTTCTTTAAAAAATATTATGCGACTTGCCTCCAAATGAGACATTGACTAGTATCTTTGGTTGTTGTTCGATAGTTCACAATGCACTTAAGAGGTGGTAACTACATAGAAACTGGCTCATATGAACCAAAGAATTTCACAGTCTAACATTGTGACTTGGCCATGTCAGCCTACACACCTTATCATTGTCCAGAAGGCTTGATAGATGTTCACACAATCCTCCTTGGAATATCAATTAAGCAGTTTTAGAGAGAGATGTCGATGCCCAAGCTTGGAATTTTAATCTAGTAGCACCACCTTCGATTAGTAGATTTTAAACATATTTAATAGTTCGGTTCAAGAACTACAGTCCCCTAAGTACCCAATTTGTGGGCTATAGGAACCTCTCACAAGGTTTTTGATTGTGTGGAGAATGTCACTAAAGAAAGGAGTGGTGATTTCAAAGGAGTTGCGCCCATGCCTCCCCTGGTCTTACTTTGGCCACCATTCCCCCTTTGAGGTAAATGAGAACCGTTCTCTTTTCATTCTCATGTTGACTATGAAAATAGTGAACAACAAATAACATAAAATGCATCTCAAAACTACAGAGGTTACCTTCCCTCTATCGCTCTTTTTGTGTCGTATTCGCTCCTAGTATTTCCCCCTTGCAAGCATTTCTCAGTCACCATTTCCAAGAATAGAACATGCTCTTTTAATCATCAATTTTTCAGCCTCAAGTAGCTTTATTCCTCTCAACATTCCAACCCCCATAACATGAAGAAATAACGTATTTGAAAACTTCGCTTAGAATGAGCTCCAAAACGGTTACAAAATAGTTTGCAAAGAAGAGGTAAAAGATCTCATAAAATAGTTACCTCCCTCTCATGTGGTCCGAGAAAAGAACAGTTACCCTTCTATACAAAATATATTTCCCCAAGGATTATCACGATGGGGTTTAAAAGAAGGAAACAGTTTGGATACTCATGGGCGATAAACTCATAACCATTCTAAAGGTTAACACCATAAAGAACTTATCAGGAAATGATTAGAAGATAACTATTTATGTATTGCCATTCAAGGAAAAGACCGTAGTTGAACATGGTTCTTGAAATGCATAAGGTTAAAGCTCACAACCAATATGGTTATCGCATGCATTTTAAACATAGAGATACTGTACCGCCACCTCATTATCCTGGGTTGTGGCTAAAGAGGTTCCACTGAACATTGCAGTACCATTATACCATTGTTACCTCCAAAATAATATGTTGTGACAAATAGTTCACTTCCAAAAAGATATAAATATAAAAGGAATCGATAATCATAATCGATCTGCCTTTTCTATAAAATCTGAGTTTAATTTAAATGCATTGAGCCATTTAGTTAAGAGCTCTTCTTTGCTAGAAGGAATCGAGCCAAACATTCCCTCTTATGGATTTTTAAGCTGATTTTAATGTCAATAAAAGGATATTAGTTACCATTATGCAAGGTGAGATTATTAGCATGAGTTACGACATTAATAATTATGTTGAACTTGACATCATTGTCAAAAAGGAAATATCATGTCATTATGTTTATAAATAATACAAATATATATGAATATGCATATTTATACTTGCTCATACGTATACCTATATAAAAGAAGCAAGAAGGCTTACAAACCCTAACCGCCATTCACTACAAAACAAGGAACTCAACAAGCTAGCACAATACGACTTCCCTCAAGCATGTAAGAACATCTCTTAGTCCAATTATGTTTATTGACTCATACATGACCATCATGAGCTCAAATTGCATAACCAAAGACTCCACAACATCACCCTTCTCTGAGGTGATACTCTCCCTCTTTCTCTCTAGAGGTGTTCAAATTGCTTTTGCAATTTCACTCAAGAAACAAACAGGCAGTTAGCCTAGAAAACATTATAGCATGTTCATATAATTGTTTTTACATTAATCATTTGCTTTAAAGAACTAGAATCATCTCATAACATTTCATCAAATTCATAACATCAAGTAACCATCTTCATTCCATTGAAAGAAATAACATAACATTGCATAATTCCATCATAATGTGTAATTTTCAAGGTTTCATTTAATCTCATGACTCATCAAAATAATTAACATAAAGTGAAAATTAATTTTAGGAATCTAGGGTGAGGTGTAACATACCTCCCCCCTTAAGAATCATCATCCCCGATGATGTAAGGTATCATAACATATTAACAAAGTAAAAGAAAATGTCATAATTTCAAATTTCAAATTCAAGCAGGAGATGGAGAAATCTTTGTTTAATCCCATTATGATTTTCACTTGTAGCACTATCCTTGACAATCTGCTCCTATTGGACCTGTCCTTGAGAAACCTTACCATTAATATGTCGGTGGAACTTGTGTGATTCAAGCACTCTTTTATCTTACTGAGAACTATCTCAGTACTCACTTAACATCAACATAGCTTATTTTCCTGGCATTTGTTCTAACAATTTTTTTCTTGATTAACTTGACCTTTTTTTTCCATTCCTCATTGTATTTCTGAACCAAGGCTAATCCTATCTTCTAGCCTTGCCGACTTATAGGAATTTGACACCTTTTTCCATACAATGCTTCAAATGGATCCATAAATTACCAAATGGTATGAGTTATTATATGTAAATTCTATAAGCGAAAGATAATTCCCCCCACTAGTACTTTTGACCCATGCAATAGGTTCCCAAACGCCTAATTTACTCTCTCCATCTAACTATATGTATCTGGAGGATGTGTAAAACTTATGTTCCACTGAGTTCCAAGTGAAGTGAGCAGGGTTTAACAAACCTTGAAGTTATAGGAGTGTTTCTATCTGAGATAATCTTCTTAGGAACACCATGACACCATAATACATTACACAAACTTGTGGGCTATGTCTATTGCTCCATCCAACAATTTTCTCTGGTATAATATGGGCTACCTTGGTGAGTCCATAAATCTCAACTAATATTGCATTATGAATATTTCCAAACATAAGCAAAGTATGCATAGGAACAACACAACAATATGCTTTATTTATCTCTAACTTAAAAGATTTGCATCACATTTGCAACACAATATGCATATAGATTTCTAATCACCTAGATTTCTCACAACATAGGATGAGAGCATACATCTAATATGCCAAGACCTATGGAATCTATGCCCTATGAGACTTTAGACTCCAACCAACCAATTCTGAATTCCCAAGGTGACCCTCTTTCCCGGATTTATAGGGGAGTGTGGGTAATGCAACCTTGGCATTTTACAAAGTAATTTTGGAGTCCAACCATACGATGGTGACATGCATCCAAAACACCTACCATACTAAGGTTTAGATAGTTTTTAGGTAGTCTGTCGTAAATACTAACTTAGTGGAGAATAAAGACATTCACTTTTAGGAAACCTGTGAGTGAGAAGGGTCCACTTAACACCCATAAGTGGCTACAAGGATCTTGCTTTTTATGATAGGGTTGCATCATGTTATCACATCTTAATGTGGGTGACATCATGACACAAACAAGCCCATGTGCTAGCCATAAAAAATGTATAAGATCTAGTAATTGATCAGGTAATGGCATGAAAACCAAATTCCAATATTGAGTGTAGGCATGGAATACATAATCCATTTGCACCACATAATCCTGAGAATAAGCATGATCTAATTCAATTCTTCTGGCAAGAGATGTTGGCTTGAGTCAGATCTCCATTTCTTCAATTTTGACTTCAGATGTCTATATGAGTTCTAGAGAATACAATTCAATTATAGGGAAGTCATATCCAATTCTAAGATATTGAGTCAAGTATTGCTCCATGCATGCTAGCATTCTTTCCTAGAGTTGTGGATAGATTAATTTGAGAAATTCTTCTAGATTTGGTTTAAACTTGACACCAATTAAATTAGTGTATTCTTCTAATGAATCTTGATCAAAACTAATTCTACTTATGAAACCATATTTCAGATTTTTGAGCAAGTTCATTTTGTTGCGCTTTGACCAATTCATCCTGAAAAATCCTTTTATATGAACATCCATATCAACTGCACCAGTGCTTGATTGGGTCATCTTCCAAACCTAAAAGTTTTAGAAGTTCTCTTTCTTCATCTTCATCTATTATGCCTTGTCCATGATGACAACAAATTGTTTGTCTTAATTTCATAAGCTATTTGTTAAGGAAGTAAGACTCAAGCAATAGTTCAACAATGTGTTCTGGTAAATAGGGATAATTTAAACCTGTTTCTTCCAAGATATACATTGGAGTTCCATCTTCCCTATACCAATATGGTTCTTTGAATGTAATGTCATGGTAGATTGATCCTACTAATTTCCTTGTTAAAGCATCAACTAATGGATTATTTCACCTTTTATCCATTTAGTTTCAAAGTCATAGCTAAAAAATTCAAAGTACCAGTGGGCGATTCTTCCTTGGGCTATGTATTTGTTAGGCTTCTTTTTGAGAAAACTCCACATTTCCTGGTCTTTTTTTCTTACTGTAAATTTGATGGGCTTAAGAAAAATCTTAAACTTTTCAACTCCTTTTTTAACAACCAAGATTTCTTTTTCAAAGATATAGTATCTGCATTCTATTTCTGTGAATGTACCAAACCTATATCCATAGATACTTCTTTTCCCATCTCCTTCTTCTTTTATCAATACAAATGACCAAGTACTGTCAGAAGCATCATTATATAATATCAAAGGAAAATCTTGAGTTGGAATTTGTAGAGAAGGAAAATATTGGCATTTAGATTTAATCCTTTGTATTGCTTCAATTGCCTTAAGAGACCATCCTTGCTTTCTTTTAGATGTCCCTAGATTACTTTCCTATCTTTTTCAAGTGCTTTGTAGAAAGAGGAGACATAATTCAAACAACCTAGAAACCTTTGAATCTATTTTTTTTATCTTGTAGGATATTAGGAAATTCCTAAATTCTCTGACAGATATGAGGATACAACTGGATATGTCCCCTGTTCAAGTGAAATCCTAAAAAATCAATTTGGTCCTTACCAATGACCATATTTTTTGCTAATAAACATATTCTTTTCTTTCAAATGGTTGTATATAACTCCTCAAGATGTTGTAAGTGTTCAGTTTCTAAATAAGAAAATACAAGAATATTATCTATGTAAACTACACAAAATTATTTTAAATGTCTTAACGCTTGGTCCATCCTTCACTAAAAATATGTCAATGTTGTGCATAGACCAAATGACATGACATTCCATTTATACAATCCTTGGGGAATAGAGAATGTAGTTTTATACCTATCTATCTCTTTTACCTTGATCTGCTAGAAACCTGACTTACAGTCAAACTTGGAGAATACCTTTTTGTTAGCATCCCTTCTAATTAAATCAACACTAAATGGTATTGGATAATTGAAAGGAAGGATAATGTCATTGAGAGGTTTATGATTTATGAAAAATATTTTCTTACATCTCTTCTTCTTAGCTCATCTCTTCTTCTTAGCTCGTTTATTTACTAGTAATGAAGGACAAGAGAATGGACTTTTGCTGGGATGAATGAAATGCCCTATTAATTCATTCAGGTGTTTCATCCATTTCCTTGACCTTTGAGGGCTCATGAGATAGGCTGGCTCATGAGGAATTTCACTTATTGACATTATGGTATGATCTGTATTTCACATTCTTCATGGTCTTGAGACTAGAATTAGAGGGGGTTCATGTTGCAATAGTCTGTTTCAAACCTGATTTTTATTTCATCAAATATTTCTCAAGAAGACTCTGTTAGTTCCTTTACTGATTCCTTTTTCTCTTTTTCCCTACTATGTTCAATTATGATTAACAATTTTAAGTGCAGGAATAAATATCTGACCATCCTCATGCCTTAAAGAGATGTTGTTTTTTCCAAAACTGGAGTGGCTCATATTTAGTGAGAAATAAATAGCCTAATAGAACATCATCCTCAAGATCATTATATTAAATGGAATTTGTTACAAACATTTTCCTCATGATTTTAATATGAAAACCCTATGCATACCTGCCCATATGTATCCTTTCTCCATTGATGGCATAACTGTGAGGTAGATCAGGTCACGACTTCTAGAATTTTGGAGGAATAGAATTGGTTTTTGCCAATGACTGAGATGACCCTGTGTCCACGAAAGCATCCATTAGAATTGTTTTGAATCCTGAAAAACATAAATTAATCTTGATGTAATTATTATTATTAGCCAATAATAAAGAATAGGATTTATCTTTGGTTTGTTGCATGATGTTGTTGCTTCTGCTACTACTACTTGCTTCTTTAGATTCTTCCTAGGGTTCTTGTTCTTGTTCATATTCTGCAACACTCTGATGTTCTACTTTGAACAAGATATCTTTGACTTCCCCTAATGAAGCATAAAGGTTTCCTATTTACTTTTGCTACGTTTCAACTAACCTTTTAAGACCTGCAATGCCATCGAGGGGAAGATGAAGGTTTTTGTAGATAGCAATAGCATCTTTATCACCACTGGTCTTATGTTTAGAAGAAGATGGCTTATATTTTTGCTAGGGTGGAATCTTGTAGCCATGATCAATTTCTTTGGCCAAATATTTCTTGGTATTTTTTTGTTACTTGAGCTATTTTTGAAGCTCATCCTTATCAACTTCCAATTTCTTGAGTTTGGCTAAATGCTGGCAAACAACATTCTTCCTTTCTTCTTTGGATCCTGCCAATTTATAAGGATCTTTAGAATTTTCATTCTAAATCTTTAATTGAACATATTTTAAGGTGTCCTTAAGGAGAGTGACCAAATAATTATCCTCATCATCTAAAGATTGTTCTATTTCTGATTCATATGAGAGATTTCTCCTTTGTTTATCTATCTGATCCTTCAAATCCTTGTATTTCATCATATATATTTTTTTTGCAATCATTTTAGTTAGTTCATATAAATTATTCATATTAGTGGAAATATCATTGCTTTTTACAATTTCCCAATCCTGATTCTCATATTCAAATAGAGCATAAATATTTGTACCAGGTTTTAAATTTTTTGGACAATTTGTAGCATAGTGAGGACCCTTACAAATAAAGCACTTAACTCCTTTTGGGGCCTATTTACTTCTTTTGCTAAGTAGGTATGGTGGAGGTTGCTTAGATAATTTTCTTCTTTTATAGGGAACAACCTTATACCTTTTCTTGTTATGTCTATGATGCTTGCTCCATTTGAAGGTATATTCCCCTTCATATATACTTTTGGAGCACTTCTTGCATCTACATTTGCTTCCACAACCTTTCCTCTTAAAATTCTTAAGTTGTGTAAAGTTATTTAACTAGTTGACTGGGGGTAGATCACAAAATTCTTTGAGATTAAAAGTATAATTATATTCATATTTATTAGCTTGTAATGCTCCTAACAAACATTTTTTTTCAAGTTTATAGCCAATAAACTTTTTTAACTCAACAAATGTACATTTTTCTACTATTGTATGCTCTTTCCTGATTATAGTCTTATTCCAATCTTCCTAAACCACAAGGTAAGGAATTAAGATAATACTACTTTGTGGTTAAATCATACAATTTATTAGTAACTATCATATACTTTTCACATACCAGATTATATGCATGAAATTTAGCCAAATTCTTAAGTTTCATAGTTTGGAGAATTTGATTGGCTTCATTGATTTGATTAGCAGTATCTCCACAAAAGAGATCATTGAGAAAGAATCTAAAATCCTCAAATCCAACAGTAAATATATCATTTTTTCCCATGTCCTTTTGTTTGACATAATCATGGTCCTCATCAAGGGGTGTTCTTTGACCAAAATCTAGTAGATTGTTCCACCAATTTCTGAGCTTACCTGAGAGCAATATGACATGTAGAACCTTTGTTGGTTCGGTCCATGATCCACTCCTATCAAATATGTTTTCTAATGTATCTTCCCAAGTGCAGATAGTGTCATAGGGTTCAACAATCTTATCAATGCTCAAAATATATCCACTTGTAGAAAATAGCCTTAATTGCTTAGGTTTTGAATATTTTAGTGACTACATCTTTCATCTCTATATCTACAAGCTTCTTTGTAGATTCCCATGGTTCAATAGCCTACAACTGATTATAACTAGAAAAATCTAAGTCTAAGTCATCAAAATCATTATCAATAGTATTTACATAAAACTAAGAAACTTCAGACTCACTAACAAGCAACTCAAAAGTATTTACATCAGATATTTCTTCTTCTGATTCCTTATTGGGAAAAATAGGTTCATCCATATAAACAGGTTCTGCTTGTTCTTCCTCTATTTTTAATTCTTGAATCTAATACCTTAGACCTTCTTCTTTGTTGGCTAATCTATGTTCTTTAAGCTTTGGCATTGGGATCTTTGTAGAAGGTTTATGAGTTATTTCAGAGGATGACTCAATGATTTCTTCCCTTTCATCCTTTTTTGTGTGTGTCCTCATTTGAACTATTATTTTATTTTTCTTAGGGACTGGTTGATCTTGATCTTTTCCCTTCTTCTCCTTTTCTTCCTCAAAAGAGCTATCATGACCAGTTTGTGATTTTCTAATTTCTTTTTAGTGACTAGCCTTATTTTTTCTAATTTTTTGGCTATAACATCTATGAGGATTTTCTAGTCATTAGCATCTTTCCTTATGTAATTATCATAATTTTGTTGATTCTCATAGATGTTTGTGAGATAATTATCTTGGTGTGTTTGGTTTGAAACAATGCTTTTAACATCTTGATGTGCTTGTTGCACTTGATAACTTACACCAAATAAATCATTTATAAGAGAAGAAGAGTGTTGATCAATCTTGGTTATAGAAGAACTAATATTATTTTGGATAGAAGAAATATTATTTAGTTTGATCTGATTTTCTAAATAGTTATTTCTAGTACTCCTTAAATCTACAACCATGTCATCAATGTTTTCCTAGGCTGAGATCATCCATTGGGCTATCCAATTTCTCTGGGCTTTTGAATTCTTTTGTTTTTCACCCAAATCAACATGAAGTCTTGCTTCATATTTTCCCCATAGCTTTTTATCCAGATTGACTTCTGTAAAGGTTTTTTGGATTGGCCATCTACCAGGTTCATAACCAGTTACTTCTTGTTCTTTCCCTTTTATTTCTAATTTATATCTACTTTTCTTTTCAGCTCCTGCTCTAGGGAGTTTTTCTCTAATCATTCCATATTTTTCTCCCATCTTGGAAATCTTTATCCCTTTCCTTTTTTTATCTAATTGGTCTTCTTCTTTTGGTGTTAAAGCCAATTTCTTACTAACTTGTCTAGCTAACCTATCCATGAGTTTTGGATTGTTGCTTAGGTTTGACAGTGTAGTTGAGGAAGCTTTAGAGGGATAAGAGTTCATAGAAAGCTGAAGATATAAGGGAAAGTGGCTAGATGACCCTATGGATTCTTCAGGTTTGTAATCCATATATGGCTTGTTGGAAGTACTCAAGAATTTTTTGGATAGATAATATGACCTAGAAGACAAGCTAGGTCTTCCACTTGTCGATTCCTTAGGTTGTTCAAACAAAGTTGTTTGTGGAATATATCTGAGATCTATATTGGACATCCTATGACTCTGTGTGTGGGGTTAGCTTGATAACCATTTACTGGATGGTACTGGAAACTCTTGGAATTTGGGTTATGACTGGTGAATAAGCTTTTCAATAACAAGAAATCCTATGTCAAACATGTATGGTCAATATGATGCCCATAATCCAAGATGTTTGAGTTTCCTTCTGGATAACTTACCTTGGATAGAAAATTTTATGATGGAAAAACAATATTTAAAATCCTATAGATACATCTACCACATATGGTAGCATAGACAGACTCAAGTTGTAGGTCTATTCCTTTAACTTGTAAAAGTAAGATGAAAGCAAACTGTACATTCATATCTTCAAGGCTAATTGTGAAGTTTGGGTGGACAACTATCCTACCATCACCTCTTTTTTTCTCATTAGAGGCTTTTATGAGTTGTCCTCGAAATTGGGCTATAAAAGCTTGATCCCATATTCGATAGCAGGTGTTGATGAGGCTAGCAAAATATTTCACACCAATATCATAGTTGAAATGGGGATGTACAATAATATCTACATAAGAGAAATGCACATGGAAAAAACCTTTTTCTTTCCATCTCTTAATGTCTATAGGTAATAAAAATGGAAGATAGAATGGACAAATCCCAACACCAGAGACTAGGATATTTATTTCAAATTGGCGCACAAAATTCATAGTTTTGGCCTTAATTCCCTTTTCAAGGTATAGATATGAGATTTTAATTTTTGGAAATTTAAAGTTTCCCTTATCATCAACATATTCCACTTTATCCTAAAAGTAATTATGTATGACAAAAGAGAGAGCTACTAGCATTCATAGATCTTTGACTGCCATTGTAGGCATATAAGAACTTACTTGGGCTTTGAGATCCTTTTGTTGCTATGTTTTCTAACCTATTGCTCACCCTTCCACGCTTATCCTTCAGCTTCAACATAGGATTTACGGTCTTAATGCAGGTCCACAACTACTCATGATCCTATTGTGCCATGTTTATCTCCACATATTATGCCAGGGTTTATCACCAACCGTAGAATACTCAGCTTTTCTCTACTTATGGAAACTATATAAAATAATGGCAATGACTATGAGGACAAATAATCCAATGATGCAACAAATTTTGGGAACAATGAGTTCTTTGCTATTAAAGCATTCAATACAAGAAGTATCTTTAGATCTCAAAATATCATCAGGAATAATGACAATAACAAGGCTCTGATACCAATTTGGAACAACACAACAATATGCTTTATTTATCTCTAACTTAAAGGATTTTTCAGATACCAATTTGGAACAACAGAACAATCTCTTGGATTATGGGCATCTTATTGACCATACAAGGTTTGACATAGGATTTCAAGGCTTCATAATCTCATAACTCATCAAAATAATTACCATAAAGTGAAAATTAATTTTAGGAATCTAGGGTGGGGTGTAACATACGTTTCCCCTTAAGAATCATCGCCCCTGATGATGTAAGGTATCATAACATATTAACGAAGTAAAAGAAAATGTCATAATTTCAAATTTTAAATTCAAGAAGGAGACGGAGAAATCTTTGTTTAATCCCATTATGATTTTCACTAGTAGCACTGTCCTTGACAATCTACTCCTATTGGACCTTTCCCTGAGAAACCTTACCATTAATATGTTGGTGGAACTTGTGTGATTCAAACACTCTTTTATCTTGCTGAGAATTGTCTTGGTACTACTTAACATCAACATAGCTTATTTTCCTAGCATTTGTTCTAACTAATTTTTTCTTGATTAACTTGATCTTTTTTTTCCATTCGTGATATATTTTTCAACCAAGGCTAATCCTATCTTCTAGCCTTCCTCACATAGGAATTCAACACTTTTTTCCATACAACACTTCAAATGGAGCCATTTAAATTACCAAATGGTATGAGTTATTATATGTAAATTCTATAAGCGAAAGATAATTTCTCCCACTAGTACTTTTGACCCATGCAATAGGTTCCCAAATGCCTAATTTACTCTCTCCATCTAACTATCTATATCTGGAGGATATGCATAAGTTCCACTGAGTTCCAAGTGAGGTTATTAGGGTTTAATAAACCTTGAAGTTATAGGAGTGTGATAGCACTTTCGAATTTTGCAAAATTCTAGCGTGCTCATGTTAAAACCCTAAGAAATTTAACCTAAAAATATTTGTTACATCTGTGTAGGGTTCTTATATGAGGTTTAGGGTTTTTTTTTCATTTTAATTTGCTTGGCATTCTATTCTATCATTTACTAGTATTGCCTATTGTCGATCACAAAGAATCTTCTTACACACGTAAAATATCATCATGTGTTTGACCTTTCTCATGTCTAGGTTTGAATCGCCTAAATTTTACATCCATTTGTATCACATGATTCATAATTCTTCAGCTTACTATTCTCATATCATCCTAGAGAAGTCCCCTCTTTTAGAACAACTAATGAACACGTGCATAAAATTTTCCACTTAAGTCTTGATGGCCCTCATGATTGTATCACTCATTGCTGATTTATTCATTGGTTCACACCTTGAATTAGCAATAAGCGATGGATTAACATTGTCCCTTTGATATCGCTCATCGCTAATGGCTTTTAAGCCTTCAAAATTATTGTAATAGTGATGAGAGATGCTACTCTTATGTTCTTATCGCTCATCGCGGATGGCCATAAAAAGGTAAACCTAGAACAACGATGAGCGTTGTAATGTGATTTCCTGTATATTGCTTGATCGTTGACATGTTTTGATTGAAAAATATCACATCAACGATATGCGATGGACCTTACAACAGTTGTAAATTTTCTCATTGCTAGTTGCTTGCAAAATATATGAGGAGAATTAGCGATGGACAAAGGCCATATGTTATAGCTTCATTGCTCATCACATATTTGATTTAGAACTTGGGTTTTGAACTAGTGATATGCGATGGATGTTCTCTAAAGGATTTTTCTTTCATTAATGTGATATGATCATATGAGAAATGCCTTTCATGATGTTTTTTCTATGTAGGTTGTATGTATCCAAATCTAGTACTGACACATCTCTTGTCGTAGATAGAGTCCTAAGGGAAAGGTTTGAATTAGCGATGTGTGACAAAAGGATAAATGTGACCAGAGGTCAGGCCATAAAACCAAGAGCTAGAGATCATTGCTGAGATGTTTACATCATTGGTAGAGCTGAGCGAAGATGATTTAGATTGGTGACAAGCAATGGCCATAAATGAAAAAAAAGCAACGTGGCATGATCTTGGGGATTTCACACAAATCAGAAAGGAAAGTGGCAGGAAAACTGGAGAATTGTTGATAAAGCCTTAAAGCATGAAGATCTAATGGAATGCAAATCATCGCATGAGTAAATTCATCACTAAATTGTACCCTAAATCTTAGGGAGAATCAGCGATGAAGTGTATAAAGAAAGTTTCTCTCCAAGAAACTGGTCTTATGTACTTCACTGATATTACTGAGAAGCATGAATTAGGTTGGTGATAGATGCTAATTGTCAGATCAACTATGATTAATCAAGGTTAAAAGGAAATGTAGTAGCATTTGAAATAGCCTCACAGTTTTCAAGGGGCAAGTTGATAATGGTCGAAAAACAATGCTCATGGGTACCTTAGATGATGCTTTAATTGCTCTAAGATGAACGGTCTAGATGCAGAGCCAAGCTAAATAGTTACCAATTCACTCACGTAGGGAATTCTCAATCATTCATTCTGCATGCTCAAATTTTCTATTTAATGCAGGTTGATTGCTATTTTATTCACTATCTTTTCAGAATACAGAAGAAGGTATGTGTAGTAGAGGCGATTGAGGTTTCCTAAGCAGAATTTCAGTGTTTTCATCTTGAGAGAGTTGGTATGAGATTAGGTTCTTTGGTCTATTTGGGATTTCTGTTGCTTGAGTTGTCTGCAATTGTTGGGAGTGGGTTGCTTCTCTTATGGGTTCTAAGTCAAGAATATTTTTAACTCTCTCTGCTAGTTCTAGTGAAAATGGGAAAAACTGGTGCATCATTTCCACCTATTAGGAGGTCTAGCCGGCTAAGTGTGTTTGAATTCCATGAGGACATAGCTGAGCAAGAAGCCATGGCTTCTCCTGAAGTTTCAAAAGGAAAAAAGGAGGGCTACGGGCCATAAGAAGAAGTCAATTGTGCAAATTACATACCATTTGAGGAATAGGACCCTACTTGGTGAAGTGGTTGAATGCAAAGGCAAGGAACTGACACTGCTGGTGAAAAAGGCCAGGAAGAAGGAAAATAGCCATAGAGCCCTCTTGGGTAAGCAAAACTCTCCTATCATGCTTTCAGACTCACCTTCAGATGTTGAAGCTAATACCAACTCAGACTATGGCCAGTACCTACATTCCCTAGTGCCATATGATAGTTTTGATGATGACGTGCTAGTGGTGCCTCCAATTGCATCGAGGACAAGGAGCGGTCAGGCATTTTTTGGTGCCGACGACTCTGAATAGGGTCACCTCCTATTTTAGTTTTTGATGACACCATGGTCTTTGCATATGAGGTATTTGTATTGATGTGTCCATGGTGTGTCTTTCATTTTCTCATGCTGATGTGGAATAATCTTGCAAATGATATGAACCGAATCTTTTTGTGCTAAACAAATGAATACTGTGACATCGACGACTAATATTCTACACATGTTTTTTTTGCCTCCCCTGTTCTGAAATGATTACGTATGAAACCACCTGGGGAGTCCTTCGAGAAGTTAGTTAGAATTAGGTTTTTGAAATGAACTCAAATGAAATTGAAATTTTAGTTCAGCTGGGTGCTTGTTGCTCCCCTATTTATATAAAGGGGATTTCATGGCTGAAGAAAAAAAGGAGAGTTCAAAATTTTGAGTCTAGACACGGTCACAGTAGATACTAAGCTCTAATATCTGAATATAATGTAAATAGATACTCTATTAGTTATATCAGAAGCAAGTCTAAGATGAAAGTTATACTGTGTATGAATCTTGAATATGTTTTACAAAGAAATACCATAAATTGAAGAAGAATTTTAGTTTAAGAATATTGTTCTCCTATGTATTTTCTTCCAAGTTATGAATGAAAATTGTTAATGATAGCTTCATTTGTCTTTTGTCATTTGCAGAGAATGTATGAATTCATTTTATACTTCCGTTCAAAGAATTGATTAAATGTTGAAGTGAGCTCATTAGTTTGTGAGAAAAGAATATAGGACTTAGTAAGGAAGTAATATTTTGTAGACACAGTGAATTAGATGTAACAAAGTGACACTCTAATGGTCCACTAATTTCTTAGTTTCAATCAAAATTTTATTATCGATTGATTACAAGTCATAACTTGTTTTCTTCCTTAGATAAAGCAATGATTATCTTGTTAGTTTATCTTATGGTCAGCTGAGCCAGTATTGAATTGGGCCTAGGGTTCAAGATGAAGAATGATTCAAAATACTTCAAATTACAATGTCCCAACTCTAAGTATGAAGGAGAACTTCTTGAAAATAAGTAACACTTCTATCTGAGGTTTTATGAGCTTTTGATAAGGTGATTTTCAAGTAATAGTGCATCTGTGTGAAGAAATACTCTTGACCAAGTGTAAAATATTATGAGTATATATAGGATTACCCTCCTCGGGTCTCACAGAGCCCAAAGAGAAGAAGTAAAGTAATAATTACTCTACTTAAGTGTTGTACAATCCTAAACCTAGATGATAATTGGGTCGTGGAAAGCTCATAGGTTAGCATTGAGATTAAGTTTGGTTCTAAAAAAATAATGAACAGAACTGATGGAACCCTCAAAAAGTTTTTTTTTCTTGTTCCATGTTAAAACCCTTATCACATTTTGATATAGGGTTACTATCTACAAAAGCTTATAATATTCTATTGGGCCATTGACTCCCTATTACCCATTTCTAGTTATTTTAATGTATCTTTAGTCATTCATTGTCACCTGGTAACTGGCCCTTTTCTAGCCTAGGTTCAAACCTTTCTATTTTATAAAATTGGGTAAGGATCTTTGAGCCCTTACTCTCTTTGTATTTTATAACTTAGAGGTTTTTGAGTTAATTATTGTCCTAGGGAGTCCCCTTCATAAGAAAAAACTAATGAGCATGTGCTTAAAAGGTTCCCACTTATGACCCGATGGCCTTCAATGCTATATCGCTCATCGTTGATTTATTCACCGGTTCATACTTTGAATCAATGATAAGCGATGAACTAATATTTTCCTTTTAAAATTGCTCATCGCTAATGGCTTTTAAGTTTTCAAAATTGTAATAGCGATAAGTGATACTTCTGTCTTTATGTTCTTATTGCTCATCGCAAATGGCCATAAAAAGATGAACTTGAAATGGTGATGAGCGATGTGATCACTTGATCGTGAATACATTTTGAATGTAAAATCTCACATCAATGATAAGCGATGGACATTATAAAGTTGTAAATATTTTCATTGCTAATTGCTTGCAAAATGTATGAGGAGAATTAGCAATGAACAAGTGCCATATGTTATAACTTCATTGCTCATCGTGGATTTGATTTAGAACTTGGGTTCTCAATTGGCGATAGGCGATGGATGTTCTCTAAAAGGATTTTTCTCGCTAAAATGGTATGATCCTATGAGCGATTTTTTTTGTGATGTTTGGTTTATGTAGGTTGTACGTGTGCAAAGCTAGTGCCATCACAAAATTTCCTGTCATAGATAGAAGCATTAGTACAAGGTTCGAATTAGTGATATGCGACAGAAGGATGAGTGTGACAAACGGTCAGGCTATGGAACCAAGGGCTAAATATCATCGCCAAAATATCTACATTGCTGATAAGAGTGGGACAAAGACAAAATAGATCAGCGATGAGCGATGTTCACTGCATGGAATGAGCTACGTGGAAAAATCTTGAAGATTTAGCATAAAGAAAAAGGAAAGCAACAAGAAGAATGAGAAACCATTGATAAAGTTTTAAAATAGGATAATCCAATGGACCGAGAATCACCACATAAATGCTTTCACCAAAAATTAGGATCAACGATGAAGTGATGAAGTGTATAAAGAAAGTTTCGCTCTTAGAAAAAATTTTCTTGTGTACTTCACCAATATTAATGAAAACATGAATTAGGTTGGCGATACATGCTGATTGACAGATTGCAACACTTGAGTTGGCATTACAGTTTTCCATGGATGAAGTTTTGAGTGCTTTAAAAGCAACGACTTAGATTCAATCTTGAGCTGTAAGTTATCAACTTGCTCGCATAAGGATATTTCGAGTCATTAATATTGCATGCTTCAAATTTCCTATTTAACATAGATTACTTGAGTGATTTCCCATGTCATAATTCATTTTGCAATGAATGAGGGTTGAAGGCTGATAAAGAAGTGTGTGGAAATTGAATTCTCCTAAGAAGTGTGTGGATATTCTAGGCAAGTAGGTCTATCATGATGATTCACGAGTTTGAGGGGATGAATTTGTTTGAGACTAAGGGAGTTCTAGAGAATAAAAGTGGAATACATGGAGCTCCTGATACGCCAAAAAGAAAAGTAGGATTAGGGAAATTCAAGGAGTATAGTACCAAGGAAAATTAACATCCAAGAGAACAGATAGTTTCAGAAGAATTAGTGAAAAACAAAGAGAAGAGGATGATGAAATATAAAAAGAGGGAATGGATGGAGAGTGAGCATTGTAAGGGCTATCCGAAGGAATGCAATTCTATATGTGAGGTTTTTTATAACCCTTCAGACAGTAAGGGTGACACTAAATCAAAGGGTGATTATTATCCCCTCTCCCTAGTACTATCAAGGAATCCTGACGAAGAGGTGGTTATAGTTTCTCCAGTCCCACCATGAGTAAAATGTGGGCGAATATCCTCTGAGGTTGATGACTTAGAGTGATGATTGCGCCCTATTTTTGTTTTTGATGATACCATGCCCTTTCTGTTAAGATTGTCATATTCAACACTCATGTGTTTTCTTGTGTCATGTGCTAAGGTGGAAAGTTTTCGGGTTGGTATGTAGGAGAAGTGTCAGACTAGCTAACCTTGGCGGTGCATATGTTGTTTACAGATGATATACAAGTTTGTGCTGGAGCTGCTATTGGAAAATATTCTTTGGTCAACAAGGATGAGGATTCAACATGGTTACAACAAACTCTTCCTTTCAGGGAGCTAGCATGTCTTCATTTAGGGAATGTGGAATGCGGTCTTTTACTCTTCCATTTCCCTCAAATGATTACATGTAACAAACTAGGAATATCTCGAATTATGGTACAAATGAAATGAAATGTAAATGTAATTAATCCTAATGCTTGTTGCTCCCTAATCTATAAAAGTGATTTCAGGGCTTATTACAGAGGTTGGATTTTGAAGTATTAATAGAGTTCTAGGTAAAAGCTAAGTTCAAAAAAGGGCACTTAGAATAGAATTTTGAAGTAGGCCATTAGTTTTTCTTGGAGAAGAAGTCATGTATGTAAAGATATTAAATGAGTTTTATAGAAATTACTGATATCGAAACAAATATCAGTCAAGAAATTTATACTCTCCTATGTATGTTCATTATGGAGTTATGAATGAGAAATACCAATGGTGTTATCATTTGTCTTCAAATATTTCATTTGAATGTATTACTCTATTTTTAGCTTTAATTCAAGGAATTAATTAAAATGATTGAATAGGGTTATAAACTTTGTAAGGAATGGCTTAGGATTACTAAGAAGTGAATGTTTCTTGCACAGTAAATTTTTGTAAATGCAAAGTGATATGAAAATAGTTTGTTTCTCCCTTAAATGAGTAATGTGTAAATTACTGATCCTCTTGTGTACTTGACTCCATTGCTCCAATTGATTAGACACTGGTCATTTTGTCAAAAAATCTTGCATAAGATGAACAAGTAGTGTTCCTGGCTCTAGAATTATGAGAAGAACAATACTCAAATAGAAAATCTCTCCAAAGGTAGTAGAAGTGGAATTAATCTCAATTCCTAGTAGTTAATTAATCCTTCATTTGAAAATCTACCAAATCTTCAGTGAAATTCATTTTATCTGCTACAAAAGGAATTAATTTGTGTATAAATGTGTTATTAATTGACTATATTGCATGAAAACGCAATTGGGATTACCTTCCTAGGTTTCACAAAGCTTGAAGTGAAGGAGTACGAACTTGAAAATACTATGCTCGATGTGTTGGACACTAAACTAATAGTTATTCATCATAGGAGTTGGCTACTTCTTAGAGGATTGTTTGGTTCTGCTGGAAAAATCATCAACAGACTGATGGAACCCTCAAAAAGTTTTTTTCCTTGTTCCATTTAAAAACCCTTATCACATTTTGATATAGGGTTACTATCTACAAAATCTTATAATATTCTATTGGGCCATTGACTCCCTATTACCGGTTGCCAGTTATTTTAATGTATCTTTAGTCATTCATTGTCACTTGATAACCAGACCTTTTCTAGCCTAGGTTCGGACCTTTCTATTTTATAAAATTGGGTAAAGATCTTTGAGCCCTTAGGCTCTTTGTATTTTATAACTTAGAGGTTTTTGAGTTAATTATTGTCCTAGGGAGTCCCCTTCATAAGAAAAAACTAATGAGCACATGCTTAAAAGGTTCCCACTTATGACCCGATGGCCTTCAATGCTATATCGCTCATCGTTGATTTATTCACCGGTTCATACTTTGAATCAACAATAATTGATGAACTAATACTTTCCTTTTAAAATTGCTCATCAGTAATGGATTTTAAGTTTTCAAAATTGTAATAGCGATGAGCGATACTTTTGTCTTTATGTTCTTATCGCTCATTGCAGATGGCCATAAAAAGATGAACTTGAAATGGTGATGAGCGATGTGATCGCTTGATCTCAGATACCTTTTGAATGTAAAATCTTACATCAGCGATAAGTGATGGACATTATAAAGTTGTAAATATTTTCATTGCGAATTGCTTGCATAATGTATGAGGGAATTAGCGATGAAAAAGTGCCATATGTTATAACTTCATTGCTCATCGCAAATTTGATTTAGAACTTGGGTTCTGAATTGGCGATAAGCAATGGATGTTTTCTAAAAGGATTTTTCTTGCTAAAATGGTATGATCCTATGAGTGATGTCTTTTGTGATGTTTGGTTTATGTAGGTTGTATGTGTCCAAAGTTGGTGCCATCACAACATTTCCTATCATAGATAGAAGCATTAGTACAAGGTTCAAATTAGCGATATGCGATGGGAGGATAAGTGTGAAAAATGGCCAGGCTATGGAACCAAGGGCTAAAGATCATCACTAGAATGTCTGCATCACTGATAAGAGTGGGGAAAAGATAAAATAGATCAACGACGAGTGATGGTCACTGCATGAAATGAGCTACATGGAAAAATCTTGAAGATTTAGCATAAAGCAAAAGGAAAGCAACAAGAAAACTGAGGAACCGTTGATAAAATTTAAAACAGGATAATCCATTGGACTGAGAATCACCACATAAATGCTTTCACCAAAAATTTGGATCAATGATGAAGCGATGAAGTGTATAAAGAAAGTTTCCCTCTTAGAAAAAATTGTCTTGTGTACTTCACTGATATTAATGAAAGCACAAATTAGGTTGGTGATACATGCTGATTGACGGATCACAACACTTGAGCTAGCATTGCAGTTTTCCATGGATGAAGTTTTGAGTGCTTTAAAAGCAACGACTTAGATTCAATCTTGAGCTATAAGTTATCAACTTGCTTGCATAAGGAGATTTTGAGTCATTAATCTTGCATGCTTCAAATTTCCTATTTAATGTAGATTACTTGAGTGATTTCCCATGTCATAATTCATTTTGCAATGAATGAGGGTTGAAGGTTGATAAAGAAGTATGTGGGAATTAAATTCTCCTAAGAAGTGTGTAGATATTCTAGGCAAGTAGGTCTATCATGATGATTTGAGAGTCTGAGGGGTTGAATTTTCTTGAGCCTAAGGGAGCTCTTGAGAATAAAAGTGGAATACATGGAGCTCCTGATATGCCAAAAAGAAGAGTAGGATTAGGGAAATTCAAGGAGTATAGTACCAAGGAAAATTTCCATCCAAGAGAGCAGATAGTTTTAGAAGAATTAGTCAAAAATAGAGAGAAGAGGATGGTGAAATATAAAAAGAGGGAATGGATGGAGAGTGAGCATTGTAAGGCCTATTCAAAGGAATGCAATTCTCCATGTGTGGTTTTTTATAACCCTTCAAATAGTGAGGGTGACACTGAATCAGAGGGTGATTATTATCCCCTCTCCCCGGTACTATTGAGGAATCCTAATGAAGAGGTGGTTACAGTTTCTTTAGTCCCACCGCAAGTAAAACGTGGGCGAATATCCTCTAAGGTTGATGACTCATAGTGATTATTGCAACCTATTTTTTTTTTGGATGATACCATGCCCTTTTTGTTAAGATTGTCTTATTCAACACTCATGTGATTTCTTGTTTCATGTGCTGAGGTGGAAAGTTTTTGGGTTGGTATGTAGAAGTGTCAAACTAGCTAACCTTGGCGGTGCATATGTTGTTTACGAATGATATACAAGTTTGTGTTGGAGCTGCTATTGGAGAATCTTCTGTGGTCAACAAGGATGAGGATTTAACACAGTTACAACAAAATTTTCCTTTCAGGGAGCTAGTGTGTCTTCATTTAGGGAATGTGGAATTAGGTCTTTTACTCTTCCATTTTCCTCAAATGATTACATGTAACAAACTAGGAATATCTTGAATTCTAGTACAAATGAAATGTAAATGTAATTAAGCCTGATGCTTGTTGCTCCCTTATTCTATAAAAGGGATTTTAGGGCTTATTATAGAGGTTGAATTCTGAAGTATTAATAGAGTTCTAGGTAAAAGCCAAGTAAAAAAAAGGACACTTAGAATAGAATTATGAAGTAGGCCAGTAGTTTGTCTTGGAGAAGAAGTCATGTATGTAATGATCTTAAATGAGTTTTATAGAAATTACTAATATTGAAACAAATATCATTCAATAAATTTATACTCTCCTATGTGTGTTCATTATGGAGTTATGAATGAGAAATACCAATGGTGTTATCATTTTTCTTCAAATATTTCATTGGAATGTATTACTCTGTTTTTAGCTTTAATTCAAGGAATTAATTAAAATGATTGAATAGGGTTATAAACTTTGTAAGGAATGGCTTAAGATTAAGAAGTGAATGTTTCTTGCATAGTAAGTTTTTGTAAATGCAAAGTAATATGAAAGTAGTTTGTTTCTCCCTTAAATGAGTAATTTGTAAATTACTGATCCTCTTGTGTACTTGACTCCTTTGTTCCAATTGATTAGACACTGGTCATTTTGTCAGAAAATATTGCATAATATGAACAAGGAGTGTTCCTGGCTCTAGACTTATGAGAAGAATAATACTCAAATAGAAAATCTCTCCAAAGATAGTAGAAGTGGAATTAATCTCATTTCCTAGCAGATAATTAATCCTTCATTTGAAAATCTGCCAAATCTTCAGTGAAATTGATTTTATCTACTACAAAAGGAATTAATCTATGTATAAATGTGTTATTAATTGACTATACTGCATGAAAATGCAATTGGGATTACCCTCCTAGGTTTCGTAGAGCCTGAAGTGAAGGAGTACAAACTTTAAAATCCTATGCTCGTTGTGTTGGCCACTAACCTAACAATTCTTCATCATAGGAGTTGGCTACTTCTTAGAGGATTGTTTGGTTTTGCTGGAAAAATCACCAACAGAAATGGCGACTCTCCTGGGAGACTTTGAACCTCCGGTTGTAGAATATCAAAGTCAAGAAATTGGTGAGTCTCAAAATCTAGTTCAAATGCTGAGGAATTACTAAACCTGGAAATTTTCTTGTTGAGCAAGTTTCAAAAGAGATATGTGTGACTCTGCTGTGGGAGAAAATCCAGAGGGACATTCATCTTTGAAGGAGCTTCATATTGCTTGAAGTTCATTCCTTTGAAAGGAGGTGGTGACTCTGTTAAAGAACCTGATGAAGATGTGAAGAACGTTTCATATTTGCAAGTGTTTCTAGTCAAGAAGGAGAACCTTTTGTTGCAACAAATCTAGGTATTCTTCAGTTTTTGTTTTTGAAGAAAGACAAATCTTTATATGAAAACCATAGTTATAATTCTTTTAAAAATTTGATTCCCTATTGAGTGATTAAGCACTAAGGAGGGGAAATAGTAGTATGGTTGCATACTTCTGTATTACTAAATGGCATATATATCTATAGAGCTATGTATGCAATGTCCTTGAAAAAATTATTTAGAAGATCTTAAGCAAGTAGAGATAGAATTTGCATTTGTAAAAGCTTAAGATCAGATTATAAAAGAAGTCTGAGTTTCCCGATGTAATTGCATAATATAAGAAGGCTTATAGAGCTGTAAAAAATGTATCATCAACCTATGCATCCCTGTGTGGACCCAAATCTAACAATGCATAGTGCTCAGGCCTTGTCATATAATAAAAGAAGCTTAAACATTAATAGGTACATGGCCATAAATTTTGATGGCATTTATGGTTACCCAAATATTATTCCATCTAAAATTAGAAATGAGCTAGCAAAGTTTAGTGGTACAAAGAGTGAGTCAACAAGTAAGCATTTGCAAGAATTCAGTAATTTAATGGATGACTATGAGATAGATCATGAGGATGTGATCATGAGGTTATTTGTTCAGTCCCTAAAGTGAGATTCAAGAGATTGGTTCTTTGATTTACCAGTATGCTCTATCTATTCTTGGAGTGAGTTCAAAGTAGTGTTCATGGAGTAGTTCAGTGAAATAATCAGTGTTGGCTATTTGCTCAATAAATTTATGAACATTGAGAAAGAAGATGATGAGCTAGTCCCAACATTCAACCGAAGATTTGCTAAAACATTAAGGGATATTCTTGATGTTTTGGATCTAAGTGATGCAGTATGTTTGGTTGTTTATTTGGGAGCTTTTGATAAAAAATGAGCTATCTGCTAAGAGATAAAGATCCCAAAAGCTTGCATGAAGAATATGAGATATCCATGAATATTGAAAACAACTTGAAATATGGGATGCAAAGGAATCACTTGGATACAAGTGTTCATTGCCATAGAATGCCTAATGTTGATGAATGGTGTAAACCGGGAGTAAAAAATGAATGTAAGAACATTTGCACCCCTATTTTTTCAACTTGAACAACATTTTTTAATAATAATCTCATATAGTCCCAACACATCATCAAGAAACCATCATGTCTTCAAATTACAATGATAATAATTTTGCTCCTCTGTATGAATTGAATAGTGAAATATCACATAAAGAGGAAGATGGCAGAGCAAAGGATGAAAATATATACTTAAATCAGGCAAATGAAGGGTGTGGTTTCAAGTCTGTTGAAGGGTCCACTACCTATGCTCCTATGGATGACATAAGACTGAGCATTTAGTCTAAATTTTTTGAACAGAGTTGCAATGCTAATGAATCCTCCTGTTGCAGTAATAATGATAGCATTGAGTATGGTCAAATCTCTATTGAATGTGATTGTCCTCATGAAGAAGAGACAAAATAATTTGCTATAGATGAGAAATGTGCTGATAATACTGTAAGTGCATTTGAAAATGTGTCTGTCTGCTCTTGTAATGACTCAGAAGAATTAGACATCCATATTGAGAAAACTGAGGCTCTTATGTCAAGAATGAATGTGATGGAAAATCCATTATATGATGAGCCTCCATCTTCACCAGAGATGAAAAATAATGATCCTTATTGGTACAGACATAATCCACTCTTTGCTGAGGATTTTGATTATGCATTTGATATAGGATTAGAATGTGGTCTTGAGCATACAAAGCAACACATTGATGTGCTCCTTGAGGGCATTGTTTATGAATGTATTACCTTTGATGCAGGTGTTGTAGATAAGGTTGAGTATCAAGGTGTCAACTATTTGGGAGAGTATGATTTTTTTTAGTTTCCGATTAAGTGGGAAGGAATTTTGATGAAGCATGACAATGGGATGAATAACAAGAAATGCTATTTTCAACATAACACATATGTGTCATGTGATGGTGAAAATTTTCAATTCATGTCTAACTCTACATTATAGGATGATGAAAGTTACACTGGGAATTTTATACTCATAAAGGTTGTGAGAAACAGTGATAACAAAGATTATAATCAGAAAAACTCTCACTTGTTAAAAAGAGGCCTAACATTTGTTCTGACAAGATTGAAATTTCTCTTACTTTAGTTGTACAAAAAGGACAAATGTGAATGGAAAGACATCAACCCTTTTATAAGGATAGTTTTTGACAAAGGCAAAAACTTATTCAACATTTTGTGGCTTAATGCCACCAATCAGGAGAATAAAACCTGGTTGAACTGAGGGATGCATAATACAGTTTGCATCTTTGAAATTTTCATATTGGTTGGGTGGAGATTTGATCTCTCTTTTTAGGTCTTCTTTTCTTGTGTATATTTTGTACATATGTTGTTTCTTTTGTTTTGTTTTTGTGCCTGGTTTGCTTCACCTGGAATTCTGAGATCTCACTATGCCTGCAAGAGACATGTGTCCCTAGTTGGAGCCACTGATGGAACCCTCAAAACATTTTTTTTTCTTGTTCCATGTTAAAACCCTTATCACATTTTGATATAAGGTTACTATCTGCAAAAGCTTATAATATTCTATTGATCCATTGAATCCCTATTACCTGTTGCCAGTTATTTTAATGTATCTCTAGTCATTCATTGTCACCTAGTGACTGACCCTTTTCTAGCCTAGGTTCGAACCTTTCTATTTTATAAAATTGGGTAAGGATCTTTGAGCCCTTACGCTCTTTGTATTTTATAACTTAGAGGTTTTTGAGTTAATTACTGTCCTAGGGAGTCCCCTTCATAAGAAAAAACTAATGAGCACGTGCTTAAAAGGTTCCCACTTATGACCCAATGGCCTTCAATGCTATATCACTCATCACTAATTTATTCACCGGTTCATACTTTGAATCAACGATAAGTGATGAACTAATATTTTCCTTTGAAAATCAATCATCGCTAATGGATTTTAAGTTTTCAAAATTGTAATAGTGATGAGTGATACTTCTGTCTTTATGTTCTTATTGCTCATCGCGGATGGCCATAAAAAGATGAACTTGAAATGGCGATGAGCGATGTGATTGCTTGATCACAGATACATTTTGAATGTAAAATATCACATCAACGATAAGCGATGGCCATTATAAAGTTGTAAATATTTTCATTGCTAATTGCTTGCAAAATGTATGAGAAGAATTAGCAATGAACAAGTGCCATATGTTATAACTTCATCGCTCATCATGGATTTGATTTAGAACTTGGGTTTTGAATTGGCGATAAGCGATGGATGTTTTCTAAAAGGATTTTTCTCACTAAAATGGTATGATCCTATGAGCAATGTCTTTTGTGATGTTTGGTTTATGCAAGTTGTACATGTCCAAAGCTGGTGCCATCACAACATTTTTTTGTCACAGATAGAAGCATCAGTACAAGGTTTGAATTATCGATACGCAATAGGAGGATAAGTGTGGCAAATGGTTAGGCTATGGAACCAAGGGCTAAAGATCATCACCAGAATATCTGCATCGCTGATAAGAGTGGGGAAAAGATAAAATAGATCAACGATGAGCAATGGTCACTTCATGGAATGAGCGACATGGCAAAATCCTGAGGATTTAGCATAAAGAAAAAGGAAAGAAATGAGAAGACTAAGGAATCGTTGATAAATTTTTAAAATAGGATAATCCAATGGACTGAGAATCACAACATAAATGCTTTCACCAAAAATTAGGATCAGTGATGAAGTGACGAAGTGTATAAAGAAAGTTTCCCTCTTAGAAAAACTTGTCTTGTGTACTTCACCGATATTAATGAAAGCACAGATTAGGTTGGCGATACATGCTGATTGACAGATCACAACACTTGAGTTGGCATTGTAGTTTTCCATGGATGAAGTTTTGAGTGCTTTAAAAGTAACAACTTAGATTCAATCTTGAGTTGTAAGTTATCAACTTGCTCACATAAGGAGATTTTGAGTCATTAATCTTGCATGCTTCAAATTGCCTATTTAATGCATATTAATTGAGTGATTTCCAATGTCATAATTCATTTTGCAATGAATGAGGGTTGAAGGATGATAAAGAAGTGTGTGGGAATTGAATTCTCCTGAGAAGTGTGTAGATATTCTAGTCAAGTAGGTTTGTCATGATGATTTGAGAGTTTGAGGGGCTAAATTTGTTTGAGCCTAAGGGAGCTCTTGAGAATAAAAGTGGAATACATGGAGCTACTGATAGGCCAAAAAGAAGAGTAGGATTAGGGAAATTCAAGGAGTATAGTACCAAGGAAAATTACCATCCATGAGAGTAGATAGTTTCAAAAGAATTAGTCAAAAATAGAGAGAAGAGGATGTGAAATACAAAAAAGAGAGCATGGATGGAGAGTGAGCATTGTAAGGCCTATCTGAAGGAATTCAATTCTCCATGTGAGGTTTTTTATAACCCTTCAGATAGTGAGGGTGACATTGAATCAGAGGGTGATTATTATCCCTTCTCCCTGGTACTATCGAGGAATCCTGACGAAGAGGTGGTTACAGTTTCTCTAGTCCCACCACTAGTAAAATGTGGGAAAATATCCTCTGAGGTTGATAACTCAGAGTGATGATTGCGCCCTATTTTTATTTTTGATGATACCATGCCCTTTCTATTAAGATTTTCTTATTCAACACTCATGTGATTTCTTGTTTCATGTGTTGAAGTGGAAAGTTTTCGGGTTGGTATGTAGGAGAAGTGTTAGACTAGCTAACCTTGGCGGTGCGTATGTTGTTTACAGACGGTATACAAGTTTGTGCTGGAGCTGCTATTGGAGAATATTCTTTGGTCAACAAGGATGAGGATTCAACATAGTTACAAAAAACTCTACCTTTCAGGGAGCTAGCATGTCTTCATTTAGTGAATGTGGAATTAGGTCTTTTACTCTTCCATTTTCCTTAAATGATTACATGTAACAAACTAGGAATATCTTAAGTTATGGTACAAATGAAATGAAATGTAAATGTAATTAAGCCTGACGCTTGTTGCTCCCTTATTCTATAAAAGGGATTTCAGGGCTTATTATAGAGGTTAGATTCTTAAGTCTTAATAGAGTTCTAGGTAAAATCCAAGTTCAAAAAAGGGAACTTAGAATAGAATTCTGAAGTAGGCCAGTAGTTTGTCTTGGAGAAGAAGTCATGTATGTAACGATCTTAAATGAGTTTTATAGAAATTTACTATATCGAAACAAATATTAGTCAATAAATTTATACTCTCCTATGTATGTTCATTATGGAGTTATGAATGAGAAATACCAATGGTGTTATCATTTGTCTTCAAATATTTCATTTGAATGTATTACTCCGTTTTCTGCTTTTATTCAAGGAATTAATTAAAATGCTTGAATAGGGTTATAAACTTTGTAAGGAATGGCTTAGGATTACTAAGAAGTGAATGTTTCTTGCATAGTAAGTTTTCATAAATGCAAAGCGATACGAAAATAGTCTGTTTCTCCCTTACATGAGTAATTTTTAAATTACTGTTCCTCTTGTGTACTTGACTCCTTTGCTCCAATTGATTAGACACTAGTCATTTTGTCAGAAAATCTTGCATAGGATGAACAAGTAGTGTTCTTGGCTCTAGACTTATGAGAAGAACAATACTCATATAGCAAATCTATCCAAAGGTAGTAGAAGTGGAATTAATCTCAATTCCTAGCAGATAATTAATCCTTCATTTGAAAATCTTCCAAATCTTTAGTGAAATTGACTTTATCTGCTAGAAAAGGAATTAATCTATGTATAAATGTGTTATTAATTGACTATATTTCACGAAGACACAATTGGGATTACCCTCCTAGGTTTCATAGAGCATGAATTGAAGGAGTACGAACTTTAAAATCCTATGCTCATTGTGTTGGCCACTAACCTAACAATTCTTCATCATAGGAGTTGGCTACTTCTTAGAGGATTGTTTGGTTCTACTAGAAAAAGCACCAACACATTTATATGTTGGACCTTGCCTTGAGAAACCTTACCATTAATATGTTGGTGGAACTTGTGTAATTCAAGCACTCTTTTATCTTACTGAGAACTGTCTCGATATTCACTTAACATCAACATAGCTTATTTCCTAGCATTTGTTCTAACTAATTTTTTTCTTGATTAACTTGATCTTTTTTTCCATTCATGATATATTTTTGAACCAAGGCTAATCCTATCTTCTAGCCTTCCTCACATTGGAATTCAACACTTTTTTCCATACAATGCTTCAAATGGATCCATTTAAATTACCAAATGGTATGAGTTATTATATGTAAATTTTATAAGCGAAAGATACTTTCTCCCACTAGTACTTTTGACCCATGCCATAGGTTCCCAAATACCTAATTTACTCTTTCCATCTGACTATCTATATTTGGAGGATATGCAGAGCTTATGTTCCACTAAGTTCCAAGTGAGGTTAGTAGGGTTTAAAAAACCTTGAAGTTATAGGATTGTTCCTATTTGAGATAATCTTCTTAAGAACACCATGAAACCATAATACGTTACACAAACTTGCGGGCTATGACTATTGCTCCATCCAACAAGTTTCTTTGGTATAATATGGGCTACCTTGGTGAGTTCATAAATCTCAACCAATATTGCATTATGCCTATTTCCAAACATAAGTAGACTCTACATAGGATTCGTATTAAAGATCTACCATTCCCTTCCAAAAATATAGTGGCTTTTCCTTAGCCGAACATTTTTGTTGCACAAAGATGTCCTAAACATGGTGCAGAGTGAAACTCACACTTTTTTCATTAAATCTTATGGGTTCGACACATATATTCTTTCTTGAAATCTCATTAGCTTAACTGGCTCAAAATTAATCTCATCATTACTTAGCTCTTGGGAATTGTACCTGTGAACTTGCTTGATGCGCAACACCTGATTTTTATAATTGTTTGAAAAGAGATTGATGAGGTTGATGCCTCTTTCAATTTTGGGCATCTGCAACTTGGTTTTCCTTTCCCTTGATGTAATAGATCTTGATATCGTGGTCAAATATTAGCTCTAACCATATTCATTGGCACACATTTAAATGTTGTAGAATAAAAGTACTTAGGATCTAAATGGTCTAATCTTAACTCAGGGATTTCCTTAACATATAATATTGCTACATCTACAAAGCATGAACAATTGTTGTCAGTTCAAAATCGAGTGGAGAATAGTCTTGCTCATAAGTCTTTAATTTTTAAAATCATAGGTGATATCCCACATTTATTACATAATTTACTCCACCTATCCCCTCTTCCAAGGCTTTGGTGATGTTCACCAAATGACCTTCTTAATCAGGAACTTTTGAAATTGGTGCCAAATCTTACCCTTCTTTGTAATTAGTCAAATGCCTTATAACATTTTTTGACCCTTCATAAATTTTCTAACTATTCCATCATCCAAGCTTTCAACTTCAACAACTCTGTTGTGACTATCCGATAAGGAGTTTGAATATAAGTTAAAATATTAGAATTATATTGATAGAGCATTTAAGACTCTTTAGATGGTATCCCAGACAATTCATTTGAAAATACCTTGTTAGAGTTTTCAAGGGAATGGGTAATTTCACCATTTGATCCTTCCCAATCCACAAATTCACTGCATCCCACTATTTAGAGTTTCAAATACTCTTACGACATCAAGCCATCCAACATTCACCTCCTTGAAAAAACTAGAATAGAATCTTAAGAGTTAGAAACAAGTTTACTTTAACTAAGAATTTTGGAATCTCAATTCTTACTTCAAGCTAACACTGCTCTACTTAAAGCTCTTGTTGCCTCCTAGCTTCCTTCATAATTGGTTCAGATTTAGAACATTCGGTTTCCTATTTCTCCTAAAGTTTCTATTGTATCAAATTCCTTTTAGTTTCCCACAATTCTATATTATCTCATATTGATTTATATTAATAAACATGGATTACACGTAATCCTTAATTAATTAAAATTTTGACATCTCGTGAATACATGTCACTATTGAAAAAGGATACTCTCCTCAGTTCTTCCTCACCCCTGGAGTCAACTTAAATAGTTTTGGAAGTGCAAGTGTACTCGTAGGTACTCATCCACAAGCCCCCTACTACTCACAAGTGCATCCCAACCTAAGGGTACCTCCCTATGAGTTGAGGGTTTGACTAGTTAGCCTCCAAGATAGGAACATTAGTCTTCATGGTTGCTAAAACCCACTGTTTCTTCTCTAGCCTGATACACTCAAGTGTGTCAACCATTTTCTTAAAGTTAGCTTGCTAAATACTTCCCGTGTAGCTAACATTGTTAAGGATTTTTAACTTTCGAGAAAGACTCTTTCTTAACCCTAGGGTTAAACAAGTTTTGGGGAATTTGACTTCCTTGTTGTTTTCTTTTTTCTTCTTTCTCTTGCAATTTTGGCCTTAGAAATTTTCAAACATAAGCCATTGATAATGTTTGAGGAAAAACTTATGTAATGAGCTCATAGGTCCAAGTGCTTAATTGAACTTTGATACCATGTGTAACAACCAACTCCATATAAAAGATTTACCCTAAAATTTTCACCCAATAGTTAATAATTGACATTCAAGGTAAAAAGAGATTTTTTTTCAATAAAATAAACATGCTACTGCATAACTATTTCCATTTAGATATAACAAAACATTGATAAATACTTTTCCTACTGAAAAGATTAACATTATTTACTTTTTGTATTTCAATTCAATGATTACAACTAAGTAATCTAAAACAATAACTTAAGAAATAAAGTCAGAGATTCCATATCTATATTTGTTTTGTCTTCCAAGACTTGACATGTCATATGCAAGATGGAGAGCATCACCTGAGTTTTTTACCTCCAACCATGGACTTAAGCGGTCCCCCACACACCTTCCTAACTGGAAGTGCCCGTACCCTTCAACGAAGGGATTAGTCAAGAATCCTCTTAATTTTGCCATCTGAGCTTTGGTGTTGTGCCCTACTTAACTAATACTGTCACAAAACTATGGATACCTTCCAACTATCTACGACATCTTTGAATAGCTAAGTATCTGGGTCATAGTGAACCGACAAGTGCATGTAGAGACAACAAAACTTACTATAGGCATAGTATTTGTATCATAAATACAATCACTTCTAAGAGCGTTCAATCATTTGTTCACCCACCCTACTTGACTTGGAACACCTTTTATAACCTAGGGTATTCTGGAACTAACTGTTCCACCCAATGAATAAACAAAAATAACTTATAACATGACATAACCTATCTTTCTAAACATAACTCAACTGAGTTGATATGATGTTTTTCCTTTCTTGAACCTCATGTTACTTGGTGTAACTATTGAGTCTTAGCGACTACCACTTGTTCAAGTCCTGATTAACTAAGTCGGTAAATGACTAGGATGTTTTCTGACCTTGAATACCCATGTTACATTCTTGTAACATCTTGGGACTTGAAAAATTCCACCTATCTAGGTCTTTATTATAAACCATGATAGTATCTAATCTCCCACTCTATGCTCACACAGTTATTATTGATGACTTAGTGCCATCAAATAGTTTCACATAAACACAAACTAAAAGTACTGACAAAATGTTCAATCATATATCATCAAATATTTACCTTAATATGAAGACTCTTTCTTCTTATTATGCTCTCAAATGTTTTGTATTTTATCTTTGTTGTAGATTCATTCATCAGAAGGTGAAGATTCATTAAGTGAATAGCTCATCTGGGTCGTTGGTTATTTATGACTCGAACACTCAATTTACTTTCATGTAACTACTTGGGTAGTGGCTACAACCACTTGCTCAAGTCTTAACCCTAACCCTTGAGAGTGACTACCCTCGATATAATCTTTAAGCAAATCTTGTTACGAAATGATATCTTCTTGACCTTCCTAATCATAATGTAGTATGAACATTACTTAGACATAGTTTGCAAAATAATAGTTAGATCTTCATTAAGTATATAACTTCCTTTAGGTTTTAGTCCTTCATGCATTTAAAGGAAATCATGCTAACCAAGGAGAACATAATTGTAGACTAATTGGTCCACACCTTACAATAAATATGGATAACATAAGTGCTTACTCACCAAGTTTATGATATGATTGGTTTTGGTAAAATACATCGGGCATTGAATCCTCTTGTTATGTATTTTCAATGACTAGAGTCTAAGATATTGTCTCAAATTCAAGCCCTAACCTAAGTCAATAAGTTTTACCTTCTGGCCAACTCTTAGGCTTCTTTACCAAAAAGGATGACACTATGTCATCGTCAAGACATACATATGGTTATATAATAGTATAAATACATTATTTACAACTACCTCACCTGAATGTTTCCATTAAGGAATATATCAAGAAAGGAATGATATTTTCCTTTTCAAGGACCCAATTTATATAATTAAATCTCTCATCAAGTAGTTAATAAAAGAAAACAATATTAGTTGTACATTACTTGGGTAAGTATCCTTGATAACAAAACTAGCACTCAGTTGAGCTTAAATCATTTCTTTCACTTCCATACTTCTCAATTATTCAAGCTTGGTTTTATACCTACAAGGAGCTATGGTTTGTTATTTTCGTTTAAGAATGAAGAGAGTCTCATAATTTTCTATGGTAGTTTTCATGATTCATCCTCAAACATAGTGATGCCAAGGAGGGTTTGAGGGTAACATACCCTAAATTTCCTTTAAAGCATCTAAATCATTCCAAAGCGATCTAAGAATTAAACTTTCTCATCATGGAGATTTAAAGAAAACTAATAAAGATTTTTGTTTGAAATGGATTATAGGAAAAATTTCCTCACCACTGGTTTTGATAAACCATAATCATCACAATTTATACGTGTATACATATAAGGAAAATACTATATCTATTGTAAAGAAAGGAAATATTTCTTTCCTTACAATGAATGTGATAGCCCATGTCATCTCCCCACTATTAAAACTTTGAACTTGAAGTTAATATGGATGCAAAAAGAATTTGGATTAATTCTCTCTACTAAGGCAATATTTGCTTCAGTTTCCTTCTTACTCTGAAAACTCCTCCAACATAGAACGTCCCATCAATCTCCACATTTGATATAAAATATTGGATAATGAGAAACCCTCGCCACTGATGAAGTAAATGTAGGAGACCCTCTACCCATCCTTAGAAGAAGTTCTTTAAGAAATATTATGCCACTTGCCTCCAAATGAGACACTAACTAGTATCTTTGGTTATTTTTTGATAGTTCACAATACACTTAATAGGTGGTAACTACATAGAAACTGGCTCATATGAACCAAAGAATTTCATTGTCTAGCATTCCAACTTGGCCATGCCAGCCCACACACCTTATCATTTTCCAGAAGGCTCAATAGATGTTCGTACAATCCTCCTTGGAATGAAAAGTAAGCGGTTTTAGAGAGAGATGTTGATGCCCAAGCTTGGAATTTTAATCTAGTAGCACCACCTTCGATTAGTAGCTTTTAAACATATTTAATAGTTCGGTTCAGGAACTACAATCTCCCTAACTACCCAAATTTTTGGCTATAGGCACATATCACAAGGTTTTTGACTGTGCAGAGAATGCCACTAAAGAAAAAAATGGATATTTCCAAGGAGTTGTGCCCATGCTTCCCCCTAGTCTTGCTTCGACCACTATTCCCCAGTTGAGGTAAATGAGAACCATTCTTTTTTCATTCTCATGCTGACTATGAAAATAGTGAATAGCAAATAACATAAAATGTAGCTCAAAACTGCATAGAGGTTACCTTCCCTCTATCACCCTCTTTGTGCCTTATTCACTCCTAGTATTTCCACCTTGCAAAAATTTCTCAGTCTCCCTTTCTAAGAACATAACATGCTCTTTTAATCATCCATTTCTCAACCTCAAGCAACTTCGTTCCTCCCAAGATTCCAACCCTCATAACATGAAGAAATAACATATTTAAAAACTTCACTTAGAATGAGGTCTAGAACAGTTACAAAATGGTTGCAAAGAAGAGGTAAATATCTCATAAAACAATTACCTCCCTCTCATGTAGTTCCAAAAAGGAACGGTTACCTCACTATTCAAAATATATTTCCCCAAGGATTATCATGATGGGGTTTAAAATAAGGAAATAGTTTGGTTACTCACTTGATACACTCATAACCATTTGAAAGGTTAACACCATAAAGAACTTCTTAGGAAATGGTTAGAAGATAACTGTTTATACATTTCCATTTAAGGAAAAGACCACGGTTGAACGTGGTTCTTGAAATGTATAAGGTTAAAGCTTACAACTAATATGGTTATCATAGGCATTTTAAACATTGAGATACTATACCACCACCTCATTATCCTCATCCACAATTAAAGAGGTTCCACTAAACATTACAATACCATTATACCATTTGTCACCTCCAAAATAATATGTTGCAACAAATAGTTCGCTTCCAAAAAGATATAAATATATAACAAGGCATCAATAATCATAATCGATTTTCCTTTTATATAAAAGCTATGAGTTTAGTTTAAATGCATTGAGCCATTTAGTTAAGAGCTCTTGTTAGAAGGAATCAAGCCAAATATTCCCTCTTACAGATTTATAAGCCAATTTTTAATGGCAATAAAAGTATATTAGTTACCATTAAGCAAGGATGATTATTAGCATGAGTTATGACATTAATATTTATGCTGAACTTGGCATCATTTCCGAAAAGGAAATATCATGCCATTATGTTTATAAAAATAATTAAAATATATATGAATATGCATATTTATATTTGCTCATACATATACCTATATAAAAGAAGCAAGAAGGCTTATAAACCCTAACCACCATTCACAACGAAATGAGGAACTCAACAAGCTAGCACAAGACGATTTACCTCAAGCATGAAAGAACATCTCTTAGTTCAATTAGGTTTATTGAATCATACATGACTGTCATTAGCTTAGATGGCATAAGGAAAGATTCCACAATGCCAACCTTCTCTCGGGTGATACTCCCCCTCTTTCTCTTTGGAGGTGTTCAAATTGCTTCTATAATTTCACTCAAGAAATAAATAGGTAGTTAGCCTAGAAAAAATTATAGCATGTTCATATCATTGTATTTGCATTAATCATTTGCTTTAAAGAAATAGAATCATCTCATAGCATTTTATCAAATTCATAGCATTAAGTAACCATCTTCATTCCATTGAAAGAAATAACATATTACATAATTCCATCATAATATGTAATTTTAAAGGTTTCATAATCTTATGACTCATCAAAATAATTACCATAAAGTGAAAAGTAATTTTAGGAATCTAGGGTGGGGTATAACAACTTTGAAAGGCTCAGATTCGTTATCAGGGATTCTCAATGACTTTCATGTGTAACCCTTGTGCTTGAACCTAGGGAGCCATTAGACCCTAAAGCTACTTCAATCTTGTCAATATTTTTTCCTGAAAGAGCTAAGGTCTATAATCTTATTTGTGGCCACATTAAGTCAAAATACTTCAAAAATAAATTCCTTGGTTATATCTATCAAGGCACTTCAATCTAATGCCCTAATTGCTCTGATACTTTGATCATATCTGGAAGCAAGATGTCTAATGAGTTCTACATTTATGAAGACATTGAGAACAAATAGCTTCCCCAAATCATAAGTCCATGCATTGGAGACAGGGGCATGATAGTTTCATTTTCCATACTAGTGTAGAAATAAGTCCTACCTACTGATTATTTTGTCCTACTCCTTTAGTTTGACATCTCTGCAATTTCTGGCTTTGTCTAGTATCCCACCTACTATAGTAGGGCCATTGGAATGCATAGGATGATTTGAGGAACCTAAAAATTGGATGATGATATCCTCTTCAAGGGGTCTTTTAGATGTAGATGGTTGCGTATTTGATTGACTCATAATTCCAGAATGGTTTGAAACAAATTTCTATACTACCCTTTGGATCTTACAATATTTTGCACATAATAGATTATATAGGCTTGATTTAGAGTTTTAAGACTAACAATGGTAAATTTTTCCAAGGAAGCATACTGGTTATTTGATTATTCAGAGATTAAGTTGATACAAAATGGGTGAGCCTCTGTGGATTTTATTATTACATTGAACCAATAGACAAATAAAATGAATAGGTATATTACATTAAAAAATTATGAAGGAAATTGACTTAAAATTTGAGTCAAGTCATCAATGACATCTGCCAATACTACTTTTTCATGTGAGGGCAATTCATTCATCTATCCGTTTATCAATTTTGAACATGGGTCGTTGATCTAGAGAAGTTCAAATCTCAATGATGAGTAAAGCCTTGATTTTTTGGGAAAGGGTACAACTGCCCCTTCTCCCCAATAGGATTTGTGCATGTATGGGAATGCCATCATAGTATCCTTTGGCGGTTCCGCAAGCAAGATGAGAGCATGCTGGTATGAGCCTGTAGACTTGCATAATGCTTTAATATCCTAAATGTGCAAGCATTCCGTAGTGCTTATAGATAGTTGTCTTCAGAGGTTCTTCCATACATTAGAATTAGCTTCAACCTATGAAACTTGTATACCCTTCGAGATTCCACAAGCCTTTTTCTTTTGATCAGATAGCCTAATGCAGATGCACAGAAAGTGTTTGGGACCACTTCTATATGAATGACTTAAGTGACCACAATAGAATGTGTGCAAAATTTTCTTTTTAATGCGAGCACCTCGAGAAAAAGGATATGGACTTGGCATTATAAAATGTAACTCAATAGTGACCAGCACAGTTAGGTAAATAGTGTTGGATCTCAGTTTTTTTGGTTTGTCCTTGATGTCAAAAGTGGTTTGTCGACATGAGAATATATGTGATGATATGTTGCATTCTTAGATTGGTTGATATATGATAGGCATATTGTTCTTAGATTGGTTGATATATTATAGGAAAATTGGCTTAGTTATGATATGGATTTATATGATGTTGGCTGACAGTGTTTATCTGATTTATAGATTGATGCTTAGATAGTTTTGGTTTATGCTTGATCACTTTCAGATTATCAGGTTGCGCTTGAAGTATTTCCAGTTTTGATTATATGAAGGCTCAGGTTGTTTATATACTCTAAGGTGATCTTAGACTTCTTGTTACATTTTAATGTGATTGATTACTCACATTTTATTTGTGGCATTGCGTGCTTGAAGTATTTTCAGTTTTGATTATATGAAGGCTCAGGTTGTTTATATACTCTAAGGTGATCTTGGTCTTCTTGTTACATTTTAATGTGATTGATTACTCACATTTTATTTGTGGCATTGATATTACATATCATCATGGCATATGGCTTTGGCAATATAATTGTGTCAATGTTTATTGATTAACTTGGAATATGGAATACTATTAGGTCTCATTGCAGTTCTTATGACTTGATAAAAGGTCATATGGCAGTGAATTTAATAAGGTTTCAGGCTTTAACCAAATCACATTAACCATGTGATGGCTAGAGTATATATGAAGTATTGGGCAACTTGTATTTCATTGTATTACATTGGTATATGTTTTTGAAGGATTTCATGGTTGATATGTCCTATGTTAAGGATATTAAAATACTTATCATTTACACCATTAAGGTATCAAGCACTTAATATATATGAGATTTTTATTAAACAAAGTAGGAAAAATCCCTTGTCAGGCATACTAAGTCATGAGACATGCCAAAGCAGTCGGGCACTAAAGATTAAAATATTTTTAAAAAAAGCTTGGGTAAAGGTATTGTTTCGGTGCTTAAGTTTTGGTCACATTAAACATGTGATATTGGAATTTTATCATTGTTGATATTATTGTGTTGGAACTTTCAGTAGAATTATTATTTGTCGACAGTATTGATTGAAATGTTGCAGATTTCAAATGATTATGTTCTTTTGTAAAGTCTTCAAAAGACTTGAAGGAAGGAAAAACTAGGGTAAAAGACATTTTTGAGAAGAACCCTAGCCTCCATAGACATTTCCATAGAATATGTAATATTGAATTGGTTAAGAGAATGAGTGTCGGCTATGGAAGTTGGATGATTGCTGACTGTGGAAGTTGAAAAGGGAAGCGACAAAGCTTGTAGATGGAGGTCTTCAGCTGGGTAGTTATGAATCGGTTCTTCTGGTATATGTTTGTTTATATTCCTCCATAAATCGGTATTAATGTAAACTCTTTTTACAGGCTTTAAGATATTTTGGTAAGACAATAATTATGAAGATTTAGAGGTTAATGACCTTTGAAACCCTTGATTATTCCTTAGAAAATAGATAAAGGGTTAATACATTCAGGTATCTTGAAGAAAAATAGTTATTGCAATATAGAAATTTCGATGAAGATTCATGAGAATGTGTATAAAATAGTGGTTGATCATTGTTTTTTTTAGGGTTGGTATTTTTAAAAGGGTTAGTACACAAAGTTTTGTATTTTTGAAAATTTTGCCAATATGAAGCTGAATGTTTAAGTGATATATCTTGTATTCTAGAGATTCCAAAATGAATCTTTAGGATATTAGATGTATTAGTATGGAAGAAGTACTTGAGAGAAGAATGAATAGAGTTTTTATGATTATTCCTTAAAAAGGACTTGGTGTAGAAGTTGTTTAAGATACAGTTTATCATTCTGGAAGATGTCATTTTCATACAACATTCTTCAATGTGCTTATTAAAAATATATAGTCTTCTATTAAGATTCTAGGACTACAAATTGCACTTCTAGGGTTATGATAGAATGCTATAATTGTTATGCATTGTAAAGGAGTTGGTGCTCCTGTATCTTATGAAGTGGGTGCTTTTGAGTTTTGTGGAGTTGGTGATCTTCAATTTTGTGGAGTTGGTGCTCCTGAATTGTAAAGAGTTGGTGCTCTAAGTGAATAAAGAGATAGATTTTTCAAGTGGTTTTTATTCCCCAAGATGGTTTTCCACTCAGGACAAAATGATGTGTTATGTGATGATTTTGTGTGTAATTGTTCTTATTTGTTTGATCTCAATATGTCATCAGTTGCATTAAATGTTGTTAAGTTTCAGTCTTGCATCTCTATCAATAATTAAGTCAACATATCATGCATAGAAGGTTCTATTACATGTGAATGTGTAAAACATCCTGACTTCAGTCTTTATTGATGATATGTCTATTTGGTCTTTTGTCTTTTCTTTGCTTCTACAAATGTTTATATCAAAATGTCATGCACAAATGTGTTGTTATTGTTATGAAATTTGATACAAGAGAAAGTATAAAAGTATTCATTTAGGTGTAGTCTATGTCTCAATTTATGTCAGTGTTTTATAATAGTCAAGTTTGCTTCACAAACTGTCATTTGTCTTCTTGGTTCAAAAGAAAACATAAATTCTTGTCTTTTTTTTTTTGAGAAAGATTGTGACTTTTATAAATCACTGATTCACCCCCCCTCTCAGTGATTTTAGTCTTCCAACAAATAGGGTAGGGGGGGACTAGTAAGGATAAGAGGTCACAACATAACAACACAACTTAAGCAAAGGGAAGCCCAAGTAAGTAGTGAACAACAAAATATAACAAGAGTAAATATAAATAACATAATAGAAATAAATATACTAATTTTTTCTATAATATACTATAAAATATTTATGTTTACAGTATATTTCTTATATACAGTAAAATATATTAATATAATAAATACTAATATTACAGTATTAAATATACTATATTATATTATATTTATTAAATATAAATATTATACAAATAAAAAATATATATTAATATTATAACATTTTATATTTATTAAATATAAATATATTTTTATATCTTAAATAAATTTAATACTATAATATATTTATGTTTACATTGTATTTCTTCTATAGATTAAATTATATCATATGCCATAAGTAAATTATTGCAATGTGGTCCCACTGCTTTCTGTGCTTCCACATCAACAATTTTGTGAAGAGCATAAGGGTGTGTGGAATTGTAGAAGATGCATAATATTAAATAACAGTACCAATATTTATTTATAATATTAATAATAATTATATTAAAAGTAACTAGGGTAAGCAATGAACATAAATATAAATAAATATACTATATTTTTGTATAATATACTATAATATATTTATGTTTAGAATATATTTCTTATATATAGTAAAATATTAATATATTATAGTATTTTTTTTTGGAAAATTGCTATCAAAGAGGATAACACTCTTTCTATTACTTTAAAGTTCCATATTACATATTTTAAACTAAATTTTGCATCAACCCCATATTACATTATGCATTACATATTTTCTTTTTTTTAGAGGATATTAATGTCATCAGATGCTTTTGTTTTGCTGATAGTGTTTTCTTCCTCTTCACCTTTGTCCATTCTTGTTTAGTTTCAAGAGGATCATTATTGTTTTCCACTTTCAAATTTTCATTATTAACACCTGCATATGAAGAAATAGAAGAAATTCCAATGTCATGTGCTGCGAATCCATTTTCTCCAAGGGGGATGGAGAAGCCAATGAGAGATCCTCTTTTGACTTCTTATCAGGCACATCCTCTTGAGATAGATGAGGCAAGTTTGGAACCTTTTCTTGGAGCAAAGGGGAAAGAGCATCGACAATTTTCTCAGATGGAGAAATTACATAGTGATGGGATTCTACCTCATCCCACCAAGATGACCAGCTCTTCTTAGTTCGACCCTTGCCACATTGTGTAGTAGCATGTTCAATTGTGAAACATTTTCTACACCTGAAGGAATTTTTTTTATAGTTTATTGGTTGGAATCATCGTTTATTGCCAAATTTGAGAAAAATCTCTATTGGAAGCCCTTTTGTAACATCCATTTCAACACAAAGATGAGCAAAATTTGAATTTTCATAATTGATTTTTTCCTTTGAGATACTATAATACTTGCCCAACCCATTGCCAATTGCTTTCAAACAGTCAATTTCCCAAATCTGTAATGAAAGATAAGGCAAACAAACCCACAAAAAGGTAGAAGAAAAAGTCTCTCTCTTCATGGATCAAACAAAGGGAACTAGGGTTTCATACATAAGAAATCTCCTTGATAAAACTAAGGCCCAGTATTAAGAATCATTTCTCTATCTTCTATTGAATCAAATTCCAGTATAAAAAAACCTTTTGCATAGGGATAAATACTAATTTATTCCTCCAAAAACTCTTTCCAATATGTGCTAATCCATGAATGAAGATCACTTAATTTTAGCCATACCTTCATAAATCTACAAACAAGGGCATGGACTTACAAATAGACTTCTCTGTCACCAACGATACTATCCAGACATATCTCTGGGGCATTCAATGAATGACAAACTAAGAATGGAGGATTTTGATTTGTCCCACCATGAGGAGAGGGTAGTTTGGAGATCATAATAGAATTTTCTCTAGCCTCCAAACAACCACCAAATAGGTCAGAGGCCATACCTAGTGCAACCTTGTAATTGGGCCGTGACACCTTCCATGCTTATTTAGCCATTTTGCCAAGAAATCATGACCCTGTGACCCGCACTGCATCTAGTCCTAGTAGAGAAACCTTAGCATCTTCTTGGCACACTGTTTCTAAAGCAGAATGGAAGAAAAGTGATAGAGTTTCAAATGCAAAAACACCAACAACCTTTTCAGGGTTAACCATGATAATTGCAGAGCGTACCAACATGTTTTTTTCTAATATATAATAATATTAAATATCTATATTATATTATATTTATTGAATATAATTATTATACGAATAAAAATATATATTATATTATATGTATAAATAATATTATATTAATATTATGATATATATGTATTAATTTATTGTTTAAAAAGTATACAATATATAATATAATATAAATAATAAATATATTATATTTATCTATAATATACTATAATATATTTATGTTTACGTTGTATTTGTTCTATACATTAAATTATATTATATATCATAAATAAATTATTGTAATGTGCTCTCACTACTTTTCGTGCTTTCGTATCAACAATTTTGTGAAGAACATAAAGATCTATAAAATTATGGAAGATACATAATATTAAATAGCACTACCAATATTTATTAATAATTTATACTTATATATGCATTATCAAATAATATACTTAATGAATATTAATATAATATAAGTGTTATCCTTGAATCTAGCTATGCTCGATTCATGGGATAACCCCCTACAAAACTTTTCCGTTTCATAGTTCCATGTACTTCAAGCACACAAAATGAGGCTAATTTCCAATTGGCCTTGATGTGTAATCCTAAACCTCAAATCATCCATTTGAGAATTTCTCATTGTTCATCTTTTGAAAACCTTCAAAACGAATATTTTTGTTAATTCCCACTCTTTGTTAGTTAATTTTTCACTCATGTAAGAGCGCTGAAAATCAACACTCCTACATGAGCCTAGTGTTAGAATTTTCTCCAAGTGTTGGAGTGGTGAAAATCACCACTCCTACACTTTACACTCACCCTGTGATGTCCTAGCGGTGATTTTCACCGCTTGTGCATCTTTCCTTCCGTTGATTCTTTCACATGCGCGAGTAGTGATTTTTACCGCTTGTGCATCTCCAATGTTTTAAAAAATGTCGGAGCAGTGATTTTCACCGCTCCTACATTTCCCCCCCTTTTTGTACGCGTGTCATTAATGCATCTTGAGTTCATTAACAATCAACTTTAATAGCTTATTAAAGCCATTTTAGGTTAATTCCTTCTCATCTTAATCCGTTTTCTTCCTCCTTTGCGCTAATTGTCTAAGATCTTACTAGCAACATTGTGGAAGAATTTTGTGGGTGATTGTAAACTATAGTCTTACCACCTTTTCCTTTCACTTTCACCAGGTATGTTTGGTCTTCCTCTTCTTCATTGTTCATTAATGATATCTTTTTCCAATAGGGTTTTTATACTTTCATTTTTTGAAATCTTTTTCTGTCATTGTTGGCCCTGGGTTTGTTCATTCTTCGTGCTTGCCATTTTTTGTCTTTTGAGATTTTCTTTCTCCATCTGCTCATTACATTTTTATAAAGGTTTTCCCGTACATATCCAAGCAGTGTAAATTTTGGTTTTAGCAAATTAAAATAATCAAAGCTTCAACATTTTCACATGTGCAAACATGAGATTTCACCACTTTTCCAAATGTATTTTCACTAATTCCAAATGTAGGAGTGGTGAAAATCATCACTCCTACACAAAGCAACCTTCCCCAACTCAATATGCTGAAGTATAAAAAAAAACTACTCCTGCATCTTCACCAAGTTCTTCCATCGTTCAAGATGTAGGAGCAGTGAAAGTCATCGCTCCTACACGAAGTGGTCTTTCCCTCCAAATGTGAAGGTAGTGAAAAATCCTGCCCATACACATGACTCCATAAAAAAAGGGTACATGCTCGAGTGGTGATTTTTAGTGCTTGAGCATGAACTTAACCTTGTCCACTACATGCACAAGTGCTAAATTTTAGCACTCCAACACAAATTTTATTAGATTTTCAAAGGCATGTAGGAGCGATGTTTTTCAGTGCTGCTACATGCAAACAAACTTCTATCAGATGTAGAAGCGTTGATTTTCAATGCTCCTACACAAAAAGCAATTTTTCACTATAACACTTAGAAATCATTCCATTTTCTTTCCGAACCTTGTTCCATTACTAATGCTCCATTTTCCATGCCTCATAGCTCATTTGCACTCGCTCCAAATTGCATGCTTGCTTCACACATTCCAACTCACTCTCATAACACATTTTCTCCTAACATATCCTAATCCATTATTCTTGCAGTTCCTTTCAAGCTCTTATTAGGTGATATTTTAAGGTGACCTTCCTCAATCTTTGGCACTCTTAGATGAAATTATAAAAGCCTACATCATCTTCTAAAAAAGAAAATAAAATGAAGTACAAATATCAAGGTGTCTTTCCACCTATTGTTGTGCTCTTAAAGGTGGATGAAATCAAAGAAATAGAGATTGGTCATCAAGATATGGAAGATTTTGTAAAAAAAATTGAGTAGAAACCATTAGAAGAAAATTTGCGATGTATCAATCATAGCAACTTGCACTTAGTATCTACATTTCCAACTACTGCTCATAACACAGAGCTTGTTCTCCAAGTTGCATCTCATTACATCCGAGAAGACAAAAGTGTGAGAGATTCTTCTAGACAAATCATGATGAGATTAGATCCAGAGTTCTTTGATATAGTTTTCTGGGTTCCACATATGGAAAAATATACCAATATCTCTATTCAACAAGCACAAGAGGTCTATAAAAAAGATCCAAATATGGCTAAGCAATTGATTAATACTCAATGGTTAAAAAATACAAGGCCCACAACCTCTAGATGGCCCTAAGGACTTCCTTGAAGTGATTTCAAGGGGGATGTTTGAGATATGATTACTCTTTTGAGTAGAGTGAAAGGCTTTTCCATTTCATTCAATTTTCAAGATTGGATGTACGAGTATATCTACATTAGTAGAAGGAGAAAATTACACATAGATTAGGGGACTTAGATAAGTGATGAGATTCATGAACAATATAAATGTTGTGCATGTGTATAAATTTTATTCTCAGATAACTTTGATGAAAAGTCTTAAACATTTCTACAGAGTGACGGATGCTTTCTTTGCACCTCTACTTTTCACTTTTGATCCGACTATTGAGAAGAAGAGAGTATTAGATGAAGCCTACAAGGTTTTAAATAAGTTTGGATTTGTCTTTCTATAGTTTCCTACTTTCACATACTTGAGAGTAGGCTGCTATACTAGGTGTCCATACATGTTGTCCAGATATCCTTCAGACAAGCAGCTACTAATGGAATTGTGCAAACGACTGATCTTAGTTCACAAAGAACGTATGAAAATTCACAAGCCAAGTTTCAAGTCTCTACTTACTATTGGGAGATATACTATTCATAGTGTACAAGAAGCAAAGTCAGTAGCTGTAGAAATGAAAATTATGACTATAAGGACATATAAATACATATTTGACTTTGACTACCGAAATGTGAATAGGAAACTTAAAAAGGATAATCAACATATCTACCACTTTGAAGACATATGGGAAGACTATAGAGATGAAGAAGACATATAGAGAATGGATTTTTGTAGGTTGATAGTGGAGCACATCAATTATTTTGGTGTAGCTAATATTCCAGAGAATTTCAAAGATCCTAGCGACATCATGAATTCTGCTTATGAAGAGGATGAAATTGCTAGGAAGCCTTTACCTCTTGTACAATGGTCTAAGAAAGAAAGTGTTTCTATTAGAGAAAGAATTTCCCCTGTTTTGCATAGCACAGCTAAATGATTGCAAAGGCATGACTTTCAAATGAAATCTTTCAAGATAGAATTAGAAGGAGATACATCAAAAGGAGAAACTAGCCAATGACAAGACCTCCGCACACTAAAAACAAGCATGCAACTACTCCCTCTTCTTCTCAAAGAGGTCCTATGATCAAATTCACTTTTGGTAAAAGTGTTGCACAAACAACTAAAGAAGAGGATGTTACTAAATTAGAACAACCATCTACAAAAGGAAAGGAGCTTTCTTATGAGGAAAAATCCTCCGAAGAAGAAGGGAATGACAGTGAGGAATTAGAAGAATTTGTGGAAGAGGAAGAATCTAAAGAAGATGAAGTTGAAGAAGGTAATGAGGAGGAACCAAGGCATGATGATGAACAACCACTATCTCCCCATGAGAATGTTGTTGAAAATATTCCCCAAACATCATCTTTTGTTACTTCAAATATCCCTCATGCCCCTTCAAATCATACTACTCCTCCACCTCCTCTTCCTACCTCACCTCCTCCTACAACAACCATACATGTAGTGGATGTTTCCATTCCCCCTTCAGTATCAATGGTTCTTACCACTCTTGAAGTTTCCAACTTACAAACTATTGATGTTTCCTTGAGTTCTCCCTCATCCATTTCGTGTTTATCATCCCAATCATTTGATATCTCTTCTCATGCAGAGTTTGATAGGTTCATGAACAAATCATTGCAAGATCCACTTGGTTTGCAGTCTACTAGAGCTATCATGACTGATACTGCTTCAATTGTTACAATATCATCCCTTCCTATAGAAGTTCCTGCTACATAGGAATTGAAAGTAAGTCAAGAAGGATATACTTCACCTCTCCCCCCTTGGCTAATCTCACAAGTATCAAAATGCAAGAAACAAATGATTTCCCTAGATGAGCTTGATCTTGAAGAGATAGTTCCTCAAAAATCCAAGGGGAAGAAGAAGGCTAAAATTCATTCAAGACTTCATATAGAAAAATCAGGTCACAAATATGTAGATATTGGTTTACCCCCATGTGAACAAGGTGATGTGAACATGGAATATTACACTCTAACAAGAGTTAATCTTGGTAAGGTAACAAATGCAAGTACAAAAGAAGATGCACAAGTAGTCTTGAATGCATTAGCATACAAACTTGATAAAATGGAATAGGCTAGAGATATGTACAAGGATAAAGCTGAGCGATATGCATCAGTTTTGAGGAAGATTGTAGAATCCTCATAAAACATATACCAAACTTTGTATTGGGAACAATTATCCTATGGTTTGATCGAATAGGTAGTGATTAGTAATTGAGATTGGAAGGGATTTGAGTAAATCAGTGTAAACTTTGAGTTACAGTCATTACTTGAATTTGTGATATTGTTGAATACTATTGGTGAATTCTCTATAAGACTTTATACTTATATTTATTCATTCTGCTCATGGGATTATTGTGAAGTATATAGAAAACTTTGTGCTTCCCATACAACGCTAGTTACTATCTTGAAGGATTCCTTAGCAAAAGCTATAGAATGACTTTGTGTCTTTGTGAGATTTTCCTTATTTATTATTTATCATTATCGTGTTGGTATTCATAGGCTTTGCTTTGACAAGATAGGAATATTGGAATTACTGCTTAGTTTTAGTTTGAAGATGTATTGCACCAAGAACCTAAAATCGTGAAACATTGTAAAAAACATTCTCTTAGAAAAGAGAGAATCATGAATGTGACACACCCCATATCGTTATTGTAAATATTTAATTAGTTTTAATTAGTTTCAATAAGCAATAAGAAGGGCACCTCCCCTTTCTGAGAGGAGAGATTCTATCTCACATAGTTGTGGCTGAAATCAAGGTTTTGTAATATGTTAAAAGGGATTACATAATTTTCACCCAATAGTTTTTTGGCGGCTTTGTTGGGGAATGACACATGCAATCGAAGCCTCACACTTTTGATTGAAATGAATAAGCTCTCCAGTATCTTATTGTGATCTTATGTATTGTCATTATTAATCTTCGTCTTGTTTCAAGTCTAAATTCTAGATGGTAGAAGCTATACACGAGGTTTGAAAGCTTAAGGAGTGGTGGATCCATTTTTTGAGTTATATCTAGAACATAACATCCTTCCTGCTCTTCTGTGAGAAAGGTCACTGTTGCAACACACCGCAAGTTATCCTTGACGAAGACTAAGATCTGCTCTTCCAAGTGAATCTTCTATTTTTCGTAAAGTTATAGTTCAAGTACTTGTTGTGCAACATATTATGGCTACACCACCTGTAGGACATTGGGGAATGCATTTGGTCCCCTCAATTTGGCCGCACCTTTGTATGAACTTCCACATGTCTCAAGAAAGCATATTCCAAAGTTTCAAGGTGACGATAAAAAAAATCCCGATAAGCACATTTCTACCTTTTACATTGTTTGTGATGTTCTTGGCATGGAACATGAAGATGTTGCTATGAGATTGTTCATTGAATCTCTACAAGGAGTTGTTGCTGAATTTTTTTATACTCTTCCAGCTGCTTTAGTCACTAATTGGAACACTCTTCGCACCAAGTTTGAAGAAAGGTTCAAACTTGCTTAAGATGCACACATGTTGGCATAGGTTACAACCATGCAAAAAGAGGCCCATGAACCCATGCATGAGTTCATGGCTATGTTTAATAAGCTGGTGACAAGGATCCCAATGATGGAAAAACCAACGGATCATAATTTGAAGTGTTTCTTCATCAATACACAACTTCCCAAAGTAAGTTTTTTCTTGTGTAGGGAAGCTCTCGCCAATGTTGAAGTAGCTCAACAATTAACTACAAGTCTTGAAGATGACATGATCCTTGTTGGAGAAATAAGAATGAATACCAACAAGAAAGTACAAGCGTCAGGATCTTCAACTTCTAATGCTAATTCTAATAATGCTAATTCTAATTTTACTAATCCTATGGTTCAAAGGTTGGAAAATGAAATCTTGTCTTTGAAAAATCAAGTTTCAAAGAATAATACTTACAAGGATTTTCCAAGGACTTTTCCTAACTATTTTGGGAATGGAAATCATAATCATCTTCTAGCACCACAAGGAAGACTCACACTTGAAGCCCCACGTACTAATACTATTGCGGGATAGTATGAGGCTAAACAAGATTAATATGCACAACCAAATTATCCCATAGAAGAAAATGCTGATCTTTTTCAAGATGAAGAAATGGAATCAGATGGTGACTCTAATATTGGCTATTTGCAAATGGAAAATGAATTTGATGATGAGGGCTTAGTGATGGATGCATATGTTGTCTTTACGCGGTCACAAAAAAATCATCTTGTTCAAGCTCAAGCTGCTACTCCACCAACGAAGGATAAGCCGCTAGTTACCATTGCAAAAAGAGGGTCTCCTTTGCCTTGGTAACCAAAAAATACAACAAATAAACTAGTAAGTTCTCCCCATCCTCCTCCTTCAATTCCTGCTGTTCCAAAAGCCAATCTCCAGGTTCCTAAGACTAGTGTACCTTTTGTTAAGCCCATTAGTGAAGTTACCATGTCCACTTTGCAAAGTTCCTTTCAATATTTTGACATCATTGAGCGTGCCAAGAAAACAAAAATCCAAATGTTTGAAGCTGAATACCTTAAAGCAAATCCTGACCAATTTGGCAGGCTTGTCAAGTTCATAAAGGATAAATGAATTACACTAAGTAAGGATTCATCTCTTGATATTCCTGCTGCCCCAAAGCATAAGACGACACAAAATAACCTTGTTTCTACTTCTCCAACTACCTTCAAATGTATTGATCCATTCTTTATTTCTTTACTTGTTAATGGCTTTAAGTTAAGTAATTGTGTCATAGATTCTGGTACCTCAAACAATGTGATGCCAGCCAAGGTGGCTACTACCTTGGGTTGGAATCTAACAAAAAATTTTAGCCATTGTTTTTCCATGGAGAACAAGCAAGTACCTTTGATTAGACAAATCAAATATGCACAGTATGCATTTGCCGCATATCCCAAAAAGAAGATCAAGATGATGGTTCTAGTAGTTGATGTGCCAACATCTTACGAATTCTCCTTGGATGTAATTTCCATAAATATTTTGGAGGTGAGTTGAACATGGACATGTCTGAAGCCATAATACTTGTGAAAGGCATAATGCATAAATTGATTCCTGAAAGGGAATCAAAATTCTTAGTAACATAGTTTGATGATCCAAGAGCTCAAATTCTGTCTGAGTCTTAAGGTGTTGGGACATATTATTTGCAAACAGAAGAAGTTTTTGAATCCTCAACAAGACATGAGTTGGAGAGTGTTGATGCTTTTTCACCAGCAAATGAGTTATAATCAGATAATTTGTCGATCTCAAATTATGAAGCTTCATTAGATGACAAAGCTACAAATTTTGATATTGTCAGTCTTGGTGATCCAAATGGTGTTTGGCTATTTGAGTTCAATGGAAGTTGTTCTTCCACCAGTTCTGGAGATGGAATTGTTTTTATTTCTCCCAAAGGAAAAAAAAATTCCTTTCTCTTTCAAATTACAGTTTGATAATACTAATAACACTACTGAATACGAAGCTTTGTTATTAGGAATGCAAATTGCACGTAAGAAAGGTATCAAGAATCTTCATGCACAAGGTGATGTCGAGTTCATAGTTTGTCATTTAAGGAATTTGTATCAAACAAAAAATGACAGAATAAGGCATTATCACAATCTTTTTTGGGATTGCATTGAAGAATTTGATGCTTTTGATATTTCTGTAGTTCCAAGGGAATACAATGACATAGCTGATTCTTTAGTAGTTTCAACCATGCTCTTGATATCACACAAATATTTTCATGGTTCTACCTACACCATTGAGTTGGTGAGTTGGTCTTCCACCCAAGCGTTCCTGACAATTTAGATAATTGGTAGATTTTTAATGATGATAATCAAATTGTTGCTTTTTTGGAGAAGGCAATTTTTGTTGATGAGTTATACTTTGAAGGAAGTGATTCTCCACATCAAGAATCTATTTATGATATGGATCTAATTATAGGCAAAGAGTTCCTACAACTTAAAGGGAATAAAATTACCAAGGGTTGGTATCCCTTGAGAAATTTTTTGATAAGCATGATCGCTATGTCAAGAAACAACTCTCAAATTTTGATTCATCTAAAGAGGTTGAGCAAATTAACTTAGGAATTGAAGCATATCCTAAGATGGTAAACATTGGTAAGTGTAGCACAATTGAAGAAATAAATCAATTTGCTAAGTTGTTACGAGAATATATGGATGTCTTGGCATATATTCATATGAAGATTTAAATTCTTTCTGTCCAAAGGAGGTGCAACATGAAATTCCACTTAAGATTGGAGTATTGCCTTATAAACAAAAGCAAAGGCATTATCCAAAGATTTCTGGAATGATCCTTGATGAGGATCAAAATATTTTGAACACTTGAATTATATTCCCTATTTATCATTCAACATGGATAGCGAATATTGTTCCTGTTCGTAAAAAGAACATCGAGATTCATATTTGTGTGGATTTCTGAAATCTAAATTATCTATCGCTCAAGGATCATTATTCTCTTCCAGTAATGGATCAAGTCCTTCAAACCATGACCGGATCTGAAATGATTTCCATGTTGGATGGTTTTTCTTGTTATAACCAGATTGAATTCAATCCAAGTGATCAACACAAGATGACCTTTACAATGCCATGAGGTACCTTTGCATATCGCAGGATGCCTTTTGGTCTTATCAATGTTGGTGCCACATTTCAATGAGCTATGGAATTGGATTTTTGTGATGTGCTAGGAAAGTTCATTGTGGTATATCTTGATGATCTTACCGTCTATTCCAAGAAATGTCATGAACATTTTTATCATCTAAGGAAAATCTTGGAGAGATGCTGACAACATGGTATTTCCTTGAATCCCAAGAAGTCAATTTTTGGGGTTACAAAAGGTAAAATTCTCTGTCACATGGTGTCCACATAGGGTATCAAGGTTGACTCAGAAAGATTCAAAAGTATCAAATCACTTACTTTTCCATCAAGTAAGAAAGATGCTCATTCTTTCTTTGGAAAGGTGAATTTTCTGCGAAGATTCCTTCTAGATTTTGCAGAAAAGACTCGTCATATTGTTAATATGATGAAAGGAACTACCACTTTTCATTGGATGACAGAAGGAAAAGATGCATTCAATGATATCAAAGAGGCCATTACTCTTGCACTAGTGTTAGTCTACCCAAACTACACAAAAGAGTTCATCATGTATAGTTATGCTTTTGAGCATACACTTTCAACAATTCTGGTACAAGAGAATAGTGAGGGTTTTGAATCCCCGATTGCATTCATGAGATGTCCTCGACAAAATTATAAACTAAAAAATTCCCATATGGAAAAACATGCTTTTGTTGTGGTTAAGGAAGTAAATCATTTCCGGTTTTACATCCTTAACAACTATGTTAAAGTCTTGGTTCCAGATTCAACTGTTAAGTCTATCTTGACACAACAAGAGTTTGGGACAAAAAGAGGCAATTGGATTTCCAAGATTCAAGAATATGGCATGGAAACCAAGCCTACCAAGCTGATACATGGGAGAAGTTTGTGTCAACTCATTGCTGAAAATAATCCTTATGGAGAAATTTCAGAAACTGAGGAGGTAGATCCATATGAATTTCCAATGGTGTTATTTGTTAGTACTATTGATGAATGTTATTCCAACATTGCTCATTTTATCACTTGTGGGGAATGTCTTGATCACTTGAATTCAAAGGAGAAAAGAAACATCAAATTAAAGTCAAAAAATTTTGTCTTATGGGACAATGGTTTGTACAAGCGTGCTTTGGATGGAACTTTCTTGCGTTGTGTTGATGAAGAACAAAATAATTTTTTTTTGAAGCCATATCATGACTTAGCATGTGGAGGAAAATTTTCAATGCTAGTTATCGCTCATAAGATTCTGAGGGAAAAGTATTACTGGCCTACACTCTTTCAAGATGTGTACTCTTGGGTGCGTAAATGTGAGCTGTGTTAGCAGTTTGTAGGTAAACCAAAGTTGGCACCTTTGCCTTTGAAACCGGTTGTTATTGAAGAACCCTTTCAACAGTGGGGAATTGATTTCATTGGTGTAGTAAATCCACATTCAAGTGTGGGACACACCTATGTCCTAACTACAACTGACTACTTCACCAAGTGGGTGGAGGAAATACTGGTTACGCATGCTACTTCTAAAGTTTTGTGTAGTTTCTTGAAGGAAAATATCATTTCCAGGTTCAGTGTGCCGAATAAAATTGTTACTGACAATTCTTCTGCCTTCTCGCCAAATGCGATAACCAAGTTTTGATTTGAGCATGACATAATATTGTCTTATTCATCTGACTATTACCCATAAGGTATTGGCTAGGTTGAATCCAACAATAAAAACTTGATGACTATAATCTGCAAGCTTGTGGATGAGAATCAATGTTTGTGGCACAAAGCTTTGTATGAAACTTTGTGGGTAGATAGGATAACTCCAAAGCATGTGTTTGACATGTCTCCTTTTTAACTCTTTTATGGGTTGAATGTTGGAACTCCAATCACATTAAAACTTCCCACTCTCAAATTGGCTAAGGCCATTGAAGATGAGACTTTTGAAAATTCAGTTGATAAGCAGATAATGTATCTCTCTGAATTGGAGGAAAAATTAGTTCATGTAGCCAATCGTATCATAGAGCATCAAGAACAAGTTAAAAATATTTTTGAAAAGAAAGCAAAGTCTTGTGAATTTCAAGTTGGTGATATCGTTCTCTTGTGGGACAAGTAAAGAGAGCCAAAAGGTATGCATGGAAAGTTTGATTCACTATGGACAGGGCCTTTCAAAATTCATTAGTTCCACGGTGAAAATAGCTTTCTCTTGACATATGAAGATGGGAAACCATTTTATCTTCCTCATAATGGGAAACATATGAAGCTCTTTACACATTGAGCTTTGGCAGGTGTTCAATATAAATATTTTATAGTCCTTGCATCTTTTTGTTTTTAAGTCTTTTTGAGTCCTTTTGTTTTTTTCACCTAACTCTCTTCCCAATGGATGGATAAAGGAACTTGGAATATGGAGTTTTTCTCCCTTCAATAATTTCTAAGAATGACTAAAGGAAGCTCCCCAGTTGGAGCCAACTTTGCTTGATTCATGGGATAACCCCCTATGAAACTTGTCCTTTTCTTAGTTCTGTGTACTTCAAGCATGCAAAATGAAGCAAATTTCCGATTGTCCTTGATGCATAGTTCTAAACCTTAAATTGTATGTTTGAGCATTTCTCATTGTTCGTCTTTAAAAAACCTTCGAAATGAATATTTTTGTTAATTCCCACTCTTTAGGAGTTAGTTATTTTTTTCACTCATGTAAGAGCGCTAAAACTCAGTGCTCCAACATGAGCCTAGTGTTAGAATTTTCTTCAAGTGTTGAAGTGGTGAAAATCACCACTCCTACACTTTACACTCACCCTGTGATGTCCTAGCGGTGATTTTCACCACCTATGCATCTTTCCTTCTATCGAGTCTTTCTCATACGTGAGCGGTGATTTTAATCGCTTGTGCATCTCCAATGTTATAAAAAATGTCAAAGTGGTGATTTTCACTGCTCCTACATTTTCCTCCCTTTTTGTACGTGTGTCATTAATGCATCTCAAGTTCATTAATGATCAAATTTAATAGCTTATTAAAGCCATTTTAGGTTAATTTATTCTCATCTTAATCCATTTTCTTCCTCCTCTACGCTAATTGTTTGAGATCTTACTAGCAACATTGTGGATGAATTTCGCGGGTGACTGTAAACTAGGGTTTTCAAAGCTTCGCCTTTCACTTTTTCCAGGTACGTTTGGTATTCCTCTTCTTCAACATTCATTAATGATATATTTTTCCAATAGGGTTTGATACTTTCATTTTTTGATATTTGTTGATGGGTGTTTTAGCACTTTCTCAACACAGGTAGTGCATAGGTGCACTACCTCTCTTGAAAGGCAATCTCCAACAAGAAGTTGCTGAAAATCACCCCAAGGTCTCTTGGGTGTCAAGCCATGACATGCTTGGAATGTCTCAGTTGTTTTGATGTGATTTTTCTAGTAATCATAGGGTAGACTTATGAAGTTAAGTTGGAGGAAAGTTGGATCTTAAAATGAAGTTCTTGAGATGAGGAAGTTGTTGCACAATTGTTGTAGGTTCAAACAACAGTCTTGAACTCCTATTTCAGCTTTATATTTGGCTTTACAATATGTAATGAACCTTAGCTTAGGTTACTTATTAAAAAAAGGGAAAAAGGGGGTAGAGAGGTAAGGAGGTTCCTAGATTTGAACTAGCAATGAACAGTGATAATGGAGGATTCTACTATGGATAGCCTTCCTAAAACATAATTCCACTTAACTAGATTACCTCACAGTCTCATGAAATTTGTGCAAGCTTCTAAGGAAAACAAATATTCAACCATTCATTCACCATAGGCATGAATAAAAGACAAAAGTTTGGAGCAACTTTTAGTTTATGCCTAGACTAACTTTACGTAGCTATGCATCACCAATAAACAACAAAAAGTATGGACAAGGAAGGTTTCCAACACACAACAAAATTCTTCAAAACTAATGAACAACATTAAATAATCTACTAAAGCAAGTTAAAAAATGTAGAAAAAAAAAGTAAATCTACTCAAATTAACTAACTATGGGAGAAGAACCATGTAACATGGAACTAAAACTCAAGAATTCACCAAAAGCCAATGAAATTTTATTAAAATTTCAACAGCATGCCTTTACAACAACTCGAATCTCTTTGAAAATGAGAGGAGAACCCCTATTTATAGTGTCGAAAAAGAAAAATGAATGGCCAAGATCAATTTTCATTGTGTGGCCAAGGTTCAATACAAACTAGGGTTTCACCTACCCCAAAATATATTGAAATTTAAAATTACATCCTTGTCCTCTAGCCTATTTTTTCTTTTTATGACAACACTGTAGCTCTTTTGTCTTCTAGCTGATTTCCTTTTGCTGTAGCTACACTGTAAGGAATTCATCATCAATCACAAGAATTCCTTCATTCCTCTTTAAGGTGGCATACTCCACAAACTTGCTGATCAATCCTTAGAGCCTATCCCACTCCAATATATTTTATTGGATCACCTAGAAGTTAAATTTTTTGGATTTATTTGTGAGGTCATCCTAGTCCCTATCATATTTCTGTGCATTTTTAATTACCTGCTCGGATTGAGCGAAGGCTCAAGCAGCAAAAACCATGAAATCTAGTGTTAGCACATCCACAGTCCTATTCTCCATTTTCTTATGAAATTAGGGATTTATCATTTTTGGATCTAGCTCGGTGGTGGGCACATCGAAGTCCATCATCAACCTTATGTATTCTTCACAAGCAGCCCAAACTTCCTTGATCCAATCAATCTCTAGCTCCACCTCATGGAGCACTTGTTCTAACACCTCTTTTCTATGGTCAAGGCTCAGTTTCCATGTCTCCACAAGCCAATGATCACCTTTTTCCAGAGAAAAATCCTTCTCCCAGGATCCATTAGGTACCTTGAGGATAGCCTCAAGTTTGGGGTACGTGATCCTGTATAACTTGGGGAAGTTGGTGCAAAATTTCCTTATTCCCTCAAGCACTCTCTATAACTCCAAGAATTTTTTGGCTATCTTGACAACACAACTTATGCCCATGTTTCCATTGTAGAGGACTTGTCGGAACCAATCCTTTGTGGCTTTTATCTAGTTCTTTCTTTTCTCTAGTTGGTCAATGTGGTCCTTGGACAACAATTGTGGTGGCGTCGAGGACGTGGTAGGGAGTTCAACTGATGACCATTGTTGAATATACGTTGTTAGGTTAGCCACTTGTGCCTTCAACTCCTCCTTGGAAATCTTATCTTTGTGCATTTGGTGCACAATAGTGGCCATAGATCCTTGGAGATGGTCAATCTTTTGTTCCCTTGTCGTGGTTCCTAGATCAAGGGTGGAGATGTTGTAGCTTACCCCTTCTCCCACAACTAGAGTGGCTATTTGTACGGTTATGGATCTAGACACACCCATTGTCAGCTGAGATCTGACCTTTGGCTTCTTCTCTTTCTTTGTTCTTATTTGGGCTCGAGCCAAGATTTCCTCCAGCCTCGCCCTTAGATCCTTTGAGGTTGGGGTTTTCTTTTCTATCTGTTTCTCCAACCACTCTGGCATTTGAGATTCTCCTTTTGGTGATTCACAATCACCTTCCTCTTCATGGGCATGCTAGATTTCAATTTCTTTGTTCCCTGGAGCCTCTCATTCTATATTTTCTCCTTCTTCCTCATCAAAATCCTGAATGAAAACAATTTATTTTCTTGGGAACTTGATGGTTGCATGTTCCTTGGGGCTGTCCTCCCCTTCAATGTTCTTTTCTTCTTCTCGGTCTTTCTTGTGTTCTTTATGATGCTTTGCTTCTGGAATTTTCTTAGTTTCAACCTCTTCCTCAGGCTTATCTTCTTCTTATTCTTCCTTTTCCTCATGCTGAGGAAGCACCTCTTCATCATGCTTCATGCTCTCTTCCTGCTCTTCTTTTTCTTTCTCCTGCTGCCCTTCAGAAAGAGGCATTTCTTCATCATGTTTGGGGCTTTTGTCATGTTCCTCGATTGGAGGTTCAGTGTCTTCCTCCATTTCCTCTTCAGCGTTCTTCTCCTCGTCAAAAGGATGCCTCTCTACTTCCTCTCCAACATCTTTGAGTTGTCGAGCCAACTCCTCTTTGAGGTTGGGATCAAATGTTTCCACAATGTACTTGGCACCTGGCTCATCAACGTCTTCCTCTAATGATTGTGTTTCTTCCTCCTCTGCCTCATGTACCACTTTATCAATTACTAGGTGCTGGTACTTGTGATGCTCATGGTAATCATTCACTTTCTCTTTTATTTCTTTCATTGATTCCCTTTCTTTCTACTCCAATTCTTCTGATATTTCCATTGTGGCCTTCATTTTTGGTGGTTTAGTTGGAAGAGTATGGATAGGATGATTGGAAACAATTTGTGCCAAGGAAACTTCTATAGTGGGGTTCCTCAGCACCACATATAGCTCGATAGGAATTTTTTGCATATGGCGGGAGAAGGCATCTGAGAGCAAGAGAGCAGGCATTGGCATTGTTCCTATACCCAGTGGAAGGGATGTTGTCAGAGACATGGAGGAAGAGGAGAGAGGAGAGGTAGTGGTAGAGGAAGAGTCTATTATCATTACCTGCGTAGTGGGTTGGGTGGAAGCAAGGTGGATAGAGATATCCACTATAGGTGGGGAAGTGGAAACCATCGCCTGAGAAGTAGGAAGAGTAGTTGCAGCAATAGCAACACCAACAGTGGTCGGGAGAATGGAGGTAGTAGGTGGAGACTTTGGCTGCTTGGCCTCTATCTCTTCTCCTTCATGGAGAGGGTCCTCTTGGATGGTGGGCATGCCTAATGTCTTCGGTCTCTTGGAGGATTCACCCTCTGTTGCTTTTCTGGAATACACCTTAGGCCTAGGATGACTTTCAGCTGTTTCCTCTTCCTTGACCTAGTGGCTAGAGGGGATTTTGAGGTTTCTCCAGCCAGGGCAGCAACTGTCCCATTTTCAATTTCACTTGCTAGTTCATCTTCAAGCTCTCCATAGGTCATGGTGATTCCTTGTTGCTTCAATTGGGACATCTGCCCATCAATCCATTCCTTGGTTCTAACCTCAATAGGCTTTGTCAGAATATAGAGGTCATCGACCTCTTGTTCATTCCAATCAATCAGCGGCAACGATAGATTGGCAACTACATTATACCAAGGGTCAATTACTGTATTCTCAACCTCCACCACTTGATCTGACATAGGGAACAAGTTGACCCTCTTCACAAAATACGCCATCATGTGCATGTAGTGCCTCATTCACACTTCTTTGTTGTCTTTGTAGTTGGCCCAAAAATCCTCAACATTATTCCCATGAGTGTATTTAGTTGCGACCATCCTTTTGAGTTTACCATAGGGGTCCATTCGCAACCAAGTAGTGTGGAACTTCAGGTGATACTCCACAAGCTCTTTATTTGAATTTTCTGCACATTGAGATGTGTAGAGTTTGTACATCCGTTGGATGAAGGAGAGGGGATAAGGAATCCCCACCTTATTTTTGTTGTTTAGGAGGCATGCACATGCCGCAGCTGCCGAGAGAGTTCTAGCAATATTATCCAGTCATTCGGGTACCAGGGTAGTTTGTATGGTTTCTCCAAGAAACCTTCAACACGAATATAGGTAAACTTTGGAAATTGTACGAACAAGAAGGTGAACTGTTGAAGGAAGGCATTAGCATTGTGGGAGACCCTTCTCTCGAAGTCACCCCCAAGCAATCTGATAATGTGACCTATGAAGGCGTCGTTGACTCTGCAGTAGTCCCTCTTGAAATTCTTGAATTGGAGCTGGGGGTACTTGTCATAGACCTTTAATTCCCTACCTAGTTATGTATTTTGTGCCACAAATAATCCCCTGTATTGTGTCTTGTTAGCCAACAAATAGACAAGGTATGAATTCATGTAGAAGTGCAAGGTCTTCTTTACAACTACAAATTGCTCGTGCAGGAAATTGTTGATTATTCCTACCCAATAAAACTTGGTTTTGCCTCATAGGATATCTTCCACAAAGTATAACATCCACTCTTGGAAGTAGGCTACAATTGGAAGGCCCATGAATCTACTCAATAAGGTTACCAAGTCATGGTAATCCTTGTAGAAGTCACTATGGAAGAGCTCCTAGGGCACCTTAGCTGCACTACCCCTCTTCTCTTTCAACCAGTATTGATTGATAAGTCTTTTGTACTTGAGGGGGTCTTCATCCCACATCTCCTTGCCATATTCTTTGGTTGCTTCCTCCATCTCCCCGGAGGTAGGGATATGGAATGTTTTCCCTATTGATTTGGCAGACAAGTCCGCCAAAACATTCCCATCTCCATCTACTATTGTTCTAGATTCTGGTTGATATGCCTCCTTGTAGGCCATTACAATCTCGGGAACAATGAGGGCTAGTGGGAAACCAACAACCTTGACCAATCCACTAATTCTAATCTTTATTTCACTTTCTGTGGTGGGGTTGATCCAGACCCTTTTCTTGAATTCATCAATATCTACGTGTCCAATGTTTTTATTTGAGACCTCTTTCCATGCTGTGGTGACCTTGGAGTTGAGGGGTTCCCCCTGAAACTTGTACTTCATCTGGTGTTTTTCCTCTTTACCCCAGGGTGCTTTGGCTGACTTCTTTCCTTTATCTTTCTCCACGGCTGCCTTCGAGGGTCCTGCACTTGGTTCCATATATCCCGCGGGTGAGAAAGAGGTAAACACATTCAAGCATGCAAACATGGGAAAGTTAGCAAAAATCCTACAAAACAATGTTAGATTAGATAATCCATCATTTAAGAATCCTAACATCTCTTTTAGATTGACATTAACCTTTTGTAGGAGGGAGTTTCAACAATTCGGGCCTAGGGGCATGGACTTCCTTGTGCTGGTGGATATTCTGGAGCTGCTGCAGGAGGGACGACAACCAATGCATGACAACATGGCTATCCCAACCCACCCTTAGATGTGAGCATAAGGTGGGGTCCACCAAGGAGGCCACTCCATTTAGGCATGTGGGTTGAGGTCTACTTGAAGATTGGAGGGCATTAAGGTCACTTTTGGATCAGGTGGAATCAAAAGGTAGCTTGGCTGTCTGAGGGTCTATTGTTGAAACGACGCTGGGAAGGCGAAGTTCCACTGGCAGTGCTCTGCTAGGTGGGACCCACGATTTGGGAGGTAGCGAACGCTTCATCATTGAATTTGAATTTTTTTAAGAGGTGGGTCGGGGTACATGGGACCATGTTGAGGAATAACTGTTTAAAATGGTGAACACTAAACAAAGGTCCGGTAGGGGAAACCCGAGGCACCGAGTCCGCAAGGGCTCAAAGTGTCATTCTTTATTGCTAGAAAGTCCAAATTCAATGGGGAGGTTGGGTCCCATGTAGTAGGCGACCGTGGATGATTTTCTGTTTGGGAATGGAAAAGCTAGGATAGAGTCTCGATGGCGGCGACCCGTAGGGGACGACCCGCTTAGAAGTTCAACACTTGATGGTTTTCGTTTTGGACTCAGACAAAGATGGAAAGCTCGGGACTTGACGACCGGGTGGATGGTGAGGTTTCACCATTCAGGATAGTCATTTATGCACCGACGAAAGGGGAGCGAAAGTTCACAGTGGATGACCCACATTCCTCCGATAGCTATCTTCTAACTTGGACAACAGGCGAGATGGAGTCCGATGGGTGGAAGGATGGGTGTTGAAATCCATTCAAAATGGAGGAACTTGGATGAAATTCTCCAAGCAGAAGTTCACAGGGAGGGACCCGCGATGGACCGAGACTTAAGACTTTGGAAAAGTTTGAGTTCATTGGTCAATTGATGGGGTGGGACTAGCGCACCAGAAAGTCATGCTCTATTAGCCATTTGAAATGGCGAAGCCAGGAGGAATTTTGGAGGCAGAGACCCATGAACGCAAACTCGAGAGGGTCGAAGGACCCACATTTCAGTTTGTAAATTTCAACCAAGTCCTGGGCGGCCAAGTGAAAGGACATCCCATCGAGGAGGACCCGATTGGCTCATTGGTCGTTGTTAAGTTTAATTCACTTTCAAAGCCAGTGATGATGATAGCGAGGGGGCGGGCCCGCAAGAGGAAAAATTCCTATTCAATGAACAATGACGGAGAGCCTAGGATCCGCACGAGGTGCACAATGTGATTTTGAAGTTTATCAAGATTCTACGTTATGGGTTTTGTGCGCCTTAGTTTATTTTAGTTAATTATCAAGTTTTCTCTCCTTAGATTTAGCGATTATTCATAAAAAATCAAGGAAAAATTCAATAAGGTACGCGGTGGAAAAATAATCTCTAAAACCTAATGAATATGAGGACGTGAGCAGGTAGCCTAGATCTTGAAGCGACGAATGAATGTTGTGGGAGTGACGACAATGTTTGTAGAGCTCTGACTCTTTCCCTGATTGATTGACAAGTGAAAATGACAGCTTAGGAGGGGCTATTTATATATTTTTCATGATTTAATGCCCCTCATTAATGATTGTATGATAACATTCCAAGTTGGTGGGAAAAAAATTTGAAAACGATTGCGGGAAGAGAAAAATATGACGGGCGAACGGTGGTGAGAGCTCGGTCGTTCGGGGTTCACCAAGGGAAACAACAACTCAAAAGGTGAGTATTGACTAGTGGAAAGGTGTTGGAGAAAGGCCGTGGGTGAAGGAAACCCATGTGGGGTGGCCCAAAGGGGCGGACCTGCTAGGCCTCAAAGACGTCAGTTCTAAAGGGCAAAGGAAAATGGCCAAGGGAACTTTGCGAAGGCCTAGAACTTTGAAAATTTGAGGGGGGAAAAACATGGTCACTTCAAGATGAACTCTTTGGGACTCATAGAACACTTAGAACACAAAACATGTGGCACACAAAATGAGGCAACAACATAAGCGACTCGACGAAGCAAAAAGAAAGAGGGTCCCCGTTTCGAACAGGGCATGTGTGCTGAAGGCACAACAATATATTTTTCTGTCATCGTTGGCCCTGGGTTTGTCCATTCTTCTTGTTGGCTGTTTTTTGTCTTTTGAGTTTTTCTTTCTCCATTTGCTCATTACATTTTTATAAAGGTTTTCCCATACATATCGAAGCGATGGAAATTCTAGTTTTAACAAATCAAAATAATCAAAGCTTCAATGTTTTCACATGCACAAATGAGAGATTTCACCACTTTTCCAAATGGATTTTCACTAACTCCAAATGTAGGAGTGGTGAAAATCACCACTTCTACATGGAGTGACCTTCCCCAACTCAATATGTTGAAGCATAAAAAAAGCTTGCTCCCACATATTCACTAAGTTCTTCCATCGTTCAAGATGTAGGAGCAGTGAAAATCATTGCTCCTACACGAAGTGGTCTTTCCCTCCAAAAGCTAAGGCGGTGAAAAAGCCCACCCATACACTTGATTCCATAAAAAAGGGTACATGCTCGAGTGGTGATTTTTAGCGCTCGAGCATGAACTTAACTTATTCCCTACATGCATAACTGCTAAATTTTAGCACTCCAACACAAATTTTATCCAATTTTCAAAGGCATGTAGGAGCACTATTTTTTAGCATTGCTACATGCAAACACACTTCTATCAGATGTAGAAGTGCTGATTTTCAACGCTCCTACAAAAAAAGTAGTTTTTCACTATAACACTAAGAAAGAATTCTATTTTCTCTTTGAGCCTCGTTCCATTGCTAATGCTCTATTTTTTGTGCCTCATATCTCATTTGCACTCGCTACAAATTTCCTACTTGATTTAAACATTCCAACTCACTCTCATAACACATTTTCTCCTAACATCTCATAATCCATTATTCTTGTAGTTCCTTTCAAGCTCTTATCAGGTGATATTTGAAGGTGAACTTCCTTGATCTTTTGCACTCTTAGATGAAATCAGAAAAGCCTCCATCATCTTCTAAAAAAGAAAATAAAATGTACAAATATCAAGGTGTCTTTCCACCTACTGTTGTGCTCTCAAAGGTGGATGAAATCAAAGTCATAGAGATTGGTCATCAAGATATGGAAGATTTTGTAAAATGAATTGAGCAAAAACCATTAGAAGAAAATTTGTGATCTATTGTTCATAGCAACTTGCATTTAGTATCTACATTTCCAACTGCTGCTCATAACACAGAGTTTTTTCTCCAAGTTGCATCTCATTACATTCGAGAAGAAAAAAGTGTGAGAGATTCTTTTGGATAAATCATGATGAGATTAGATCCAGAGTTCTTTGATATAGTTTTTTGGGTTCCACATATGGGAAAATATACCAATATCTCTATTCAACAAGCATAAGAGGTCTATGAAAAAGATCCAAATATGGCTAAGCAATTGATTAATACACTATGGTTAAAAAATATAAGGCCCACAACCTCTAGATGGCCCTAAGGACTTCCTTGAAGTGATTTCAAGGAGGATGTTCGAGATATGATTACTCTTCTGAGTAGTGAAAGGCTTGCCTATTTCATTCCATTTTCAAGATTGGATGTACGAGTATATCCAAATTATTAGGAGAAAAGTACACATAGATTGGGGGACTTAGATAAGTGATGAGATTCATGAACAGTTGATCAAAGTTACAACTATCTTAAAATTCTATATGACTTCCTACTTGGTATATGTTGTCGTAGTCATGAGGCAATTTCCAGGGTTGTCAACAGAAGGTAATAGAAATGTTGTTCCTGTGTATAAATTTTATTCTCAGATAACTTTGATGAAAAGTATTAAATTTTTTTGGAGAGTCACAAATGCTTGCTTTGCACCTCTACTTTTCACTTTTGATCCAACTCTTGAGAAGAAGAGAGTATCAGATGAAGCCTACAATGTTGTAAGTTTGGATGTGTCTTCCTAAAGTTTCCTACTTTCACATATTTGAGAGTAGGTTTCTATACTGGGTGTCCATACATGTTGCCCATATATCCTTCAAACAAGTGGGTACTAATGGAATTGTGTAGACAACTGATCTCAGTTCACAAAGAACGTATGAAAATTTACAAGCCAGGTTTCAAGTTTCCACTTACTATTAGGAGATATACTATTCATAGTGTACAAAAAGAAAAGTCAGTAGTTGCAGAGATGCAAATTATGACTATAAGGACATATAAATATAGATTTGACTTTGACTACCAAAATGTGAATAGGAAACTTAAAAAGGATAATCAACATGTCTACCACTTTGAAGACATATGGGCAGACTATGGAGATGAAGAAGACATTCAGAGAATGGATTTTTGTAGGTTGACAATGGAGAAAATCAAAGATCTTGGTGTAGTTGATATTCTAGAGGACTTCAAAGATCCTAACGACATCATAAATTCTGCTTATGAAGAGGATGAAATTGCTAGGAAGCCTTTACCTCTTGTACAATGGTCTAAGAAAGAAAGTGTTTTTATTAGAGAAAGAATTGCACCTATTTTGCATAACACAACTGAATGGTTGCAAAGACATGGCTTTCAAATGAAATCTTTCAGACAAAATCAGAAGGAGAAACATCAGGAGGAGAAACTAGCCAATGGTAAGAGCTTTGCACTAAAAACAAGCATGCGACTACTCCCTCTTCTCAAAGAGGTCCTAAGATAAAATTCACTTTTGGTAATAGTGTTGCATAAATAGTTGAAGAAGAGGAAGTTACTGAATTAGAACAACCATCTGTGGAAGGAAAGGAGATTGCTTCTAAGGAACAATCATCCGAAGAAGAAGGGAATGCAAGTGGGGAATCAGAAGAATCTATGAAAGAGGAAGAATCTGAATAAGAGAAGTAGGTAATGAGGAGGGACCAACACATGATGATGAACAACCACTATCTCTCCACGAGAATGTTGTTGAAAATCTTCCCTAAACATCATCGCCCATTACTTCAAATATCCCTCATACCCCTTCAAATCCTAGTACTCCTCCACCTCCTCTTCCTACCTCACCTTCTCCTACAAAAACCATACATGCAGTGGATGTTTCCATTCCCCCTTCAGTATCAATGGTTCTTACCACTCCCCCTGAAGTTTCCAACTTACAAAATGTTGATGTTTCCTTGAGTTATCCCTCATCCATTCTAAGTTTATCATCCCCATAACTTGATATCTCTTCTCATGCAGAGTTTGATAGGTTCATGAATGAATCATTGCAGGATCCACTTGGTTTGCAGTCTGTTGGAGCTATCATGATTAATACTACTCCAATTGTTATAGTATCATCCATTCCTACATAAGTTCTTTCTACATAGGAATTGATAGTAAGTCAAGAAGGATATACTTCATCTCCCCTACCTTGGCTACTATAAAAAATATTAAAGTGCAAGAAACAAATGATTTCCCTAGATGAGCTTGATCTTGAAGAGATAGTTCCTCCAAAAGCCAAGGGGAAGAAGAAGGCTAAAATTCATTCAAGACTTCATATAGAAAAATCAGGTGACAAATGTGTAGATATTGGTTTACCCCCATGTGAACAAGGTGATGTGAACATGGAAGATTACACTCCAACAAGAGTTAAGCTTGGTAAGGTAACAAATGCAAGTGCAAAAGGAGATGCACAAGTAGTCTTGAATGAAATAGCAAGAAGACTTGATAAAATGGAATAGGCTATAGATATGTACAAGGATAAAGCTAAGCGATATGCATTAGTTTTGAGGAAGATTGCAGGCTCCTTAGAAAATTTGCAACCAATGGCCATGGTGAATATTGAGGAACCAACAATGCAAAAGGTAGAGAATTTTGTCTCCAAGGGTAAGGTGTTTTATGATTTCATTGATGAGATAATAAAACAGGGCTCACAACTCATAGTTGTCACAAATGAAAAGACTGCTCAAATAGCCAAGATGAAATTGGAGCTTGAAAAAGAATAAAATATACTTTCCAAATAGCAAAAGGAAATGGAACGATGTCTCTCATTTTGGTCACAAATGAAAGAGATAAAACTAAGCAAGTTAGTGGAAGTTGGGGTAATTCTTGACAAAGAGAAGTATGTGGAAATAAGAGAGTCTCTTAAGAATTGCATACAAGTAATCACATCCCTCATCGAGGACATATAACAAGTACAAGAAGATGTCAAAGGACATCGTGTTTTCATGGTGAATGGAATTGAGGAGTTACTAGGTAAACTCCTTGATGATGATCATACTTTCCTCCCAGTCAGCAAGATTGCTCAGATCTTCAAAGAAGCTATCATGAAGTTGGTGGAAGATGAAGGCTTTTCAAAAATTCAATGAATTCCATATGTGATGTATGACTTTCTCTCAAAAATCTCAAGATGCATCTAGATAGATGCAAGAAAATTTGCTCATCTGCAAGTAGGTCAATCACAAGGATTCATACCATTGTTGATTATACAATTGGTACAAATGAGGTATTCATGCAAGAGACAAAGAAGAAATATTAATACTTCCAAGCCAAGAGCAAGGAACCATAAAGACTTCTTATATCTCCAAAGTTAGATAGTTTATATGCTTTCTTCTATGCATTTTGTAAATAGGCTTCGAAATTTTACATGTCATTTTGAAAAATGTAATTACATGTAAACAAATATTTTCTTCTATAATTGTGGACAACATTTTTGAATAAGTCAATTATTTAGTTAGGATATTCCTAGATTTTCTCTCCTGATTTTCCTAGATTTGCTCTCCTTTCCCATCTGTAAATAAGAGAGGACTCTATTATAATTGTTACCTTTTATCTTTTGCAACGAAGTGATGCCCACTTGTGAAATGAATATTGAAACTTTGAGTTCAATTTTGTGAATCTAAATTTTGATCAATAAATAAGTGAAGTTGCATACCAAAATTTGTATTGGGAACAATTATCTTATGGTTTGATCAAATTGGTATTGGTTAGTAATTGAGATTGGAAGGGCTTTGAGTAAATTAGTGTAAACTTTGAGTTATACTCATTACTTGAATTTGTGATATTGCTGAATACTTTTGGTGAATTCTCTATAAGACTTTATGCTTATATTTATTCATGTTGTTCGTGGGATTATTGTAAAGTATATAGAAGAATTTGTGCTTCTCATACAAAATTGGTTACTATCTTGAAGGATTATTTATCAAAAATTATGGAACGACTTTGTGCCTATGTGAGCTTTTCCTTATTTATTATTTATCATTATCATGCTGGTATTCCTAGGCTTTGCTTTGACAAGATAGGAATATTGGAGTTACTGCTTAGTTTTAGTTTGAATTTTTATTGCACCGGGAACCTAAAATCATGAAACATTGTAAAATATATTCTTTGAAAAAAGAGAGAATCATGAATGTGATACACCCCATATCGTTATTGTAAATATTTAATTAGTTTTCCTTAGTTTTGTTGTCAATCAGATTGCACCCGAATGCTTGAATAATTAAATTCAACAATCTGTTGAAAGTTTTTGGCACGCTCGGTGGGACTCTGAAGATCACTTCAGAGAAAAAATTCAAGAGTTTCAAGCTGTTGTCCTAGTATATACAACAACGTATTTTTCCTTTCAGAGGTTACAGTCTATACCTGGTGACTTCGAGCATATTTACTGGTTTCAACAAGACCCAGTGTTGGTATGTTACAAATCCTATATTTACTCTGATTTCTAGCATTTATATGAGTAGAAATGACATATTTTCATGGATATCATGTATACCCACCCCCTTACTATGAAAATACTGTCAACCAATCACCCTATCAGCCATATCAGGCCAATCATGCTGCTAGTTTTATCCCAAACAACCATGCAACAACAGCCTATCAACATGCTCAACATGCTTACCTCCCACCCACCCATGCTCAACTTTCAGATCAATATTCATATGTCCACAATCAGCTCCAAGAGGCTGATGATATGAAGAATAACATGAATAAAATGAAGGATATACTGTCAGAAATCGCAAATCAGATAGAAGAGTTTAGGAGGCAACAAGAGCTTGATACACAATAGTAGGAATTGCATTATCAGGCCTACCTTCATGAGCAAGAATGGAGTAAAAAGTTATAAAACAGTTAAATTCAGATTTACCACACATTTTGCTATTGAAATTCCTCAGAAAATACCCAAAGAATGTGCAGGTCGAGCTCTAGATCGAGAAAGTTTCTCAGAAAACCTAACCAGGTCGACGACCAACTTCTTCATGAAGCTTCTCCAAAAAGTCAAAGTGTGAAATGATTATGATTTTAGGGTTTCCTTGCCTTTGTTTGGCCTAAGTCAAAAGTTTTGATGATTGTTTTTACAAAAATCATTATCAATTATCATCCTATCATTCTGCTCGTGGCTTTAAGTCAAAATAATCACCAATGTAGTCGACTATTATCATTATGGTCAATTACTATTGAAATATTAATAATGTGCATGGTGGTCGACTATGATAATATGCATGGTGGTCAATTAATCTAAATGGTGAATGAATATTCAAATATATGCTAAGTGTGTGTATGAAGCCGAGAGGTGGGGATTAAGTTTTCCACATAACATTATTCTTTATCTTTTATTTGTATTATTCAATGTAACTGAATTAATTAAATGATACACTATAAATCATTTAATTAATTCAGCATCTTAAAATGCAAATAAAGGACGTTATGTGAAGTTGAGTTAATTAGAGATCCATGCAGATACAAGTAAAGCTAACTGGAAGACGAGTTAATCATGTGAGTCATGGAGATTTTAAGCACTTTACTTCAGTTTCATATAATTTTATTGACTGAAGATTACTCATGCATAGTGCGAGGATGGAGTTGCAGTTATCATGGGCGAGTTGATAAAAACAAGGTGGATTTTGCATGTTTTGGCCCACATCCTCATATTTCTAGTTCAGTTTGAGTTACAAATCAGTTATATGCATTGTGACTACGAGTTTGAGACCGAGTTCACTCATTTTTGCATGAGTTTGAGCCTTCTTTTCAGAGATATTTATTTTTGCTCGGATTTCGCCTTGGAGTTATCATTTTCTATACTGAAATTGACTTTCAGTTTCATGTTCATGCACTTTGGAGTGCATTCTCATTGTATATATTGGAAAAAGTTTATCTTTTTCCTCTAGTTCTTGTTTTTCAGCCTTTGCATTCTATAGAGAGAAAGATTTGTAACTCAACTTTATTTACAGATTAATACAATAGCAGTTTATTACAGGTTAATCAAGTTTCATTAAATTTGTAGATCTTTCCTTTTACCTTTCAGTATGCTAAAGAGTTTGCCTTCAAAATCTTAGGTGTCATGCTGTGTGAATGATTTGATAAGGAATCTATCATGTTTAATCTCAAGAACCTTTATTTTCCCATCTCATTTCATATGTGCTTGTATACAATCAAGTTTGATTCCATAGGTTGTATGTTGTGCATTTGGCTTACTTTACTATTTTAGTTGTGAAGATGTTCTTTTCCTTCAAAGATGCTAATACAAGCAAGCTTTCATATAAATTATTTATGTGGTTAAACTGTTCAGATCTAGTTGTGTGAATAGGATTATTGAAGTGTAATTGTGAAACAAGTTGCACGCAACACCATCATTTAGGTGCATCACCAAGGTTTTAGTTTTAGTTCATGCATTCAGTTTAGTCCCTTTTACCCTTTTCTTAACAAATCATTCAAGTACCTAGTTGATCATCATATAGGAACCAACCTAGAATCTAGAGGTATATCTTCGCCATAGGAATACCCACAACCTGAAGATAGTTCCCATGTTTCAACGGATTGCTAATTTTAATTATTCAAGCATTCAGGTGCAATTTGATTGACAACAAGTTTCAATAAGCAGTAAGAAGGGTGCCTCCCTTTTCTAAGAGGAGAGATTCTATCTCACATAGCTATGGCTGAAATCAAGGTTTTGTAAAATGTTAAAAGGGATTACATAATTTTCACCCAACAATAAGATATATTATAATTATACTTATAAATTATATAATTATATATACATATATTAATATAAACAATATAATATTAATATTTGACTATAATGTAAGTATAAATAAGATAAAAAACAAAGAATAAAAGCTAATCTAATCTAAGATAATGATCAAGGTTCATTCCTTCTTTCATGAAATGAAACTACAATATTGAGGAAATAAAGAACGTAATTGAAATGAAACAATGTCAATGAAATACAAAAGAAAATAGTGTTACCACCTCGTGTCAGAGTGTGTTCGCGAAGATGTGGTTGCTCGTATCAATGTGAAGCCTCCATTGTTGCGTGAGAGAGCTTTTGAAGAGTGTGCATGCATTTGATCGAAAATGTTGGTTGAAGCTTTGTCAATGTTGATTATGATCTCTACATTACTCGTTGTGTAAATTTTATTGATTCTCCAATCCTTTTTTTAATGAGGAAAGAGGTTTGTTGTATAGATATTGTGATTTGAAATGGACAATCAGGATCACGTAGTAGAATTATCTTGATCGACGATTGAATGATGTTGAGAGGATTTAGATGGGCATAATTTGTGCATATTGATTGCATAATTAGCGTGATTGAAGAATAGATTGATCAGTCAGGAAATAGATTGATTAGTTAGAAAATAATTTGATCAGTCAGGAAATAGATCAATTAGTTAGGAAATAGATCAATTAGTCACGAAATAGATTAATCCTTTTTGGAGTTGAACGTACAAATCAAGTTTGAATTTTGCAAACAAAGTTGCATTTGTTTGATTTGATTTTTGATGATGTTTTGAATAGTTTGTTTATTCAATTTTTTGGAGGGAAAGTGATTTAATTAAATTATTAAGCTTTAATAATTCAATCGACTTAGGGGAATAAGGTGAATTAGCGACATAATTAAATAATCAACGTTATTTAATTAATAAGGAGGAATAAAGTTAGGTTAGAACTTTATTATATAAATAAAATTTATTTAATTTGTCGAATTTGATGAAAAAGTGAATTAACTAAATAATGTTGTTTTATTCAATTAATAAAAAAAATAAAGTTTTTGGACTTTATTAAATAATGAAATTTATTTAATTCGTTAAAAATGATGAAACAACGAGTTAATTAAATAGTGTCTAATTATTCAATTAATAGGGGAAATTAGGGTTTTTGATGCTATTGATGTGAAATGCAGTGATATTTGATGATATTGATTCCGATGATGTGAAAATTTCATTTAAGGTGTGTGATAGGTGTTCTTCTATTGAGGAAACATTTGACTTTGATAAATACTCCAGAGATTAGTTGATTAGTACTCTAACTACATTTGAACTGAGAAGATTGAAGAAAGGAACAAAAGTAGAGACTGCTTTCAAGGCTGTGAAATAAGAGTAGGTTGAAGAATTAGTTGAAGAAGATATTGATAATTTGGAAGCTAACTTTTTGAGGAAGATGAAAAAGGGCACCGGTAAGCATCAAAGTAAATTACCTTTCAAATGTTTTAGCTTTGGTGATATAGGTCATTATGCTTCTAGATGTCCAAAAAGAGCTAAAAGAAATAAACATAGAGAAGGGAAAGGAAATAAAGGGAAAATGATTAGGAAAGCTCACTATGTGAGAGAAGATGCTAGTATTTTTGATGATGAATCCGATTATGGAGATTTTAATGATAATAAATGTCTATTTTTGGCTATAAAAGAATAATCTGGTTTTGCTAACCCTAAAATTTGTGTGAAGGAAAGTATTCTGGAGAGGAAGGATAAGGTTGAAGGTACTTTGGTATCTTCTTTTCATGTCAAAGAAGATAGGAATTTCTTAGTTGTTGATAGTGGCTATTCAAATCATATGGCTGAAGAAAAAAGTAAGTTTGTTAAACTTGAAAAATATGGAGGATTAGTTAAATTTGAAGATGATTCAAGAGCTAAGATTTTTGGAATAGGTTTAATTAGTTTTGATGGAAAGCATAATACTAACAATGTTTACTATGTTAAGGGATTAAGAAATAATATCTTGAGTGTTGGGAAAATGTGTAGCAAAGGATACAATCTTATGTTTAAGGATGAAGCTTGTGAGATCTAGAAAGGATCCAAAACAGTGATTGCTGTAGGTAAGAGAATAGAAGGAAACATCTATCAATTTAAGGGTGTTGATGGTCATTACTCTATGTCATAGGTTAATGATAGTTGGTTATTGCATTGGAGGATGTGTCACATGAATTTTGATAATTTGGCAAGAATTAGCTCGGTTCATGCTGTGAGATATTTACCTGAGATCATAAAACCTATCAATGTTGTTTGTGAGAGTTGTTCATTTTGAAAAAAAACAAGGAGTATCTTTAAGAGAAAGGAACATTCTGCTACTGGAATGCTGGAATTAGTGTGTATAGATATTTGTGGTCCTACAAGGGTGAGAACTTTACAAGGTGACAAGTACTTTATGCTTTTGATTGATGATTACTTTATAATGACATGGGATACTTTTCTTAGAGATAAACCTGATTCAGAGAAAAAATTTAAGGAATTTAAAGCTTTGCTTGAAAATGACATGGATTTGAAAATAAAGTATTTGAGGTCTGACAGAGGTGGTGAATTCACCTCTAATGAGTTTAACATGTTTTTTGAAGTTCATGGAATAAAGAGGCATTTGTCTTCCCCTAGAAATCCTAAGTAGAATGGAGTTGTTGAGACGAAAAATAGAACTATTTAGGAAGTTGGAAAGACTATGATGAAAGAGGAAAATCTACAAGATGTCTCCTAGAGAGAAGCTATTCATACTGTTGTTTACATACTCAACAGAGTTCAAGCTAGAGCTGACAACACAAAGACTCCTTATGACCTATGATATGGAAAGATTCCTATTGTGAAGTAATTTAGAGTATTTCGAAGTAAATTCTATATCAAAAGAGATGAAGAAAACTTAGAAATTTTTTATGCAAGATCCAATGAAGGTATTTTCCTTGGATATTTTATTAAGAGCAAAGCTTATGAATGTTACAACAATAGGATGCGAAAGATAGTTGAGAGTGAAAATGTTAAAGTTGATGAAAATTTGTAGAATTCTATTGCAATAGATGGATGTGTCAAATGAACCTGATTACAAAAGAGCAGAAGGAATAATTGATGAAAAAGAGGTACAAAATGGAGGGGAAGAAGCTTTGAAGAAGACCCCTAAAACCCCTAAGTATGTACAGAAGAATAATTCTAAATATTTGATTATTGGAGATAAGAGGAAAGGTGTATTGACAAGAAACAAAGCTACTAAAGTTGAGGTAAATTTATGTTTACTTTCTAAAGTTTAACCTAAATCAGTGAGTGAAGCATGCAAGGATGAACATTGGATGAAGGCAATGGAATAAGAAATTATGCAGATAGAGAAGAATTAGACTTGGGAATTGGTCCCTAGATTGGAAAACAAAAACATAATTGGAATGAAATGGGTTTTTAGGAACAAGCTGAATGAGAATGGAGAAGTTGTTAGGAATAAATCAAGACTTGTGTATAAGGGTTACTCACAAGTAGAAGGAATAGAATTTGAGGAGAATTTTTCTCCTATGACTAGGATGGAAGCTATTAGAATGTTTTTGGTACTTGTGGCACATAAACATTTTAAGTTCTATCATATGGATGTGAAGTCTACTTTTTTGAATGGAGAATTGAAAGAAGAGGTTTATATGGAACAACCAGAAGGATTTCAATTGTTAGATCAATGCAACATGGTATGTAAGTTGAAGAGGGAACTATATGGTTTGAAGCAAGCTACCAGAGCTTGGTATGCAAGATTGGATAGGTACTTGATACAACAAGGTTTCAACAAGGGCTCTGCAGATAGTAATCTGTACTTTAAAATTGAGGAGGACAAGATCTTGATAGTAGTTATATATGTGGATGACATTATCTTTGGTGGAAATGAGGCTATGTGTAAGAAATTTGATGAAGACATGCAAAAAGAATTTGAAATGTCAATGTTTGGGGAGATGAATTCCTTTCTTGGGCTACAAATCAATCAAACAGATAAATGGATTTTCATTTCTCAGTCTAAGTATGTCAAATAAATGTTAAAGAAGTTTGGAATGGATGACTCCAAACTAGTATGTACTCCTATGGTGATTGGTTGTAAATTAAGACAATATTATGATTCACCTAAGGCTAATCAGAGCAAGTATAGATCTATGATTAGTGGATTGTTATATTTAACTGCTACTAGATCAGATATCATGCATACAATTTTTCTTGTTGCTAGATTTCAAGAAGATCCTAAAGAAACACACATTGTAGCTGTGAAGAGAATACTTAGATATTTAATATGCACATCAAATTATAGTTTGTGATATCCTACGGATATTGATTTCACATTAAATGCTTATATAGATGCAGATTGGGATGGTTGTGTTGATGACAGAAAAAGTACAAGTGGTGGTGCATTATTTCTTGGATGTAGGTTGGTATCATGGCTAAGTAAGAAACAAGATTCAGTTTCTTTATCCACTAAAAAGGCTAAGTATATTGTAGTAGCATCATGTGTATTACGGATGAGGAAAACCTTGAAGGATATCAAAGTTGTATTTGATGAACCTATATCTATCTTTTGTGATAATACAAGTGCAATAAACATTTCAAGGAATCTAGTGATGCATTCAAGGACAAAGCATATATCTATCAGATATCACTTTTTGAGAGAGAAGGTCATGGATAATGAAGTGAAGCTTGAGTATGTTTCTACAAAGGATTAGATTGTTGACATATTTACTAAGGCTCTCCCTAAGGATAATTTTGAGTATCTTCGAAATAAGTTAGGGGTTATTGCCCATCCTTTCTTGAACTAGATGCATATAGAGGCACATTAGTCTAGTGGATCTATGGATTTATCTCTTTTCTAGACTGATGGTTGGTGGCTACCTCTCAGGGGGAGTAGGTAGTATGATGTGTTGTCATTATGATTGCTGATTTTGTTGGGTGTACTCCTAAGAGGGAGTATTCAGAGTAGGAATTTTGGTTCAGTGTCAAAGAGGGACAATAATGCTAATTTTTTTATCCTTTTCCATTGATGTCAAAGGGGGAGAGAAAGAAATGTGAAAAAAGAGAACTTATCTACTTAAGGGGAGAAGATCATCTGAAGAAAAAGAGAGAGAGTGTTCAAAACTACTGTGTGGTCTTTGATGGATTTTCACATCTCGTGTTGCCATAAATGACAAAGGGGGATATTTTTTCAAGAATGATGGTGTTGTCTTTTATGTCAATAGGAAGTCTACTGACTGGTGTTGTCATTGATGTCAAATGTGGGATGAAAATGTTGATGGTATTGAGAAAATTATGAAAAGAGGAAAATAGGTTGTGCATGTGTAGTTGAGACTTGAGGAAGTGTTGTGAGTACATGGAACTATTATTTTGTTGTAGAATCTGAAGATGAGTTGGATTGGAGAAATGAGCTAATATTTTGCTTTTGGTACTTGGTTTCCAAGTGCTTTTGAGAAATATTAATAAGCAGAGTAAACTGTATTGTGCAAATGATCATAGCGTGCTTCATATTGTGCTCCGCATTCTTTCTATGTTGATGCTATGTCTGTGCAGATCTTACAAGTTATTCAAGTATGACATAGGTTGCTATATTTAGAATTTTGGTTTCTAGATCGTTGTACAATGTGAGATATTTTCATTAGTATGTGAATCAGTTGTTCTATGGTGTTTTTTGTTGTTTGGGATAAATGTATTTGCTCTGTGTTTCTCTGCTATTTAGATTTAGGTTGTGTAGATTTGGGAAATTGGTAATAATTTCTTTATCTATTTGGTTTCAAGTTTTTACTTGATTTGGTGTAGTATAGTATGAGTTTCATTTATTAGTGTGCAAACAAGGGCTATCCGTTGTCCTGAGTTAAAGTAGTTGTTGATGCGAAGCTTGATTGATGTGTTCAATGAATCTTAAGATTTTTGTGGATTGTTTTGGATTTAATTCAAGTAAATTATGTTTTCCAAATTTTTTTCCTTGATCTAAGGAAGTTTTTACTTAATATTTTTGGTGTTTTGCATGGGTCTTGGCCGACCTTGTGTTTAACACTACATGTGAGGCTGGTGGAAGCGTGTTGAAGTGTGTTGGATCTATTTGGGTCCTAATTAAGTATTTTTGTAGGTCGCCTTTCATTCTTATCCACTGTGGGAATGTTTGGGTGCCGACCTATTTCAAATTTGAATATATAACGACTAATGGTTGACATTGGAGAGAGTTTTAAGGTAGAGATTGATATACATATGAATGGTGTTGATGCAAGAGAAGTGAAGGAAAGAGTAAGAAGCAAGATAGATGTGATATTGTTGCGAGTGAAGTATAATCAGATGTGAATTTGAGAAGAGTAGTGTGAATTTCATGTTAGGGTTCCTGAAGGTAGTCAACTGAAGGCATCCAAAATATTTCATGTGTGACTGTGAAAGTGTGTGAGAAATTGTGGTGAACTCTTTGTTGCATTGAGAAGTGTTTCTCTATGTAAAATTATTCTTCTATCTTCTTGTATTATTTTTGTGGTATTGAGCCTTGGCTATGAGCCTTTTTGGATAGTGTGTCCAATTCTGGCAGTGAGCCTCTTTGTACCAGTTTTGCAATTACTTATATTGTGAGCTAATCCTCAACATGGTTTTTCCCTCATTGGGTTTTCCACATAAATTTGGTGTTCTTATATGTGTGGTGTTTTGATTTTAGTTTTTGTTATCTACATTTCATGTTTAATCAATCTAAAATAATAAGGAATTAATGAATGTTTGTGGATCTGTTTACTGTTGAGGGTTTTGAAGGCTTAATTTTCTACAATTGATTCACCCCCCCTCTTAGTTGTCTTGTTCATTTCAACAATATGATCTTTAAATTTTTCAGTAGCTGAAGATCAAACAAATCTATAGGGAAGGTAATGGAGTGGATAATATTTATTGCAACCTAGGCCTTCAATTTGAAGAATGAAATTACTATAATTTAAATTCAAATCTCTCAGGAACTTTAAAGAATATTCTTGCTTGAGAAAGACTCTAAATCCTTCGCCCATAACTTTGTTATGTTTTGGGTCTATATGGTTATGGTGGTTATGATTTAGGTTGAGGTGGATACTTTCTATGGTTTGAGTTAGACTTGCATGACTATGGTTTGAGTTAGACTTGCATGACTATGGTTTGAGTTAGACTTGCATGACTATGGTTTGAGTTAGACTTGCATGGTTGAAAAGGATCTTATGGTGAGGTAGAATTTCTTTGGTCTTTTCCCATTTATCTTTGATAAAAATAAGAAATAAATTAACCAAGGTGACACTCATGGAGTCTGAAATTATGATGGACAACATGAATTTTAATAACAAGTCGTTATTTAATCAAATTATAAGGAAAATAATCAAGGTTGAGGTTTATGATTTTTTGTAATCTATAACCATAACACTTGTCAAATTAATGAGGATATTTTTATGAATATCTTGCTTCCCTCTGTGCAAGATTTATTTCTCGCATACAATGGAGATCATTTCTTTAGAATGAGTAGTAAAGGAAATAATTTGATCAATGGTTTGGAGGTGGAGGAGGATCCTAATAATTATGAAAAAAGTACCATCAAGGGTGGTGAAGATGTCAGATGTAGAATGATAATTCAAGGAGGCACTATTTATAGTGACATAAGGTGGTGTATTACTATTTGGAAAAAAAGGAAAGAAGAATTTATCTGCTATCAAAAATGGTTCTGGTATTTGGTTGGTGCCTCTGAAAAAAAATAAAAATATTTGTATAAGAGTACTATGGGGGTCAGTAGTATTGGTAATATGGGTGGCTCCTATCTATGTACAAATCCTATCTCCCATGAATCCCTAAAGAAAAATGTGGAGTTGTGGGAGCTATGCGAAAAGGGGGATGCACTATCCCTTTTTATGACTATGAAAGTCTATAATGATAAGCTTACCTCCAAATTCTTCAACTCATGGTTATAGGGGAGGTTACTATTGGGGGGGTTTGATTCAAAGTTTCTGATGAATTGATAGTGAAATCTACTAGTCTCACCTGTGAGGGGCTATAGGTGGAAATGAAAAGTAAAGGTGAGTACATAATGTTCATAAGTGTGTTGACTGAACAAGAAAAATAAGAGAGGTGGGGTGAATCAGTTGTAACTTAAAAATTCAAAACACTCACTAACATTTAGATCCACATTCATTCATTTAACCCTTAATTCTGTTACGATGAATCAACATGACAAAAAAATAATAGAAAATAAAATAACTTAACACCATACAAAAGAGAACACCAAATTTACATGGAAAACCCAAGAAGGAAAAAACTACGGTGAGGATTAGCTCACAATATAAGTAACATCAACACTGAATACAATAGGCGTCACTATCAGAGGGCTCACTGCCTAAAGAAGAAAGGCTCATTGCCAAAATAGAAAAGAAGATAGAGAAGGAATGTTACACAAAGAAAAGAATCTAAATGCAAAAAAAATCCACCACAATGACTTCAACACCTTCACAATCTGATTGAAGAATTGTAGCCACCTTCCACTCACTCGCATCCAGTAAACTAACGCATGAATGCTCACACTACATTACTTAATTTTACACTCTACAACTTTTCACTTTGCATCATTCACATCTAACACATCTATCTTCACATCCTTCAACAACTTAACTCTTACTTATACCATCTTCAACCTTGAAACCTTCTCCAAGGTCAGGTATGCACCTTAAACATGTAAATTCAAATTAGGTCAGTGCCAAAACACTTCCGTGGTGGATAGAAGTGAATGTAGACTACACCAAAACTTAATTGAGACCCAAATCAGCAACACCACTCAACCACATGCTTCCACAAACAATAATTATTAATCACATGTAGTGTAAACATCAGGTTGGTCATTACTAATGCAAACACCATTAAAATTTTAAGTACATGCTTCCTCAAACTAAAGGATGGCTTGCAAACCACAAAACATGCTCAAACATGATCTAGAATATTCCTAAAACACTCTAACATCCAAAAAATTCCTTCACAACAATTTCTTCTTGAAGAATGCACACACCTAGTATGCCCAAACAACTTTGCTATACACTGTTACTTGAAAAATTGACTTTCAAAGTACCAAACCTCAAACCCTCTTGACTGAGGTAAACTATCAACATCATCGACACACCTTTATAATCGCAAGACCTGAAACATAAATACTAAGAAACACAAACCATAAACATTTCTCCTAGACACCTCTGCAGTGCACAGTCACACACTGGTGAACACATCTTCTTTTGTACAATGATGCAACACACCAAATATTGATTAAAAAACCTCTAAAAATTTATCACCAACATATCTAAATCACATAGATAGACCTTCAACTTAGAAGAAATGCAAAGAAAAACCAAAACACAACTCTATCACCCAGAATACCACTTCAACACATTGTTTACTCTTTTTATCAAATTTTCTCAAAAGCACTTGGAAAAAAAGAACAAGAGACACATCCTCACAATCTTCAGTACTACCTTATCCATATAAAAAATCTTATCAAACCAACAGTAGAGGTTGAAACCAGTAGCTTTACTAATGATAACATAATACAACTAATCAAAACACCAACTTCTCACACACTTGCAACTATCTCAATAGACATAAATGACAACACAAGATTGTTGATACAGATGAAAACACCAACTGCTCATACTTGTAACAATATCCCCTTTTTTCATTGATGGAAACACATGATGTGAAAAACCATCAAACACACAACAACTCTGAATTCCAACACACTGCAATACTTTATATTACTTCTCTTGAATAACTTATCTTTTACACATTGTTCTCTCTCCTGGAATGGCTTATGAATTTCTCTCCCCATTATTACATATTATTTTTCACATGTTTCTCTCCCCCTTTGACATTAATGGAAAATTATTAAAATCTTTGTACATTGTTTATTCTCTTCCTTTGACATCAAACAACCTGCTTACTACTGCTTTGCAACACCTTTCCTTTACTGCTTTGAATACTCCTACTTAGGAGGACACACCAACTTGTACTAAATCAGAAACCACAACAAAATTACAACTCACAATCTTCTAATTGCAACAATCAACAATGCCACCACCTACTCCCCTTGAGAGTTAGCCACCAACATTAGTCTAGAAATAGAATGAATCTTGAGATCCACTGGAATGATGCATATCCTTATGCATCTAGTTCAAAGGAGGGGTAATAACCCCCAACTTCTCCTGGAGATACTCAAAAGTATCCTTAGGAAGATCCTTAGTGAATATATAAACAATCTGATCCTTTTTAGGCATATATTCAAGCTTCATTTCATTCTCCACAACCTTCTCTCTCAGAAAGTGATATCTAATTGAAATATGTTTTGTCCTTGAATGCGTCACTAGATTCTTTAAAATATTGATTGCACTTGTATTATCACAAAAGATAGAAATAGGCTCATCATACACCACTCTAATATCCTTCAATTTAGCCTCATCTATAACACTTGTGTGCAACAAGATACTGCTAGAATGTACTCAACCTCTATAGTAGATAAAGATACCAAATCTTGTTTCTTACTTAGCCATGACACCAATCTACAACCAAGAAAGAATGCACCACCACTTGGAATTTTATTTTCATCCACACGACGAGCCCAATCTACATTTGCGTAAGCAGTCAAAGTGAAGTTAGTAGCCTTTTGGATACCACAAGCCATGATCCAGAGTTCCCTTTGAGTATCTGAATATCCTCTTCATTTCTGCAACATGTGACTTTCCAAGATCTTCTTGAAATATAGCCACAAGACAAACTACATGCATGGTATATGGTCTAGTAATAGTTAGATATAGTATTCCACCAATCACTAATCTGTACTTTCTCTAATCAACCTTAAGGGTTTCATCATCATTGCTCAGTTTGCAACTAGTAACCATGGGAGTACATACCAGTTTAGAGTCTTCCATTCCAAACTACTTCAACATGTATCTAACATACTTTGATTGTGAAATGAATATACCTTTATTTGTTTGATTGATTTGTAGCACAAGAAAGAAAATCATCCCCCCATACATAGAAATCTCAAACTCTTTCTGCATTTTTTCTACAAACTTCTTGCACATCTCTTCATTACCTCCAAAAATTATGTCATTAACATACACAACAACAATCAAGATTTGATCTTTTTTAACTTTGAAGTAAAGATTACTATCTATAGTACCTTTATTGAATCCTTGTTGTATCAAATACTTATCTAACCTTGCATACCAAGCTCTGGGAGCTTGCTTCAATCCATATAGTTCCTTTTCCAATATGCATACCATATTAGGTTTATTTGATAACTGAAATACTTTTGGTTGTTCCATGTATACTTCTTCTTTGAATCCTCCATTCAAGAAAGCAGATTTCACATCCATTTGATAAAATTTGAAATCCTCGTGTGCTACAAAAGCCAAAAAAATCCTAATAGCTTCCATTCTTTCCATTGGAGCAAATGTCTCCTCAAAATCCCATCCTTCAACTTGTGAATAGCCCTTATACACAAGTATTTCTTTGTTCCTTACCACTTCTCCATTCTCATTCAATTTGTTTATGAAAAATTGCTTAGATCCAATTATAGTTTTGATTGTAGGTCTTGGGACAGGTTCCCGAGTTTGACTCTTCTCAATCTACATAAGTTCTTCTTTCATAGCTTTCATCCAATGTTCATCTTTGCATGCTTCAATTATTATTTTACGTTCTGTTGATGGAAAAATTGACATGACAACATGCAGGAAAGATGTAATTACCTTACCTTGGAAGGGGAACCAAAAAGATGGATCCTACATGGATCACCTAAAGTGTGGTTCATTATGTAGCTAGAATACTAATGTACCAACATTTCTATATTTCACTTGGACACGAAGTCCTAGATTCCTTTAGTCTCCACAGAGGGAATGAGCCAAAAATCATCTCCATTGTCAACTAGTGAAGTCTGTGAACCATTTTCCTCTTGAGATGAAGCATCACTTTCAACACTCTTCAAACATGACACCAACAAGGGCCTAAGAATCAACATCTGACATATTACCATTAATGCTAAAAATACTGATACATGGTGAACAAGGATTTTCTTTGAACAACCCATTCGAATGCACATATTCAAAGGTAGGAAAATACTTCCTCAATTCATGTTCTTGTGTATCATAAATAAGGATGTGCAAGTCAACATCAAGTTCATCACTGTTAAGATCAAATTCATTAGTACATGATAAACTAGGATTTTCTTCAAACAACTAATTTGTATGAACAAAATCAAAATAAAGAAGATACTTCCCCATTTCATTTTCCTCGTCATGTTGAAGTGGATCAATTTTTAAGGCAACTTCTTGACAGTCCAATTGATATTCTTTTGCTTTATCCAGGTGAATCTCATTGTACATTCCTTGCTGCAATAAAACACTAAACTAATCCATGTCAGTATTTCCATCAACATTAAAATCTATTCTATTTTCTTGACATGTATAAATATAATTTAATTGACCATCAGGAAACACTTGAAGAATTTGTACATCCATTTGACCTTTCTCCTTTGAAGAATCAATTTGGCATGCAACTTTTTGTCCCTCACCATAAGATCTATTTGCAGCTTCATCCATAGCTATGTTGTTCTCCGTTTCTGTGTTCATCATTCAACTTAGCAGGGTCATTTCCTTGTGTTGACGCATCAAAGGATGCTTCTTACTTATCCAATGACATACAAGGATCTATGAATGCATCAATAAATTCATTTTCCACATTTCTTAAATCTGCACAAGGTAAAGAAACATTATCAATCATAGAGTTTATTTTAATGCAAGGCTCAAGGTCATCGGTTGATGGGGAGGAGCTAAATATCCTCTCACAATTACTATCATCATTTCAGATGGAATCATTATCATTTTCATGTGTGCTAACTATTTCATCTCTCTTATTGAATGGAGGACTATCCCAATGATCTTCCATAAGTATCTCTTCAACAAGGTTCAACCACTTCAAATAAAAATTCATCCTTCCAAGGAAAACATGGCAATCAATCTCAGAGTGTTGACCTGTCCAATGTATCCTACATGCATCCAACTAAGCAACTTCTGATAGCCTTGGAGCACCTAAATCCACCAATTTCTTATTTAATATATTTTGTGTACATGGTATATCTACCCAATAAAAACCACACCGTTTTGTCCACCCATCACCTTGTTGTGCATTTTTCTTAGAAGAATTGTTCAACACATTGGAAGGAGAATTTTTACTTGTTGATTTCTTATGACAACAGTCTTGTGTTGATACTTAACCTCCTTCACTATTGTCATTGATATTATCAATTTCAACTAAGTTAGAATCTGATTTTATTTTTTCATTAAGCTTCAAATTTAAATCCATTTCATGCTCTATCTCAAATAAACCATCAAAATGATATACCTATTCATCTAATTCTTTGCTTACAATTTCATCATGATTTAATCTATTATGCATTGGAGTGTGACTAAAAGTAGATGATATAGTCACAAAACTTCATCAGGAGGTGGGATACTGACCTCCATGGTTGAATCTCATGAATTCCAACTCCCAAATTGGTCATGCATGGGATTGATCTAATATGAAACGTTAGAGAATGAGATGCTTGGAATATCAAGAAGGTTGTAGCTGCTTGGTGAAGATGAATACATTTGGGTATGCATAGAGGGTGAATCAACATAAAGTTGTAAGGACCGACAACTTATGATCACTTGGTCATTACAATCATTGATTTGGTTACTCAAGTTTCTTATGTCATGTCCAGATTGTACCAGTATGAGAGCTTTGTTTAATGCATCATGTAGGGAGGTAACCTCATTGCACCGTTTAATTTTTTCTAAAAAAGAAGCATTCAAACCCCAATAATAATGTTCTATTAGTATATGATCATCAATAACTAGAGTTAAAGCTTGAACTTGTTTATACATAAACAAGAACCTGTGATTGAACTAGTAAATTTATTCACATGGTCCCCTTTTCGTATATGCAAATTCAAGTAATGGGTCACTTTCTTGAATGTAAGGATCAAACTGATCCACAACTAATATTTCTAATTCTTCCCATGAACAAATGAAATTTGGTGAAAGGTTAACATACCATTTCCATGTTGTACCTTGAAGTGTTTTGATGAATAGTTGACAAGCAGTGTCTTCATGCTGAACCTAAAGAAAAGTCATTAAATCCTTGTTATGCATGTGATAAGGAATTTCACGAGTAATTCCAAGAATACACAAAGGGCTTCCCATAGGAGCTGGGTTTTCTAAAGATCCAACCCACTCCAACATGCAACATACCAAAAAATTTCAAGGGCCCCTCCTTCTAGCACCAATTCTATTGATGGCTAAATTGACAAAACACCATGCAAGAAAGATACAATTACCTTACCTCTCATGAAAGAAGCAAATGATCAATAAATCAAACACCTTCCAAGGTCCTGGGTGTTGGGTCACAACGTTATTGTTTTGTTGAGCAGTCAATATGGCTGTAATATTCAAGGGGCCTGCTAGTGATTAATCTTCTTGGTTGTTGCAAGTTCAAATTCCTATCTAAACCCACTCTAACTGAATGATAAAGAAAATAAAAATATAGATAAAGGATGTAAGAAATAGAGGAATGTTGATCCATATAATTAACTTGACTCATTATTCTTTAAGGAATTCCTAGATTAAACTGTAGAATAAATCAACCTATAACCAATACACAACTACATTCATTCACATTGCATAAATCAAAAGTGGATTGCAAATCACTCATTACAATTCAAACTGAAGAAAAGATAAAAAATTATTGTATTTCCTTGAAGAACTTCAAATCATGCAACTAATAAAACAAATACCATTCCAGAGTGTAATCTACATCAGGTTTAAGTTTGACTGCTTCTACTATAATAAAATAAATAAGCAACATTTACAATTTTGGTAAAATTCACTAGTGTACAAAAACCAATGTCTCCAAATTAACTTGATTAACTAAGAATGAAAAAAAATCTATCATCTACTCTACTGCAAAAAACTAATCAACTAACTTATTTCTCTAACTAATTTTCCTAATCCTCTAACCTTCTACTATCTAACCCCTTCAAATGAGCTTGATTTGACATTAAATAGCTCACAAAATCATTACCCTTCCAAAACAATTCATACAAAAGTTGTAGCTTTTTGCTTGCATGCAATCACTCCTCACAGGAAACTTTCTATTTCAGCTCTCGTTTGACTTCAGTTGAATTTTAGTTAGCTTCGGTTCAAAAGGTCCAAATTCTAGCTTTGCTCAGAGTTTATCCTTTTGCTTGGCATAAATCAATATCCGTTTAGAAGTTGATGTCAAGTGGGCCCATCACCCCTTCGGTTATCTTCCAATTCGATAATCCTTTTAGAATATCTTTCCTTTTTCATTTGATTTACAAATCATCTTCATTGTGATCTAAAAAAGGCACCTACAAACATAGAAACAAATTAATTAATTTACAAAATTAATCAATTAATAACATTTAATTAATTTACAAAATTAATCAATTAATAACATTTAGTTAATTTTGAGAGTTAATTAAATTTCCAGAACATTTCAATTAAATGTATATGAATTTTAATTCCCTCAATTAAAATAATAATTAAAATCATTTTAAATTAATGTTATTTAAATAAAATAACAATAAAAATGCTCAATATGGATTTAATATCCTAGTGCACCTCACTTCTTAGACCTTGACAATACTTGCAATTCACAAAAAAAACATAATGAATTAATTAATTCATTTGCAAGAATCGGTAAATTAAAACATATGAATCAATTAATTTTGACTGAATTGATGAACTTCATTACTAATGTGTTTTGCATTCAATCCACTTAGAATCCCAATCAATTCAACTTTAAAAGGAAACCCAGTACAAATTCCTAGGTTTATGAAAATCAAACGAATTGGACTTTAGGCTTTATGTGAAACAAATCACATTCTTTGTCTATGCTCCCATGTTTATTTAAAAGACATTAAACCTGTCTTAAAAAAACCATTAATTTGATGTTAATTCATGGTGACTAAGTAGTTTGTAGGGTCATGATCCACTGGCAATTTTAACCAACCCTTGCCTTCACATTTTGCACCAATGTTTACCAAGGCAATTTGCAGCTATAACATTTCACATAACTCCTCTATTCTTTGTGCTTCAATGGATGCCATAAAACCCATTCTATAACATCCGTGAGATCATACTTCTTTGCAGGATTGTGTCAAGTGTTTACTTTCCCTATTCTTGTTTCAATACTTCACATATATTTTACCTTGGGGTTGCATCTTTGGAGGCATTTTGTTGAACATTTTGCTTGCTCTGTATGTGTTTCCATATTGTGTGTGAATTCCAATATTGCTTGAAGAGTCATGGAATTCAATTCTACTTCTGTTAATTGCATGCTATTTGAGGCACAATAGGATGATCATTCATATGCTGGTCCACATGCTTCATTCTTACTCAGGTAGTTTATAATTACAAGATCAATCTTGCATATGCTTCCACATTTTGTTTCAAAGAAACAAAGTTAGAATTAAAAGCCTCTGGTGGGTCCTTGACATTTTCAAAAGGGGAGAAATTCCAAAACAACGCGAAGCATGCCTCTCTCATGTCTGAAAATGAATTTTTACTCATAATCAACATCTTCATTCTAAAAATTACAAAATATTACTTGAACTTCGAGAATCTACCGGTTCTAAAACTTGGAAGTTGTATTTACTTGAAAGTTTTTTTTGAAGCCCTTTTCCAAAAACTACTTTGTGCTTCAGCGTTTGCGTGTGTTTTTCACCGAGGTAGTTGTTGTGCCTTCTACACACATGCTTCTCTTGGATTGAGGCCCCCCCCCTTTTTGTTTTACTTTCACCAGGTCGGTTCACATTTGCCTTGATTTTTGTGCCCCTATTTTGTACTGAGGCTGATCAAACACCTTGAAAATAAAAAAATTCCATCATGCTCGAGCCGTTTTCTCAAGTGGGAAGTTTGAGCCTTGTGTAGAAAATTCACTATGGGTTTCTACATGCGGAACACTGTCTATACTTCGCCATTGCCTGTGGCATTCACCTTGCACCTTTCCATGATAGACTTCCCACATGGTGCTTCCACACTTTCTTTTCTTAATATATTTTCTCCCCCCAACTTTTGCTTGTCGTATCTTCGCATTTCCACCCACTACATGTACTTTGAAAATTCACAATTAATGTATTGCATTTATGGCATTGGGACTTATAAATAACACCTTTGACCTATCATTTTCATCCAAGAATTTAGAATTTTGAAAGCAAGGGAGAGAGCTGCACATGCAAAAGGTTTGAAGACTTGAGCTTTATCCACCCTCTCCATTTGTGTGAAATGAGGTATGAGCTCCCTTGTCGCTGTGTTAGCAGAGTTTGTAATTAATCGTGCACTCAGAAATTTAATTCAAAATTTTGGCTTTTCCAAAACCCATCAAACCCTAGATCTCGAAACCTCCAAGGGCTAGTATAGTGCAAGTTTTTACTTTGGGGGAACTCTCTATGGAATGCCATGGTTAATGGCATGAATCTTGTCATCCCTTGCTCTCCCAATTCTTGTGTTTGAATCATCGACCCTCCCTCTTTACCGTGCTAAAGTTTTAAATCAAGTGAGCGCTTTGAGTTCGAGCCTTCATGGCTACCTTCGTGCAAGATTCTATAGGTAGAGGTTCATTTAGGCTAGGCCATGCTTAACAATGAAGTCACAACCTTCCACTCAGTGGACTCTACCCTTGTAGTTTCCCTAGGTGTGTCGGTTATGAAATGCTTAAAAAGGCTAAGTCCATAGGCTAGTGTGGAATTTTCCTTGCGGGACTCCTTGAGCGAGAAGCTGTGTAACTAAGGGAATTTTTATAGGGTTAATAGATTAAAGCATTAACATAAAAACCAAAAGTGATAATGAAGTGCAAAGGAAATACATGAAAACAAATGAGAAGATCTCACCAAAATGTCTTCATTCACCATGGCTGACCTCCATTATACCTTCTCAACTTGTTGAAAATATGATGTTTCCCTCAGATTTATGATGAGAAATCTAATGACAATGACAAGCCCTAAGCAAATGTTGAAAGATTTGAGAGATTACATGCAATACTAAGCTATAATGCAAGTAGTAAGCATCTAAACTATGTCTAAATTATGCCTATGACAATATGACAAGTGTAAGAGCATGACAAGAGTGAATAAGACAAGATTGCATGAGAACTAGATAGCATAAGGTGACAAAAAAAGATTGCATGAGATCTAGATAGCATGAGGTGACAAAACAAGATTGCATGAGATGACAAAATGAGACCAAAATTGCCATTTTATAGAAAATGCAATTTTGAGTGAATGACCAAGATCAAAAGTTGACAAATGCCCTATAATCAATGGACAAGATTCAATTTGACAACCCACAATTAGGGTTAGGGAAAAATTAGGTAAAATTCAAAATGAATGGACATGATTTATTTTTAGAAAATCAAATCAAGGGTTGACAATGCATGTGACAAGAGATAAGATTGGTAAAAAAAAAGAGGTGGCTGGAAAATCAAATAACAAATGGAAATTATTTAATTTTTGAGGAAAAAGACTATTTTGAATTAAAAATTAATTTAATTCAAAATGTGGGACCACATGACAGTAAATAATTATTTTGAATTATTTACTAAAAGGAGGGAAATGTCAAATTAAATAATTAAAGATAATTATTTAATTAGAGAAGGTGACCAATAATTAAATAAATTAAAGAATCTATTTAATTATAAGAAGACTTAAAAATTAGTGACATATTTAAATAAATAACTAAAATATATCTATTTAAATAATCATGAGGAATTATTGGACAAGGATAATTAAGTAAATTAAGAAATTTATTTAATTATGGGAAGATATTAGACAATTAGTGACGTATTGAATAAATAAATAAAATTTATATATTTAATAATCATGAAGAATAAAAAGACATGAATTAATTAAATAATTATGAATTATTTAATTAATAGTCGAAGGTGGACCAAGGACATAAGTAAAATGTCTTAATTATGTTAGGAAGAAAAAGGTGAAAAATAGAGCTTGCAGGCCTAGGTCATTTTTATGTGTCTACATTTTTCCCCTCTTTGTCATAATGCAACCTGTCGCATTGTGGCAAAGAAAATAAATCATAGTCATGCCCCAACAAAGGTACAAAGTATCTATGCCCCCTCAATTTTTTTTTCAAATTTTGGCCCAACGATAGAAAATTTTGGAAAGTGTCCCGACAAGTCAATTTGATGACCATAAAGAGAATGGCACAGATGATTTCAGATTTCGAGGAGTTGAAAGTAACCAAAAAGGGTGGTCAAAGTTGGTCAAAAGAGCCTCTAGTAATAAAAGGTTTGAAAAATGCCATTTTGACCCTATAAATAGGTTCAAAATAGGGTAAAAGTAAATTCATTTTCACTTTTCACCTTAGTAAATTTGAGAGCTCAGAGCGAGGAGGACTTTGGCGAAGATGGTGATTCCGATGACCGAGCATCGTAGGGAGATTGTGCGGACCTATAGGTGACCAGAGGGCTCAGAGCCAGCAATACATACCCCTAACTTGCTTTATCATTTCATCATTTTTTGTGCCATTTTTAGGGTTTTAGGTCAAATAACAAATGCGTTGCGATGCATATGTGTGCATGTAAGCCACATTCGCATGTGCATTTGATGCATTTGATGCATCACAATACAAACACGAAAGGTCATTAGGTTAGGGCAAGGAAGTGTGACACATTTTCCAAGTCGTGTCACAATCGAAGGATGTAATGTCGCAATTGAAATATTGCGACGCATTCGCGGACTCAAGCGATGCATTTGAATTGAATGATGCATGTGACAAAAATTGCAATGCAATTACTCTACCGTGACACAAATTTGGGCCTGAACGACGCAATCACAAAATCAAGACACAATTGATGTATGAAGTGACACAGACACCTTATTGCGATGCAAATGAAGTCGACGCGACACATTTGACTTTGAATTTGACTAAGGCCAACTTTGTTTAATTTCAAATTTGAAATGCTTTTAAGTTAGATAAATGATAATGATGCTTTTCAATAAGGTGATGATGCGTGTGTTGACATTTGCAGAGATAGTTAGCACCAATTTATACTCGAGAGAGTAGGCCATCGACTTAAAATTTTGGGACCAACTGCGGGATAGAGAGCAACAACGTTTGATGTGACTGAGATTCTATGATGTTGCCTATATGCCCATTATTTGGGAAAATAGGGGGCTTTTGACTATACTTTGCGAGAGATGGCACTCAAAGACCTACTCTTTCCACTTGCCGACGGGGGAGGCCATTGTCACTCTTAAGGACGTGTATTAGATCCTTTGCTTGCTGATTCGAGGAGAGCAGATAGTATACGACCCACAACATGGGTACTAGACATTCACAACTTATTATGATGATCAGGGCATAGGGTTGGGGATTGAGGGTTATGAGATCCGCTAGGAGTTCATGACGGAGCATTATGGGCGATTTGATGCCCTATTGGATACATTGATCATAGGTGTAATGATTCCAGAGCACCGAGGACATGGATTTCCCATTGGATGGGGTGATGTACTCATTGGGATGAGACAGGACATGACTATGTATGCTTGGGGTCCTTGCCTATTGGGTATGTTATATCATCAGTTACATGAGGTGGCCTATGGGAGAGCGCAAAGCATTGGCTACAGGATGAAACTTCTGATGATCTGGGTGTGGGAGCATGTTGCTATCTTTTGTCTGCCTATCTAGATACCACAACTGGTAGATGGAATGCCTTACATTTATTATTATGCAGGCGCTTTGCAGCAGACCCAAGTCGGTGAGATAGGCTATTGGAGACACCAAATTGACACCATGATTTATTTCATTTGGAGGCCATACAGGGATTGCAGGTAGTGGGAGGATGAGGCCGATCATCTTAGTTTTTGTAGGTAGTTTAGATATCTAATTGGTTGGACTTTGCAGAGCCAGCTAATTATCAAGATGTACATGCCTCAAAGGGTGCTACAACAGTTTGGCAAGCAACAAGGTGTTCTGATGGGTACAAATGAGTATGCCAGGTCATCCAGAGATTCAACTTGGGGTCCATCGATATCTATGCCATTTGTAGAGTAGCAGATTGATGGGCTGGTAGCACAATAGTGGGGGTGAAGCGGAGGGATTGTAGATCCAGGGACTACAACAAATTATGATTTATGGTAGAAAACTCATTGCCCAATGTCTTTGAAAATCTAGATGGACTAGTGCTAGTTGATAGGAGATTAGTTATACCACGTGTGCTGTGAGGTGGTCAGGGAGGAAAAGCTGAAGACAGGGGGAGAGGCAGAGGCCGAGGGAGAGATGGAGGTAGGGGTGGAGGGAGAGACAAAGATGACATAGATGATGGAGGAGATGATAGGAGGAGGAGAGGAGGATATAGTGGGAGATAGGGGAGGAGGGTGAGACAACGTGTGGCTAGAGCGGCACTAGATACTATCCTTGAGGTAGCCGAGGTAGGAGGAACATGTGGCGGAGGAGGAGAGACATGAGGAGCATGTGGCTGAGGAGGAGGCAATACAGGAGGTGCATGTGGCAGAGGAGGAGATTGAGATGTCGAAGGATGAAGGATTCAGAGGAGAGGAGGAAATGGGAGAGGAGGATGATATTGGGGATGACGATGATGCTATAGATGAGGCAGAGCCACTAGTGAGGTGGAGGATGGTAGAGGGGGAGGAGAAGATATCTTCAGGATCACCATTGCCACATGATGTGACTACGGATCAGCGGGTGGTAGATCTACAACAGAGGTTAGATGAGAGAAAAATATAGGTTAGGGCACTGCATGCAAAGCTAGAGGTGGTTAGGGTAGAACAGGATCAGGCAGTGATCCACTAATAGGAGTTGGCTCAGTGGTGCACAAAGTTTGCATGGTTATGCATAAGACCATCAGGGGATATGGCACAAGAGTTTTCCAGGGTTAACACCCATCTGGGATGATACAAGTTATTATATGAGCAGGAGGTGCCACCTGAGAGGTGAGATCCTACCTTGACACAATCTCAAACAAGGACGAGCAATGGTAGCAGGCCAGGGAGTGTCAACAACAGTAGGATTCAAAGCAGTGCAGGGGGATCCACTTCCTTAGGGAATTCATCAAGGAACATGTCTAGCCACTCCCACATGCATGCCTCGAGTCACAAATCAGGTCACAGTCATGGTTCCACTAGGTTAGGGCACATGTTAGAGCACAACTAGCCTCTAGTGATAGATCGGATTTGCAAACCAGGATAATCCTTCCATAGAAGAGAAAAACAAAAAAGCAAGAGATTTGCAAGAAGATGTGCAAATATTATTATTCGAGAGTTCAAAAATTACATGATAATGATTTTCTTTGTAAAAGCAAAGATGCAAACCCTAATCTTATCTTGAGCAACAAGATAGCTCAAAAGATAAAAATAAGAACCTAAAAGTTAGGAATTAAATAAAGCCTAAGTAAACTTATGTAAAGTGTAATTAAATATTAATTACACCAACACCCCCCCATAAGTGCAACTTAGGGAGAAGCAAAATTATTATGCAAAGATGAGTCCCGACAACAAGGCTTGATCAGGTACTCATGTACAAATGCAATGAATGAGGTAGAGAAGGAAAACCCAGTGGGACAAAACCCCCCTACAATGAGATGACTGCTGCAAAGAAGCACTGGAAGAACACTGTGGAGTAACACTGGAACCTGATTCTGGAAAGCAAGGAAAGATACTTCTATTTACTACTGAAACTAGATGAGAGTCACTGATTGACTCAAGGAATCATGATAAAGCAACAGCAGACTCGATGCCACGGAACACTGGAAAACTCACAAACTGGAACAACCCTAAAATCTGTGAAGCAATAGGAGATGAGATGATGACATAATCTGGAAGCCATGTATCTCGATGCTGATGCCAAACTGTGACTAAAACTCTTCCATGGGAAGGAGTACTATGAAGACTCTGGAACATTAACCATAAAAATATGGCCCTCAAACTGAGATGGATCCAATGTGGATCATTAACCATAGGCTCTCAATCTAAAGTGTGAACCGGATGTGAATCTGATATGTGTCAAGCAAGAGAAAAAATGTGGCCAAAAGAACAAGGAGACTAGATAACTCATGCGAGTTGCCAACAAATCAAAATTAAATATGGAGATCAAAGTGCATGCACACTCTAATCAGATTTATTATGCAAGAAACCCCCTTGAATGGAACTTTATCATAGTTCATTTAGTACAATAACCCGATGATAGTAAAATGAGAGAATACAAACATGCATAAATAGAAAAATAAAATATACCTCAGATATGTGTAGAGGACTGAATCAGCTTTCCAACGCCGCAAGAATGACGAAAAACAGATCACCGAGTCAAAAGATATGCCCTTCGGAGTGAAAACAGTAACATCTGAGTTCAAAGGCCTGCACAATAAATCTGGAGCAAGATCTGGTAAAAAAAAAACCCACACCACTGGATCGACATCGGAATTAGCTTTCCAATGGTATCTCGTTTGCAAAAAACGGAGATCGTATGCAAAAAATACACCCGATTTCGTGAACACTGCTCTAGAATGGGGAAAACACAGTTCTGGATTAAATTTGACGGTCATACAGCCGTCGCAGCAAAATCCGGGCCTAAATTTGACAGCCAAATGGCCATCAGCGGATTTCTTCAATTGGGCTTATTTTAGAAAAAAATGTTTTTTTATAAAAAAAACAATAAAAAAACATTACAAATTATATTTTTTTGTTAAAAAAAATATTAAAAAAACATTGATTTTTTTTTTTTTAAAATCATAAAAAATTGTGACCATGGGAAGGTACGCAGGTACTGACCTGCGCAGGTCTGCGCAGGTCAGTACCTACATAGTACCCTGTGCAGGTACGTACCTTCTAGGTACTTTGTCTTTTTAAATTTTTTTTTTTTAAATAAAAAAACTGCAACATTTTAAAGTTTTCTAAAAACTTTTTGAATGATTTGTTTTTAAAATTTTGCAGAAAAAAATCAAATGATTTTTTTTTTCAAAAAATCACCTTGAATTGCGTGTAGACGACGAACAGGGTCGTATGGATAAATTTTTTTGCCTCACGAACAGTCGACGCCGAATATAGGCGAGTTTACAGTCAATCTTTAGGTTTTTTGGCCGCTCCGGACACGATGGTGACCTCCATTTGTGCCCAAACTGCTTTGAAAATTCAGCTACCTTTTGAACTTGCAAAAAATCTCCGAACTTGAAACCCTCGCAGATCTGGCAAACAATGACCAAAATCTACAAAATAAAAGTCAATCCTGACTTTTTCCAGCGCTCTGAATCCAATGGTGAAGCTCGATCTAATCCAAAACGCCACATAGATGAACTCAAGTCATGATATCCTCGAGGAATCCTGAATGAACCCTGCAATGATTTTCTCAAAAATCTAAGAAGGGGTTGCAAATCAAGGCTCTGATACCATGTTAGAAACCAATATCAGATTTGCAAACCAGAATAATCCTTCCACAGAAGAGAAAAACAAAAAAACAAGAGATTTGCAAGAAGATGTGCAAATATTATTATTCGAGAGTTCAAAAATTACATGATAATGATTTGCTTTATAAAAGCAAAGATGCAAACCCTAATCTTATCTTGAGCAACAAGATAGCTCAAAAGATAAAGATAAGAACCTAAAACTTAGGAATTAAATAAAGCCTAAGTAAACTTATGTAAAGTGTAATTAAATATTAATTACACCAACAGTTACCACATAGATGATGCCGTCAGTACATGTCATAGTGACAAATCCTTCAACCTCCCAGGCACAGGCTACTGTACCCATAGTGGCATTTGTTCCCTTGACAGAGCATAAGTTCCCTAGATCTTCTCCTCGAGGGGATGAGGAGAGTTCAACATAGCCATGTTTATTACTGTCATGCATTAGGACATTTCAGACACTTATGTTATGACATTTATATTTGACCATCAAGCCTGCAAGTTCTTATTTTTGGGATATCTCGTGATTCTATCTTGTGACATTGTTTTTGAGGTGATATATATATGATGCAGTTTTGATGCAACCTATATGTGTTATGTGATGTGATGTGATTTATGCATTATGATGTATGTTTATGTGATGATTATTATGATGATCATGTGATGCCTATGATGATGATGTTATTTTTATGCCATGTCGTGTCTATTTATGATGATTATTTATGATGTGATGTTTATTTATATGTCATGATGATGTTATGCCATGAATGATGATGATATGCATAATGTATTTATTTGAATAGATGTCATGTTTATGATTATGTTAATGCTTGACTATGCATGATGCAATGTATATGGTTTTGATGATGTACATATGGACCTAATGCAATACCTATTTGATCATGTATGCACTTATGTTTTTATATTTCATAGGATTTTGTCGTGAGATGGACGAGACAGGATGAAAAGACATAAGGAGATGAATGTTAGTGCAAAGACCAAATCCTTCAACATACTACTATAGGGATTTAATAATTATTTCTCTTTAATCATCATTGGGCGGATTATTGTAATCTCCAACAAACACCATGACATGACATAGATCAAGGTGTGCAAGGTCGTACTATCACATGAGACAAGCAGTTAGTGACAAGGATGATCATGACTTATACGAAGAGCGCAATTGCCCCAGTCTTTTTATCATAATCAACCATAAGCATAAAAAGACAAGAAAGACAAGTCATGAAACATCATTGCTCCTCTAAATCTTGTTGTCAGGACATCCTTGAGTAACTAGCAATATGACTGCCAAAAAGACAAGACAAGACAATCATCATGATACGTCGCTGCTTCTCTAAATCTTGTTATCAGGACATCGCTGAGAAGCTAGTAACATGACTACCAAAAAGACAAGACAAGACAATCGTCATGATACGTCGCTGCTTCTCTAAATCCTATTATTAGGAAATTACTGAGAAACTAGTAACATGACTTCCAAGAATACAAGAGAAGATAATCATCATGATACGTCGCTGCTTCTCTAAATCCTGTTTGTCAGGACATCTATGAGAAACTAGTAACATGACTGCCAAAAAGACAAGACAAGACAATCATCATGATACGTCATTTTTTCTCTAAATCCTATTGTCAAGAAATTGCTAAGAAACTAGTAACATGACTACCAAAAAGACAAGATAAGACAATCATCATGATACGTCGCTGCTTCTCTAAATCCTATTATTAGGACATCGCTGAGAAACTAGTAACATGATGAAAAAGCCAAAGACAAGTGCCAAGTTTTTTCCAAGTGTGTTTGAATGCCAAGTGTTTTAATGTCAAGATGCCAGGATTGACGATGTTGAATGCCAAAGGTCTCAAATTTTTCGAATGTCAAGGATGTCATATTTGACGATGTCAAAGTGTCGAATGTCAAAGGTTTCCAAATTCAGGAAGGACACATCCTAAGGTATAAATGACAAAGGCCACGCTTCAAAAGGGCACGTCTGAAGGATAACCAAGAGTTGACTGTTTGACTGATTTTGACTGAGTTTGATTTATTTTGACAGAGATTGTCCAAAGTTTGGTTGTTGTTGACTAAAGTTTGACTGCTGTTGACTAAATGTCAATGTTGACATGTTGATGTATTTGACGTGTTTATCGAAGAATTTCTAGAGTTTGGTTGCAGTAGTTTTCTTCTCTGGAGATGACTTGTTTGACTTGAAGACATTTTGACGTGTGTGCTAGTGTAGTGCCATGAACCCTAATGGACTAACCTAGTGTGGCCTTAGGGGTTCATCGACAGATGGCCTTGCCTACGTCATACACTCAGAGACCTCATAGTTTGACATGACCAATGAATTTGTCTTGATGATCAAAGATTGAGCCATGATTTTTATTTTGACAACCTAAAAAGATTGACCTAATGTCTCGGGGGCTCCAAGGTGAGCATTTCCTACGTAGAAAATGCACAGAGACAACATAGTTAAGATAAGTGACCAAGACTGACTGACATGACCGACTCGATTGAATTGATTGGTTTAATTGACATTGACTTTGTTTTGGGTTTTTTGGATTTCTTCAGGACATTTTTCAATTTTTAGGTCTTTTTTAAGGACATTTTATGATTTTTAGGATTTTGTCAAGAATTTTTATTATTTTTATGATCTTTTTAGGACTTTTTATGATTTTTTTAGGACTTTTTATGATTTTTATGATTTTTTTAGGACTTGTTATAATTTTAAAGATTTTTTCAAGACTTTTTATGATTTTTATGATTTTTCTAGGACTTTTTATGATTTTTATGATTTTTTTCAAGACTTTTTCGATTTCTGAGACCATGTGCGATACCCATTGTAGTCACTTGATAATTTTTTTCCCCCTAGTTAGGTCCAAGACTAGCCAACTAGACAAATGCAGAAAGGACATGTGTGGGGGATGAATGAGTGATATGTAGGACTTGATGTCAATCATTATTAGCCATGGGAGAAAATGATGGGGTTTTTGTGATAGGTACCAAGGTGGTGTCAGAAAGGTGATTGTTTATTATGGACTAAGGTAGATAGAGTGACAATAGATTGTAGAGCAATGATCGACAACACATGGCACCTGTTTGATAGGTTTTCACCATGATACTTATTCAAAGTGCCTGTTTACCAGGTTTTCATTTTTGGAAAAATTATTTCTCTTTACTATTTTTGTCATTTTTTTTAATTATTATTATTTTTTTGGTATCACCAAGATGCTTGTTTTCCAGGTTTTCATCAGGGTGACAATTTTTTCTATGTTTTTTTAATTTTTTTAATTTTTAAGGTTTTCAACCCAATTTTCTGATGTTATGCATAGAACTTGCGAAGATGTAGATTGTTGATGGGCTATGTCAGTTGCCCACCATCTGGAGTAGCCAACTGATATGCTCTAGAACTAAAAGAGGATATGACGACATAAGGACCTAGCCAATTTTGTTCGAACTTGCCAGGTTTTTCTCTATCAACCTGATTTTTAGGATTCTGCATGAGGACTAAATCTCCAATGTCAAAATTTTTGACCATGACTTTCTTGTTGTTACTCTGACATAGATGGTTATGATATGCATGTAGATGATTCAGGGAATTATGTCTTCTTTCCTCTAGCATCTCCAGCTTGTGTAGTCATGATTGTTTGTATTCTTCATCATCTACCAGACCCATCAAGGAGACTCATAAGGATGAAATTTCAACCTCGATGGGAAGTATGAATTCAACTCTAAAGACCAGGGTGAATGGAGTGGCTCCTGTAGGCATGTGAATGCTGGTGCGATAAGCCCATAGAGTAGGGTTAAGTTGGATGTGCCAATCACGACCAACATCATTGACAATCTTTTTGAGAATTTTAAGGATGGTTTTATTGGACGCCTCAACTTGACCGTTTCCTTGTGGGTAATATGACATTGAGAAATGATGTTGAATATGAAATTGCTCACATAACTCATGAACATCTTGGTTTTTGAACGGATGTTCGTTGTCTGTGATGATGGACTGTAGAATACCATACTGACAAATGATGTAGAAAAGAATGAATTTGGAATTTTTTTTGCCAGTTATGTATGTAAGGGGGATGGCTTCAATCCACTTAGTAAAGTACTCAGTGGCGGTGATAATAAATTTGTGGCCATTGGAGGAGGTAGGGTGGATTTTTCCCACCAGGTCAAGTCCCCATTGTGCGAAGGGCCATGGAGATGTAATCGGCTGAAGTTCATGTGCTGGATAAGAATGAATTTGGAATTTTTTTTTCCAGTTATGTATACAAGGGGGATGGCTTCAATCCACTTAGTAAAGTACTCAGTGGCGGTGATAATAAATTTGTGGCCATTGGAGGAGGTAGGGTGGTTTTTTTCCACCAGGTCGAGTCCCCATTGTGTGAAGGGCCATGGAGATGTAATCGACTGAAGTTCATGTGTTGGATAAGAATGAATTTGGAATTTTTTTTGCCAGTTATGTATGTAAGGGGGATGGCTTCAATCCACTTAGTAAAGTACTTAGTGGCGGTGATAATAAATTTGTGGCCATTGGAGGAGGTAGGGTGGATTTTTCCCACCAGGTCGAGTCCCCATTGTGCGAAGGGCCATGGAGATGTAATCGGCCAAAGTTCATGTGCTAGAGCATGAATTAAATCACTATGTATTTGACATTGGCGACAAGTCCTGACAAACTCAAGTGTGTCTTTCTCAATGGTTGGCCAATAATACCTAAGTCTCATTATCTTTTTGGCTAGAGTAGGAACACTCAAATGAGACCGACATATACCCTCATGTACTTCGCGTAAGATTGTGCATGCTTCATTGGCGTCGAGACATCGAAGAAGGGTGTTGTCAAAGCTACGATGGTAGAGGGTGTCACTGACGATGGTGTATCTGGTGGATTTTCACATAAAGGACTTTTGCTGGTTGTTGGATAGGTTGGGGGGAAGGAATTGGGATTTGAGATAGTCATAAATATCTTGATACCAAGGAGAATCGAGACCAACAAGCTCACAAACCATCTCTGATTCTAGGATATCATATGCAGGGACCAACAATTGTTCTACCAAAAACTCAAATTGTGGCACATTACTTGGGATGTCTAGGAGAGAACCAACTGTAGCCATTGCATTTGTTGCCTTGTTTTGTACCCTTAGAACTTGTTCAAAAGTCAACATGTGAAAATATGTCTAGAAGCTATCAACCATCCGTTTGTAAGGAATCAATTTCTCATCCTTGGTGTCATATTTGTCATTAACTTGGTTGATGATCAGCTGGGAATTTCCATAAACATGAAGTGTTCTAATTTTCCATTTTATGGCCATTCTGAGCCTTGTCACAAGTGCCTTGTATTCCACCACATTATTTTTACATGGAAAAGCAATGCAAAAGGACTTGGGGATGGAGTCTCCTTGTGGTGTGATAAACAATATTCCTGCCCCCGAGCCATGACTAGTATGAGACCCATCAAAGTATAGCCTCCAAGGTGACTTAGGTTCTATATGGAATATGGACTCATTTGGAAAGTCTGCCACTAATGGATAATCACTTTGTACAGGTGCATCTACTAGTTGGTATGCTATCACTTGTACTTTTATGGCCTTTTGTTCCACATATTGAATGTCATACTCACTCAAGATCATGACCCATTTTTCCAGACGTCCTGTCAGTGCAGTGTGACTCAAAAGATATTTCAGGGGGTTAATCTTTGCTACCAACTATGTCCTATGACTCAACATATAGTGTCTTAGCTTTTGAGCAACAAAGAAAATTGCTAGACATGCATGTTCAATGGATGTATAGTTTAACTCATATCCGACTAGTGTCCGACTAATGTAGTATATGGCTTGTTCCTTTTCTTCATGGTCATTCTATGCCAGTAATTCCCCCAATGCTGAAGTTGTTGCAGAAATGTATAAGATCAACAATTTTCCTTCAATAGGTGGCATTAAAACAGGTGGTGACAAGAGATAGTCTTTGATTAGTTGAAAGGATTCCTGACATTTATCTGTCCACACAAAGGGGATACCCTTGCGCAGAAGATACTGAAATGGTTGACACTTGTCAGCCAATTGTGCTATGAAGCACCAAATGGATTGTAACCTGACTTTTAATGTCTTGAGTTCACTTATCCATTTTGGAGGAGGCATGTCTAATATTGCTTTCACTTTGGTTGGATCAACCTCAATGCCTCTACAAGAAACTATGTATCCCAAAAGTTTTCCTGTCGTGATGCCAAAGACACATTTCTTCGGATTCAAGTGGACCTTGTATTCTTCCAATCTCTTGAATATTTTTTCTAACACATTCAAATGATATTTTCTTGTTAAATATTTATCCAAAAGTTCATCCACGTAATCTTCCATTATCTTGTGCATCACGTCATGAAATATCATCATCATAGCTCTCTGATACATGGTGCCTGCATTTTTAAGACCAAAAGGAATGACATTCTAGTAGTATGTATCCCAAGGACAAGTGAATGCTATTTTATGTTGATCTTTAGGGGAAATATAAATCTCATTATAGCCTGAAAAACTGTCGATGAGGGACAACATCTCGTATCTTGCCGTGAGGTCGACTATGATATCTATGTTTGGCAACAAAAAGTCATCTTTTGGATATGTTTTGTTTAAATCTCTAAAATTTGTGTAGACGCGGATTTGACCATTTGGCTTTGTGATTGGTACAATATTGGATATCCATTCAGCATAGTCAATAGACCGTAAGAATCCCGTGTCTAGCAGTTTTTTGAGTTCAACTTTGACTAACAGGGTGATCTGAGGATGCATTTTGTGCAGCTTTTGTTTTACTTGTTTAGCATCTAGCAGTAATGGAAAATGGTGCAAAACTAGTTCTGGATCCAACCCAGGCATATCGGCATATGACCATGTAAAATTAATATTTCTCTTTGCAAAGAATTTGTGGAACTCAAGTTTTTCTTCTTTTGTTAGGGATGCCACAAAGAGGACCATTTTCGGCTCTTCTGCTATTGATATGTTGACTTGTATGGTGTCCTCTATGAGCATTGCTGATTTCTCTTGGGTCACAGGAAGAAAGTCCAGTCCTCCATCTTTGGGTGCCTCAGAGAGGTTTTCACCCATAGTTACGTCCTTTATTTTTATTTTTTTTGTCATTAGAAGGTGCCTTTTGGTTTTCACCTAAAGACATTTCATTTTTTGTTTTATTTTTATTTTTCATTTTGCGACTAGAGGATGGAGCAGTCTCCCTGAAGTAGGCTACACAATCTAGGTCAATAGAAAATCTAGCCTTGTGATCACCACTGGGTATTCCCTCATGTAGTCCCATAAATTCTGCAATGGCCTCATCATTCTGAAATATGCCCAAGACAGGCAGGCCTTGTTGATCCCAATCGATTAGTTGTGGGTAGACTAAGGAGATACCATCATCAGTATTGGTGAATTGTGGGGAGGATGCAAAAAGCATGTAGACGGATTCAGAGACATTGAAAATGAAGTTGTCATTGTCGAGCTCCCAGTCAAATTCTATCCAATATTCTTCTTCGCTTGACTCATACTCATTGTCAAAATAAGGGACCAAGGGACTATCATTATGGTCAATAGTGTCATGTGACAACTTAGATGAGTCCTGATGATGGTCATTAAGTTCAGGTGGTTGGGAAGATAGGCCGGGTTTCAATTTTAAACATTTTCCAAAATATTTGTTCAAAGGTAAGCTCTCTAGGTTCAAGGAACAAGTTATCAAGGCAACAGTCACTTAGGGATCATTGGGAGCCATATTCCCACTCATGGGAGTTAGTTTCAGTAGGGGATTCCTCAATAGTCTTGACACTTTTTGAAGAATTCACGCTCTCACTTGAAAGTCCATTGGTACGTTGATCACCATTTTCGGGTAGACCATACCCTAACCTAAGATATTTTGGTCATTTGGAAGGTTCTATGGGCTCTCTTTGCCCAATTTTATTTCTTCCAAGGCCACTAGTTCCATTGTAGCCTTTAGCCTTCATCATGTCATATCCTTTGCCATATATCTTAACTGGTAATGGGGATAAGTCTTCCATTTCTTTATAAAGACATCCTATTATGTCGACAATGTCTTTGTTGTTCATGTCTCCCCATTTTATGAAAATTGTCTTTGGAAAAACTTTGAAGATTTCTTTAGGTTCCATTCTAAAACATAGCTGACCATAGACCTTAAGAGACTTGGGTATTGTTGTGATGCTATATGCCATATTCAGTTTGAATTCTCCATAGCCTAGGCCCTAGATCTTGATAGTGGAATCAACCTTAGGAATTGAGGAAGATGATGGCATGGCATAATATGTGGATGGAGTGGATGTGGATGATGATGCAAGTGTGGACGGGTCAATGAATTTGGAAGAAGAGGAGCTAGGAGCTTTTCAGTTGATGGGAACTTGATGTTTGGAAAGACCCCTTAGATTGGTACAATATTGAAAAGGGTTGGGGTCTCCATATATGTGATCTCTGTGCTGTCAAAGGGAAACTTCAGGCATTGGTGGTAGGTGGATGGAACAATTTTGAGGGCGTGAATCCAAGGTCGTCCAAGCAGGATGTTATAAGGTAATTCAAGATCCAGGACTTGGCAAGTTGTATCTACAATGACTGGTCCAACTTTGATAGGAAGAGTGATCACACCATGAGAGGAATGTTCCTCGTGATCATATGCTTTTATGACTATGCTCTTTGTTGCATCTATGTAAGCATCAAAAAAACCTAGAGCCTTAACCAATTTTAAGGAGCATATATTCAGTCCTACTCTGCCATCTACTAAAACTCATTTGACCTTATGCTTATGGATGAAAACCTCAATGTGTAATGTGTCGTTATGGTTGGACTTTGGTGATGAATAATCTTGGTCAAAAAATGTTACATGATGGGGTGTAGTGAGATAACCCACCATGGCATCAAATTGGCTGACATCAATGTATTGAGGGACAATGAACTCTTGCAAGGTTTTTTCAAGTATAGCCTTATGCGAAGCAACTCGAGTATGGATATTTGCGCAGGGGTTTTTCCTAGTTGGTCAATGAGGTTAAATTGAATCTTAGGTTGGGACTGCTTTGCAGATGGGCCTGATTGTGGTTGTTTTGTGGATGGACCTAGTATTGTAATTTTTGATTGTCGAGGAGGTGGACTAGCTATGGTGATCTTGCCACTTCGAGTAGTAGCATTGCATTTAGGTGCTCTTTTGATAGTTATGGTATTGACATATTCATCATTGGTTCAAACATTATTAATGATGGTTCCTCCTGAATAATCAAATGCAACACAAGCGTAGTTGACTTGATTGTTATTAGTCTTGGGACTTGATGAGGAGGATTTATTAGAACCATGGTCTTGCAGTGGGTTCTTATGAATGGTATGGTCTACATTGGATGCAAATTGTGGCCCACCCACTTCAATTACTCAAGTTTCAAAGAGGTCTTGTACAATGTTTCTTAGTTGCCGACATGAAATTTTTTTATGCCCTTTAGTCTGATGGTAATCACAAAATGTGTTATCTCCCACCATGATGGTTTAAAATGCCCTGGGTCATATGGTTTAGGGTCCTCAAGTGTGATGAGACCATTTTGAAGGAGCTTCTTAAGGACATCCTCAATTGGCTCCCCCAAAACAGTGTATGTTCATCTTTTCAGAAATTGTCTTGTCTGGCAGGGTTGTCCTTGACTTTGACTATTTTGACCACTTTGGTTATTGACGGGAGGTGTCAGTATTGTTGTCGGTTTGTTTTGAGGTTGAGCTCCTTTAAGAGAAAGCACTGGTCCCATCATGTTCACAACCTTGGCATCAACAACACCATCATTGGTAACATGTTTATTTTTTACCCAATACTTATTTTTGTCGGCAGGTGGATTTGTGTTTGTGTTTTTAGGACCATATTTTAATTCCCCTTTAGCAATGAGGGCTTTCTTAACTTCGACACCCTTTTCGACTAGGTCTGTGAAGGTTGTGCAACAATGAACTTGCAATCCATATTTCAATGGGCCTAGGAATGTTTGGAAAAACATGTCAACCTTTTCTTTCTTAGGTATGTTAATGTGACAACGACTTGCTAGACTTCTCTATCTTTGGAAGAATGGGATAAATGTTTCATCAACATCTTCTTTTGTAAGATTGAATAAGCTAGTATGGATGTGTCCATGTCAATGTTATACACATAATTTTTCACAAATTTGTCTTTAATTTCATCTTGTAGACACATAAAAATGGCCTCAGCCTGTAAACCATATTTTTCTAAGATCATCACACTTCTCCCTCACATAATCCAATTATCTAATCATGTCCATTCCTCCATGATTATTTAAATAAATAAATAATGTTTATTTATTTAAATATGTCACTGATCAATCCTTATTTCCTCCATAACATTATCATTTATCCTTTTATCAAATAAACTCATTTATTTATCCCACATTCCATCCCACCAAATAAATAATTAAAATAATTATAAATATCAAGTCTTTTGTCTCATTCCCATTTATGAATTAAACCATTATTTAATTCATAAGTCAACATTCCTCCATAAATTACATCATTTCTAATATTCCAACTACCTATTTTTCTCCACCATTGATTTGATTATCTCCAATTAAATCCCAACCCTTCATTTCAAGGCTTGCCCTAACTTTGACCTAATGTTTCCCTAACCCTAATCCTCCTTATGACAATGATTCTTGGCCTTTGATCTTAGGGCTTCACCAACTTTTAATCCTGGCCGTCCATTCTCAATTTGGAATTCTTTAAAAGACCCTCTTCCAAGTCATTTTAGACACACAAGTTATTTTCAGCATGCTTGAGAGCTTTTTGAGCACTTGAGCATACATTTTACTTCAATATTTTGCTCGTCTTTGGCATAGGTTATAGTTGTACTTCAAATTTGAGGGCAATTATATCATTTTCAGCAAGATGGAGAAGGCCAATGGAGGTCAACCAATGGAGGCTTGAAGACTAGGTGATGTTGTTTTATCTTATTTTGCTTCTTGTTCTCATTGTGCTCTATTGTTGATTGGGGATTTAGTTTTATGTTACTTGCAATATTCTAAAAAATTTCCTAATTACATTTGGTGAACCCGACGTGAATGCAACTTAAAATATTTCTCTAGATATTTTGGTTGAAATTTATTTAAAAGATTGGTTGACGGAAGTTACAATGATATATTTTTTCTGTGAACAATCATCTTAAATATTTGATTACTTTTATGTGTTGATAATAGACATTTTGATGCATGGCTAACATCTCCTGTAATCTGCACTCCTTCATCGATAGGTTGATAGGACGTTCTTATGTCTGCGCAATCGTATTTTTGTCACGTCATGATTTTGTTGAAATCTGAAGTTGCATACTTGTCTATAGTATAATCCATCCATGAATTAAATGTTTTTATTGTGAAGTAGAGGTGAAGTGATATAAATGATGGCAAACGATAGGACTTCTGATTTCTATTGATTAGGCTAGTCGAGCAACCCTGCTAGGTGAAGCAATCCCCTGACCATTCCAATCTATGCTAAAATAAAGAAGCATTTGTTTCTGCTGGCTCATAAGTGCTATAAAATTTTAGAAGTGATGCTTTTGTTTCTGAGATTGGATCATACACTGGTTTTGGCTCAACAACAACTTCATTTGGCTTAAATATGCTCATAAAGTTTAGCACATACGCCTTTATCTCTTAGAGATGTTGTGGCACAGAAAGATTTGAATCATACACAGGCTTTGGCGCAACTTTTGGGGATGAATTCTTTGCTACAGCCATAATTTTTGCCTCAAAAGCATCAAAAACCTTTTAAAAATAGAATCCTTTATTTTTGACAGTTGTGGCATAGAAATATTTGTATCGTACATAGGTCTTGGTTCAATGATATCTTTTGGTGTTGAAATATTTGCTGCAGGCAAAGCTTTTCACTCAGATGCGGTGAAATTTTTTGGCATGGGAGGGATGTGTTGATGATATTAGGCCAAGCTGATGGCTGTAATTTCCCTTCTCGATTTAAAGGATATATTTAATTACTAGAGTGATTCCTATATTTGAAAGATCAACGGAAAGCTTAGCCTATTAATGAGAACATCCCTTTTATTCAAATCAACTTTTGACGCCTTTGCTGATCGGCACGTTTTTCCTCTTTTGTGAGAGCTTTGGCACAACAAGAACATGTTTTCAACATACAAACTTTGTCTTCTTCCCATCAATGCCATACATCTCAGGGCTTTCCGCGGCTGAGAGTTGGTTGAACCACCAGAGAGCATTCATTTAGCGTCGACAATTCATTGAAAGATTGTAGTCATTATTTAGCGTTGAAAATTGGATAAAATCAGAGTGCATTCATTAATGCTACGCTGAAAACTGGTTGCATCCACTGCATGCATTTATTAATTATTCTTGACATGTTTTGGGAAGTGTTCAGGCATCATTGGTGATTGACGTTTTTGCTTTTATTGCAACATTCACTATGATTGACATTTTTGTTTTTGAAGTGTTCAAATTGAAAACTTCTGCAGCTAATTGTTGGTTAATCACATGAAGTGCATTCCTTAATTCAGCGCCATGCTTTCTTTTAATGCTCACAAAATCTTCACCATATCTTGTGATCTGGTGAGCTGTCAACAAGAAACTCTATCAAATCCATGTGTATGAGGAGTAGTTGTGCCGGTAGTGGGTAAACAAATGGAGCACATTTATTTATCTAATGCTGCTAATTTTATCAGATCTTGCAACTATTTTATGTCTTTCTCAGATTCAAGCTGTTTTGCATAGATCGAAGCAGTTGCTGGTTTTTGACCTTTCACTTTTCCATTTTCAGCGAACTCCAATTCAACTTGAATCATTGGCAGAAAAGCTTTCCTGAAAGACTTTATTTAGCTTTCCTTAGTTTTATTTCGATTTTAATTTACCTAACTTCATTTTCCTTTTTAGATGTTAAGCTTATTAAATTTTAGTTTTGATTTCGAATGATTTTACACTTTAATTAGATTTCACTTAGATTTAGATATTTTTAGATTTTAATTTAATTAAAATTAGATTTTAGATTTTTAGTTAGATTTTAATATTTTTAGATTTTAATTTAATTTTAATTAGATTAGATTTTAGATTTTTAGTTAGATTTTAATATTTTTAGATTTTAATTTAATTGTAATTAGATTGCATGTAAATTTTAGTTAGATTTTAACATTTTTAGATTTTAATTTAATTTTAATTAGATTGCATTTAGATTTTAGTTAGATTTTAATATTTTTAGATTTTAATTTAATTATATTTTAATTAGATTATATTTTAATTTTTATTTAGATTTAATTTTTTTAGATTTTAGTTTACTTTTAATTAGTTTGTATATAGTTAATTTAGATTTTTAATTAAATTTTAGATTAATTAGATTTTCACTTTAATTTGATTTAAATTTATTTTTATAGATTTTTAGACTTAGATTTTAGATTTTTAGATTAGATTAATATTTGTTTATTACTTTTCATTAACTAGATTAATGTTAATTTTTTTTCTAGTTTAATTTCAATTATGTGGCTAATCTTTGACCTTCCTTTTGTAGGTTTGAATGTCCACGCTTCGAGATTTGCAACATCCACTTTCGCTTGCCAAAGATTGGAGACTCAAAACTACTAATTATGTTTTGCAGGGCTCGTGCCTCAATTTTGCTTTATCTTGAGTGCCTTTTTCACATTGAATGATTAGGGGGCCTAAAAAGAACTTGCATGCTTGAGTTGACATCATCAACTTGGATTAAAATAAACAAAGTGTTTGATGTGTTTGCCTCACACTTCAATTTGGTTATTAAAATGAAAAAATGCTTTCAACTTGTGTAACCTTTGATTCAATAATAGGAGTATCCTCTCCCCTTGTGCACTTGTGCGATCCTGGGTGCAAGAGAAACTGTTATTGACTCTAGGAAATTGGGCCTTCCTTGGTGGGAAAAAGTACTCACCCCAAGGTGACTCAGATCGACAACGAAGCTCTTTGGCCGAGCTACCCCCGACCGGTATACAAATGTGAATCCTAAGGGAAATCCTAGTATTACGAGTGCGGATGTGTCATACGGACAGAGTAGTACTCCCATAAACCCTGTTGAGTGTAACCTCTTCAGGCTAGAGTGCCACCTAATCCATGATTAATCTCTTGCCCCATGTATGGCCACTCGAACGGGAGTCTCGAACTAAATACTCTTGTGTAGTAGCCCAAAACCTTCTATCCGCTAGTGCAACAACGGTTGTTGTGAAGGCATCCACATCTTCACAGTCTTTAGTAGAGGTGATCAACGTGCCATGGGAGTTTTATGGGCGTTGGAAGCTTGGTTGGCCTGAGAAGAGAGTGCACTATAAGGGGGAGCCCATGCAGCCAAGCTTCTGGATTCACACACTAAGGATATGTGGCTAGGGAAACCTAAGTGGAATCTAGCGGATATTGTCCTGGCCTAACCATAGGATTATGCTTGTCTTCTTTGTGATTAATTACACATTCAAAACATCATGTTTGCCAAGTGTTTTCTAGATACTGAAACAAAACAAACAACGCTAAAAAATCTGGAAATGAAACAATCAATTTCAGACAATTCAAACTTTTCATCAAAACATTACAAAATTGAATTTGAGTCCAACAATTTTGCCTACTATCAAACATCTTTTCTCGAAGTCTCTGTTAGAAACCAAAACTGAAATTGCTCAAAATTTTCATCATTCAACCATTAGCTTGCATTTTTACCTTAGGTTCAACCTTGTTAATTTTAGTTGCATTCCATAGGCTTCCTAATCATCCTTTCCTACATAGATTTGCCCTTAGGTTTTCATCTTTGCAGACTTTGGATTAGGCCACCTCATCACACTTTGCAAAATCATTGCCTTCAAGAGTAGGTTATCTTGGGACTTAGTCAACAATCTCCTTTTCAGTCATTGTCCTTTTTGTGAGCATTTCCAACTCAACAGTCTAGTTAGGAAAACTCACTAGTCACTTTGACCTTGTCACTTAGTCCCTCTAACAAGTCCTTTGATAACCAAGATTAAGACATAGATTAAGCTTAGAGTGGTTAGGCAAACCTTTCTCCACATTACATTCATCTTAGTCCATACTTTGCATATTTTATGCCTAAAAATCCAAAAATATTGTTCACCCTAGTCCTCATTTTTCACCTTGACATTGCATTAGTCACCTTTTTAGTTAACATTATCATCTTAGTCCTCATTTTGCACCTAGTCAATTCTATCACCTCGCAGTAATCAACATTGTCATCATTGTCGCCTTGACCTTTGACATCTTTCTTTGGAAATCTTGTCATCTTGCATCAATCATTTCCTTAGGAAAACACAATAATCACCTTGCATTGTCATCCTTTATCATAAAAACACCAAAAACATAAACTAGTTGTCATAATCATCATCCTCATTTGAGCAATTCTCTTTTATGGTCGAAACTAGGCTTCAAAGAAAGAAAAGACAAATGGAAAACTTTGGACAAGACTTCAACACCAACATCCACACCAACACTTATGACATGAACCAAGGCATGAATTTTAACGATCCATTCACCAACATGAACATACCATCTTCCATGAACCTATCGGCATCCTCTCAAAATCCATTCAAACCATTCATACAGAGAGACCACAATGGACAAGTATTAGCTGAGGATCTAGAGGCTGTAGCCCAAAATCCTGATGTAGCTTCATTTGTAGAGGACTTGGTCTTGAACGATGCTGACAGATACCTTGCTTTGCTTTTAGACCAAGGGGAAAAATTACCAAGAGGATTTGACATCAATACCATAATACCTTTGTCTCCAGACAACACGACACAAAACTCGACACCTCAACAAAACACGAACAATGCCTCCAGCAATAACACTGTTGTCACCACACAAATTGCTAGAAGCACCATCAATGTTACATCTAGTGGCACCATAAGTCAAAACACCTCCAACAAAATCAATGCAACATCTATTGGAGGAACACACACCATAACACAAGCGATATCACAATCCATGCCCGCAATGTCAATGACATCTTCACAAACAGTTGGAACTACCCTTGGATCTACATCAATGGGGGCAAGTTCCTCAAACCCCATATTTGGAACTTCATCTATGACCATAGGGACCTCGTCATCAAATCCTTATGTTGGAATCTCATTCAACCCCTTTGGAGGAACTAAACGACGTATTCTTATTAGAGGTCCCCAACCAAACGGTAACACATCGTCACAATCAAACATCAATGCCTCACAAGGAAAAAATACCAACATCCCGCATGGACAATTCCAAGGACAAAATACCAACATCCAGCATGGACAATTCCAAGGAAAAAATACCAACATCTCGCATGGACAATTCCAAGGACAAAATACCAACATCCCACATGGACAATTCTTCCAATATGGACAAGGCACTCAAATGACACAACAAATGAATACCTTTGGGCACCAAAATAGTCAAGGTTACCAGATCCCCCAAATATTGACAAATATGGCTGGATTGCACATCCCCACATATTCATCACAAATCCACACACAACAACACATTCCTCATCAAAGTTGGCAATACCAACAATCGCCAAACCAAAACATATCATACATTTCACAACAACACATGTCACATTCAAACTCGAACATGCTATCACAATCAATGAGGACTCAAGGGATACCCATCACTCCCATGTGTGATGCAACCAATAATCGCATAATAGATGCCTTGACAGCCAAAGTGGCAGACCTCCAAAAACAGATGGAAAACATGCAAACATCCAACAAAATTCCACCAATGTCATATGACATATGTCCATATCCTTTTGACACAACTTTATACATGCCACCATTTCCTCCTGGATATGTGGCCCCAAACTTCACCAAATACAAGGGCAAGACAAATCCTATTGAACACATTCGAGAATTCACGACCAACTGTATGGACATTGCATATGAACACACTTACTTGATGAGACTCTTCTCCAAGAGTCTAACAGGACCCACACTTGAATGGTTCTCCACTTTGAAGGGGATAAAAAAATGGAATGAACTTGTATACAAATGTGTGAAAAATTATGCCTATAACATTGACACGGACACCTCCATCACTAGCTTATGCACACTTACACAAGAAGATGCTGGTGAGACTTTTATCCCATTTTTCCAATGATGGAGAGGCCTAGCAAGTCACTGTCACATAGACATACCTGAAAAGGAGAAGGTTGACATGTTCGTACAAACACTCCTAGGCCCATTGAGAAATGGCTTGCAAGTTCATTGTTGTACAACCTTCACGGACCTAGTCGAACGAGGTGTCCAACTTGAGAAAGCCCTTATTGCTGAGGGAAGATTAAAATATGGTCCTAAAAACATAAATGCAAGTCTACCCACTGAAAAGAACAAATACTGGGTTAAGAATAAACATTTCACCAATGATGGCGTTGTAGAAGCTAAGGCTGTTAATGCAATGTGTCTTGTGCTTACCCTTAAAGGGGATCAACCACAAAATACACATATGACCACATAGACCCATGCTGCCAATGTTGTACAGACAAATCAAAATAACCAAGGTAATCAGAATAACCAAAATCAAAGGCAGCCCCGACAACCCAGACAGTTCCCCAGGAGTCGCACATACACCCCCTTGGGTGAGCCCATTGAAGAAGTCCTCAAGAAACTCCTTCAAAATGGTGTCATAACACTTGAGGACCCAAAACCATATGACCCAGGGCAGTTTAAACCATTTTGGTGGGACGACAATGCGTTTTGTGATTATCATCGAGCAAAAGGACATAAAACGTCCTCCTATCGACAACTAAAAAATCTGGTACAAGACCTTATCGAGAATCGTACCATTGAGATAGGTGGACCAAAATTTGCATCTAATTTAGACCATACCATACACAAGAACCCACTATAGGACCATGGTTCTAGTAACCCTTCCACGTCAAAAGCCAATAACAATAATCAAGCCAACCATGCGTGTATTGCATATGACTATTCTGGTGGTCCTATCATAAATCATATTAGAACAACTGTGGAACATGTCAACACAGTTACTATCAAAAAGGCCCCTGAATGCAATGTCACTACTCGTGGGGGAAAAGTCACAATAGTCGGCCCTCCTCCTCCCGGACAACCAAAGATTACAATAGCTGGTCCGTTTTCCCAACAATCACAGTCTTGTCCATTAACCAAACAGTCCCAGCCTAAAGGACATTTTAACCTCATTGACCAACTTGGAAAGACACCTGCACATATTTCTATACTTGAGTTGCTACACATTTCCCCAGTGCATAAGGCTATACTCAACAAAACATTACAAGAGTCTTTTGTTCCCCAAGACATTGATGTCAATCAATTTGAGGCCATGGTGGGATATCTTACCGCTCCCCACCATATAACTTTTTCAGACCAAGACTACTCATCGCCCTAATCCAATCATAATGATGCCCTTCACATTGATGTATTTATCCATAAGCATAAGGTTAGACGAGTGTTAGTAGATGGTGGAGCAAGACTGAACATATGCTCCTTAAAATTGGTTAAGGCCCTAGGTTTTTCTGATGCTTGTGTAGACACTACAAAGAGCATTGTTATCAAGGCATATGATGATGAAGAACGTTCCTCTCGGGGCATAATTTCACTTCCAATTCGTATTGGACCAGTCATTGTGGACACCACTTGTCAGGTCCTGGATCTAGAACTTCCATACAATATCTTACTTGGTCAACCTTGGATTCACGCCTTGAAAGTTGTCCCTTCCACGTATCACCAGTGTTTGAAGTTTCCCTTTGAAGGCACTAAGATTACCATATATGGAGACCCTGACCCATTTCACTATTGTACCAATTTGAGAGGTATCTCGAAGCGCCAAGTACCCATCAATAGTGAAGCTTCGACATCTTCATCCTCTAAATTCCTTGACCCATCAACACTTGCAAAGCCTTGCACATCCACATCCATTGCCACAACATCCACTTCTGCTTCTTTGGCAACCATGACTACCTCCATGACATCTACCACGTCATCCATCACCCCAAGCATCGACACAAGTATTAAGATCTAGGACAAAGGATGTGGAGAGTATAAGCTGAATACAACCTATTGCATAACGAGGATGCCCAAGTCTCCCCAGGTCTATGGCAAGCCTTGCTTCAAGTTAGAGTCAAAAGAAATTTTTAGAGTTCCTCAAAAAATAGTATTCATAAAGTGGGGTGAAATGAGTCAAGAGGACACTGACAACGTGCTATCTTGGATTTATAGAGAACTAGAGGATCCAACTCCCTTGGCAGTAAAAATGTATGGTAAAGGATATGACATGATAAAGGCAAAAGGATAAGATGGAATTAGTGGCCTCGGCAAGCACAAGACAAGAAGGAGAGAACCTCTAGCACCTAAAGGAAGACCTAAACGTCTTGGGTTAGGGTTAGGACCACAAGAATCTGGCGATCATAGTACCAATGCGCTTTCTAGCGAGAGAGTAAATGCTTCAAACTATGTTAAGACAATTGAAGATCCCCTTTTTGAAACTGACTCCCATGAATGGGAATTTGGCTCCCAGCGATCCCTAAGTGACTGTTGCCTTGATGGCTTGTTCTGTGAACCAGGAGAGCCTACGTTTGATGAGAGATTCTAGACAATGTTTAAAATTGACACAACACCAAACAACAAGTCTGGATCCTTTTCTACTCCCGTTGACCATAATCCTGACATACTTGTCTACCCTGCTAAACCTAATGACCATCATTCAGATTCATTTGAATTGCCACATGATACTACTGACCCTGCCTCCACTCCCTTTTTTCCTTACTTTGCTGATGAGTGTGAATCAAGCGAGACAGAGTACTGGATAGAATCTGATATAGATCCCGACGATGACAATTTTATCTTTAACCTCTATGAATCTGTTGACATGCTTTCCGCATCCTACCCACCATTCACCAATACTGATGATGGCATTTCCTTAGTCTACCCGCAACTAATCAATTGGGATCAACAAGGCCTACTAGTTATGGACATATTTCAAAATGATGAGGCCATTGCATAATTCATGGGATTGCATGAGGGTATACCAAGTGGAGACCACAGGGCTGGATTTTCCATTGACCTAGATTGTGCCACTTACTTTGGGGAGATTGCTCCATCCTCTAGTCGCAAAATGAAAAATAAAAATAAAGCAAAAAATGACACATCTTTAGGTGAAAACCAAAAGGCACCTTCTAATGATAAAAAAGTAAAAATAAAGGACATATCTGAAGGTGAAAACCTCTCTGAGGCACCTAAGGATGGAGGACTGGACTTTCTCCCTGTAACTCAAGAAAAATCGGCCATGCTCGTAGAGGACACTATGGAAGTAAACATATCTACAACAGAAGATCCTAAGATGGTCCTCTTCGCGACATCTTTGACAGAGGAAGAGAAACCTGAGTTCCTCAAATTCTTTTCAGAGTGTAAGGTCAACTTTGTGTGGTCTTATGCCGATATTCCTGGGTTGGATCCAGAACTTGTCTTGCACCATTTGCCATTATTTCCAGATGCCAAGCTAGTGAAACAAAATCTGTGAAAGATGCACCCACAGATCGCCTTGTTAGTGAAAATAGAACTTAAGAAATTATTAGATGTGGGATTCATACGGTCCATAGACTATGCCGAATGGATATCAAATCTTGTACCAGTCACAAAGCCAAATGGTCAAATCCGCATCTGCACAGATTTTCAGGACATGAATAAAGCTTGTCCAAAGGATGACTTTCCCTTGCCAAACATCAATATCATAGTGGACCTTACAGCAGGATATGAGATGTTGTCCCTCATGGATGGTTTTTCTGGTTATAATCAGATTTGTATTGCCCCTGAAGATCAACACAAAACAGCCTTCATATGTCCTTGGGGCACATACTGTTGGAACGCCATGCCTTTTGGTCTTAAGAATGTAGGTGCCACGTATCAGAGAGCCATTACAACCATATTCCATGACATGATGCACAAGATAATGGAAGATTATGTAGATGACCTTTTGGAAAAATATTTGACATGAAACAACCACTTGAGAGTGTTAGAATTTTTTTTCAAGAGACTGGAAGAATACAAGGTCTACTTGAATCCAAAGAAATGTGTCTTTGGCGTAACATCAGGAAATTTTTTGGGGTACATTGTTTCTCGTAGAGGCATCGAGGTCGATCCTGCCAAGGTGAAAGCCATATTAGACATGCCTCCTCCAAAAGGGATAAGTCAACTCAGGACATTGCAAGGCAGGTTACAATCCATCTGACGCTTCATAGCACAATTGGCAGACAAGTGTCACCCATTTCAGTATCTTCTATGCAAAAGTATCCCTTTTGTGTGGACAGATAAATGTCAGGAGGCCTTCCAACAAATAAAAGAATATCTACTATCGCCACCTATTTTAATGCCACCAATTGAAGGGAAACCTTTGATTCTATACATTTCTGTAACAACTTCAACACTGGGGGCATTACTGGCACAGAACGACCATGAAGAAAATGAAAGGGCCATATACTACATCAGTAGGACACTAGTTGGATATGAGCTCAATTACACAACCATCGAACATGCTTGCCTAGCAGTTGTCTTTGCTGCTCATAAATTAAGACACTACATGCTGAATCACCAGACACACTTAGTGGCAAAGATTGATCCCCTGAAATATCTCCTAAGTCACACAACATTGACAGGTCGCCTGGCAAAATGGGTAATGATCTTGAGTGAGTATGATATTCAGTATGTTGAAAGAAAGGTGATAAAGGGACAAGTGATAGTAGACCAACTGGTAGAGGCACCTATATAGGGAATCATCCGCTAGTAGCAGACTTTCCAGATGATTCAATATTTCATACAGAACCTAAGTCAACTTGGAGGCTATATTTTGATGGATCTCACACTAATCATGGCTCGGGGGTAGGAATACTATTTATCACCCCTCAAGGAGACTCCATTCCTAAGTCCTTCCACATTGCTTTTCCATGTACAAATAATGTGGCAGAATATGAGGCACTTGTCATAGGACTCAGAATGGCCATCAAATGGAAAATTAGAACACTTCATGTCTATGGCGATTCTCAATTGGTCATTAACCAAGTCAATGATGACTATGACAGTAAGGATGAGAAATTAATGCCTTACAAATGAATGGTTGACAACTTTCAAACATATTTTCACATGGTGACTTTTGAGCAAGTTCCAAGAACACAAAATAAGGCAGCAGACGCAATGGCCACAATTGGCTCTCTCCTGGACATTCCTAGTAATGTGCCTCAATTTGAATTTTTGGTAGAACAACTTTTGGTTCCTACATATGACATACCAGAATCAGAGATGGTTTGCGAGCTTGTTGGTCCCAATTCTCCATGGTATCAAGACATTTATGACTACCTCAAGTCCCAAACCCTTCCCCCCAACCTATTGAATAACCAATGAAAGTCCTTTATCCGAAAAGCCGCTAGATACACCATCCTTAGTGATACCCTTTACCGCCGTAGCTTTGATAACTCCCTTCTTTGATGTCTTGACACTGACGAAGCACAAATGACCTTGCGAGAGGTACATGAGGGTATATGCGGATCCCATTCAAGTGGTCCTACTTTAGCCAAAAAGATAACGAGACTTGGGTATTACTGGCCAACCATTGAGAAAGATGCACTTGAACTTGTCAGAATGTGTCGCCAATGTCAAATACACAGTGACTTGATTCATGCACCAACACAGGAACTTCGGCCGATTACTTCTCCTTGGCCCTTCGCACAATGGGGACTCGACCTCGTGGGCAAGATCCATCCTACCTCGTCCAATGGCCACAAATTCATCATTACTGCCACTGAGTACTTTACTAAGTGGATCAAAGCCATCCCACTCACTTACATTATTGGCAAGCAAATTTCCAAGTTTATCCTTAACTATATCATCTATCGATATGGTATTCCACAATCCATCATCACAAATAACGGTCGTCCCTTCAAAAATTAGGATGTTCGTGAACTTTGTGAACGCTTCCATATTCGACACCACTTCTCCACCCCTTACTACCCACAAGGAAATGGTCAAGCTGAGGCATCTAATAAAACAATAATCAAACTTCTTAAGAAGACCATCAATGACGTTGGTCATGACTGGCACATACAACTCAATCCTTCTTTGTGGGCATATCGTACTAGCATCCGTACTCCCACTGGAGCCACTCCATTCGCCCTCATCTTTGGAGCTGAAGCCATCTTTCCCATAGAGGTCAAAATTCCATCCCTACGAGTCTCTATGAAAGGTCTAATCACTGATGAAGAATATCGACAGTCATGATTACATGAATTAGAAATGCTAGATGAACGCAGACATAATACCTTGAACCACTTACAATCATATCAAAATCATCTTTGCAGAAGCTACAACAAAAGAGTGATGACTCAAAAATTTGACATTGGTGACTTGGTTCTCATGCAGAATCCTAAGAATCAGTCCGACAGAGAAAAACCAGGCAAGTTTGAGCCCAATTGGTTGGGTCCATACATCATCACTGCATCATTTGGTTCTGGTGCATATCAGTTGGCTACTCTAGATGGTGAACAATTGACAGAGCCAATCAACAGTTTTCATTTACGCAAGTTCTATACATAGCATCAGAAAGTCTGGCTAACAACCATTAAAAATACAAAAAAAATTGAAAAATACAAAAATATCATCACTTGGATGAAAACTTGGCAAACAGGCATCCTGGTGACACCAAAAAAATGAAAAATTGATTGAAAAAAATAAAGAGAAATAATTCATCCAATAGTGAAAACCTGGTAAATAGGCACTTTGGATAAGTACCATGGTGAAACCCTGGGAAACAGGCGCCATGTGTAGTTGGTCATTGCTTTGAAATCTACTGTCACTCTATATACCTTAGTCCATAATAAACATCCATTTTTTCTGACATTCGTCACAACGTTTCACCCGGACATTATGACGTTTCTTTCCATGGCCGACAGTGGTTGACATCGAAGTCTTGTGCACTACCTATCATCCATACCGATCATGTCCTTTCCATCAACTTGAATAGGGGCAATATTTTATCATGAGACTATAGTGGGTATCGTACATGGTCTTGACAATAAAAAAAGTCCTGAAAAAATCATAAAAAATCAAAAAAGTCATGAAAAAATCATAAAAAGTCCTAAAAAAATCATAAAAATCATAAAAAGTCCTGAAAAAAATTCTAAAAATCATAAAAAGTCCTAAAAAAGACCTAAAAATTGAAAAACGTCTTAAAGAAAACACAAAAAATCTAAATAACATCAAAAATTCCAAAAATAGAGTCAGTGACGGTCAAGTCAGTCATACCAGTCAATCTTTTATCATAGTCGAACTACGTGGTCTTTGCGCATTTGCTACGTAGGCAAGGCCATCAGTCGATGTGCCCCCGAGGCCCCCTAGGTTCAGTCCCTTAGGGTTTGTTAGATCAAGTCAACACATGTCAATTCATCTTCAATTTGTTCGTCTGTCCCATTCGAACTACGTGGTCTTTGCGCATTTGCTACATAGGCAAGGCCATCGGTCGATGTGCCCCCGAGGCCCCCTAGGTTCAGTCCCTTAGGGTTTTGTCAGGTCAAGTCAACACATGTCAATTCATCTTCAATTTGTTCGTCTGTCCCAGTCAAACTATGAGGTCTCTGAGTGCACGACGTAGGCAAGGCCATCTGTCGATGAGCCCCCGAGGCCACCTAGGTCAGTCCTTTAGGGTTCGTCATGTCGGTCAAATAAGTCAAACATAGTCACACTCAGAAATAAGACAATCATTTGAACGTCAACATTCAAATCGTGAACCAATAGACAATATAGCCCAATCAGTCATTAAGCCAAACATCTATCAAATGGCCAACACAATGTCAACCTAGTCACTTTATGGTCCCCTTCAAGATGTGTCCTTCTTGGAATTGGACCCCGTCAAAACGTCATTTTCCTTTTCAGGATGTGTCCTTCCTGACAACAGGCTTCGTCACATAGTCATTGGCCTTTTCAGGATGTGTCCTTCCTGACGACAGGCTTCGTCACATAGTCATTGGCCTTTTCAGGATGTGTCCTTCCTAACAATAGGCATCGTCAAATCGTCAATACTGTTAGATTATCAAATCATCAAACTATCCTGCAATCAACCTTTGACACACAAATCTTGGCAAAAATATTGAATGGTTGTGATTTTGCTGGTCTATTTTTTCTTATCTTTTTATTGTTTTGTCTCTTGGTCATGTTACTAGCTACCTCAAGGATGTCCCATGAAGGATTTAGAGGAGCAATGATGTCTCATGGCCTAATTTTCCTTGATTGTTGTCTTTGGTGTGTCTTGACAAAAACACTGGGGCAACTTGGCCTTTAGTATGAGTTAGGACATTCCTTGTCTGTGGCTGTTTGTTTTTCACAAGTGGACGACCTTGCACACCTTGTTCTATGTCATATCATGGTGTTTGTTGTCCATTTGTCACATTTTACCACCCAATGATGATTATGCAATGCCTATGATGTTATTTGGAAAAATATTGAAGTATTCCTTTTTCATCCTCACATCCATGATTTCCATGCTAACATTTCTTCTATTCCTTCATCCTCCGGTCCTCTCATCCATTTCGAGAGAACACTCATGTTCTTTCAACCCACCTGTCCTCTCGAGGGGACATACCACTACCTCCTCGTCATCCTTCCCCTCCTTACCTGCACACTGGGGCATTTTTATTTATTTATTTTTGACTTTTTCTTTGACACAATGCGATAAACTGCATCATGTCAAAGAGGGGAAAAATGTAGACACATAAAAATGGCCTCAGCCTGTAAACCATATTTTTCTAAGACGATCACACTTCTCCCTCACATAATCCAATTATCTAATCATGACCATTCCTCCATGATTATTTAAATAAATAAATAATGCTTATTTATTTAAATGTGTCACTGATCAATCCTTATTTCCTCCATAACATTATCATTTATCCTTTTATCAAATAGACTCATTTATTTATCCCACATTCCATCCCACCAAATAAATAATTAAAATAATTATAAATATCAAGTCTTTTGTTTCATTCCCATTTATGAATTAAACCATTATTTAATTCATAAGTCAACATTCCTCCATAAATTACATCATTTCTAATATTCCAACTACCTATTTTTCTCCACCATTGATTTGATTATCTCCAATTAAATCCCAACCCTTCATTTCAAGGCTTGCCCTAACTTTGAACTAATGTTGCCCTAACCCTAATCCTCCTTATGACAATTATTCTTGGCCTTTGATCTTAGGGCTTCACCAACTTTTAATCCTGGCTATCCATTCTCAATTTGGAATTCTTTAAAAGGCCCTCTTCCAAGTCATTTTAGACACACAAGTTATTTTCAGCATGCTTGGGAGCTTTTTGAGCACTTGAGCATACATTTTACTTGAATATTTTGCTTGTCTTTGGCATAGGTTATAGTTGCACTTCAAATTTGAGGGAAATTATATCATTTTCAGCAAGATGGAGAAGGCCAATGGAGGTCAACCAATGGAGTCTTGAAGACTAGGTGATGTTGTTTCATCTTATTTTGCTTCTTGTTCTCATTGTGCTCTATTGTTGATTGGGGATTTAGTTTTATGTTACTTGCAATATTCTGAAAATTTTCCTAATTACACATCCCATGTTTTTGTCCCTTTTAGAGTGGAGAACCATTCAAGTGCAGGTCCTGTAAGACTCTTAGAGAAAAGTCGCATCAAGTAAGTTTGTTCATAGGCAATGTCCATATAGTTGGTCGTGAATTCTCGAATGTGTTCAACATGATTTGTCTTGCCCTTTTATTTGGTAAAATGTGGTGCCACATATCCAAGAGGGAATGGTGGCATGTACAAATTTGTGTCAAAAGGGTATAAGCATAGGTCATATGACGTGTGAATTTTTGTTAGACGCTTGCATGTTTTCTATGGTCGTTTGTAAGTGAGCCACTCAAGCTGTCAAGGAATCGATTATGGGATTATTTGTTGCATCACACATGGGAGTGATAGGTATCCCATGGCTCCCCATTTGTTGTGAAAAGATGTTGGTGTTTTGTTGAGGGATGTGTTGTTGCGAGATGTATGATGTGTTTCGGTTCGCATGTTGTTGGTATTGAAATTTTGGATTAGGGACTTGATGAGTGTGAATATGTGATGAATATGTCAGAATGTGCCCTCCAGCCATTTGAGTCAAAATTTTGGGAATATGTTGACCATGAATATTTTGGTGTCCAAATGATGCCATGTGATGCGTATTTGGATTTCCTTGTGCAAATTGTTGGAATTGTCCATGGGAAATGTTCATGTTTTTCCCTTGGGAAGTATTGGTATTAAATTGTGATGACGTATTTGGTTGTGGTCCTCGAATAAATACATGTAATTTACTTCCTCCGAAGGGATTGAATAAGGTACCAATGAGAGGATTGGATGAGGAGGCACCCATGACACTAGATGAAAATCCAAATAGAGGATTTGAAGAGCTTGCCCCCATTGATGAGGATCCAAAGGTGGCACCAACTGATTGCGATGATATTGTGGACATTGTTGGCATTTATTGTGTCATGGCTTGTGACATAATTGGTCTCCCTCTGGTGGATGTTGCATTGATTGAATTGGAATTGTTTTGATTGGTTGTGTCATTAGAGGTAGTATTAATGATACTTGTGGCAGTTTACAAGGTAGCACCAACATAAGCATTGCTTGTATTATTTTGAGGTTGACTCGTGTTGAGCATGTTGTTTATATTGTTGACATTATGATCGAGTGATGTTGGTCTCAAAGTGTTAACATTAAAGACATGTGGAAATTTAGCTCCTTGACTTAGAAGTATGGCCAAATATTTGTCTCTATTGTGTAAAACCATTTCTCCTACAAAGGAGACCACTTTTGGATTTTGAGTTGCGGCTTCTAGGTCTTCCTCAAATATTTGTCCATGTTCATCCCTATGTATGAATGGTTCAAAGGAATTATGTGACGAAGATGACATTTTCATGGAATATTTTATGTTCATGTTGCTAAATGGGTCGGGAAAAGTCCAATTTTGGTTTGTGTCACAAGTGTTATTGTTGATGTTGGGATTGGAATCTTGTCCAATGTTTTCCATTTGTCTTCTCTTTCTTTGAAGCCTAGTTTCCACCATAAAAGGGAATTGCTTAAATGAGGATGATGATAATGAAAACTAAATGCAAGGATGACGCTAGGCTATGCTTTTGTCTTTTTGATAAAGGATGACAATGCAATACTATGTTTTTGAATTTTTTTGATAATAAGGGATGACAATATAAGTCTATGTTTTTTGGTTTTTCATAATAAGGGATGACAATGCAAGACTATGTTTTTAAATTTTTTGATAATAAGGGATGAAATATGACAATGTTGTCTAAAGGAAATGACTAATTCCAAAGGACAATGAAGACTAGGATGACAAGTTATGACACTATTTTTTTTGTATTTTTGGAAGATGTCAATGCAAGGTGATAATGACGTTTTCCTAAGGGAAGTGACTAATGCAAGGTGATAAAATTGTCAAGAAAGGATGCCAAATGTGGTGCAGGGGCACCCAAGCTCCTTAAGGGTCACTTGAAGATTCAGGAGGATGCAGGGGTCATGAAGACCTATAAAACATCTTAGAGCATCAATTATGCCATTTTGGATCCTATAATGGCATTTGGAATGGATAAATGTAATAGAAGGATCAAAATTCCTAAGGGTCTTGATAAGGACCATAGGACCAAAATGAATTGTAAGTGGACCAATAGTGTCCTAGGAGTCTAGTTAAGAATATAAGGGTTTAATTATGTCAATAAGGTTGAATAATAAATATGTGATAGTTTGGAAGGTTTTTTAGTTAGTAGGAATCAATAAATTAGAAGTTGGAAATTCAAAATTTTGAAATCCAACGGTTAGTTTCAATTTGGGTAGGTAAGTAGTTTTTAGGTGTTTTAACAATAATAATGTAATAAAATCAATCCAAATTGGTTGGAATAGTTGGGAGACAGGTTTACAAAGTTGGAGAAGTCATTTGTATGGAAGGTGTGTTGATATTACAAAGATTGTACGGACTGCTATAGGAAAAAGAATAAAAACTTCAGATTTCCTGCATTTTCTTGTGTTTTTTGATGAACTTCTTATTGCTATTGATGATATGATCAACTGGATGACTTAGGGACTTGTACTTACATGCATTTAAACCTTTTTTTATGTCCTGATAAGCAATAACAATCAGTTCTTTGTATATTACAACTAACTGTTTAAAGAAAGTTCTGATTTTCATTGATTTTTGGGAGTTTTCATGAATGACAGATCCATTTCATGGAATATTGTGATTGTAACCTATGAAATGGATCACATATAACATGTATTATGCAGAACTAATAGGGTAATGTGCAGGAAGGAAGGATTCTAAGGTGTACACCGTGATATGACAAGGCAAGGTGCATGGGAATGGTGCCTAAGTTATAGCAGTAGGAGTTCTACTTAAACAAGGGGTATGTTTATGAGTTGGAATTGTTAAAACATGTTGAGTTATTGGTGAAAAGTGAAAGAACCGGTTCTGGAAGTGATTCGAAGGCTAGTATCCAAGAAGCCCTAGTTTTAGGGGATTTAATTGAGGGTTTTGTGATTAGGGGTCTTAAAGGCATCATGGGAGTCTAAGACCTTGAAAATTATTAGCTTGGAAAAAATTCAAGACATTGTATAAAGTTTCATAATCAGGGGACAAGATTTGAGTAGGGTTTCTTTGAGAAAAAGGGCTAATTAGGCCTTAATTTTGTGGAAATAATTTTTTTTGGAGGGATTGGTCCAAAACAAGCACCATTAGGGTTTGAGTATGTTGTGTAACATCAGAAAAGACATTTGAATTAGTCATTATTTTGAGTTGTCATTTGGGAAAGTTGTGAGAAAGTCCATAAAACAGTCGCTGGAGACCTAGTTGGGCTAGAAGCCTAATCAAGGTGGATAAGTGGGTTTGTGTCTGAGACAGAGGTTTGGGGCTTTGTAACCATTAAAGATAAGTTTTACTGAGTTCCTTAAGATCATTCTTAGGGTTTGGGTCCATAAGGAAAGGATATAAGTCATAAGTGAACCATTGAAGCCTTATCTCCATAAGGGTGCCCAGAAGAGAGTTTAAGAGTACATCATTGTAAACCTTGAAATGTTGTGTTTTTCCTAAAGTCCTATTTCCTCTGCATAAAAATGCCAAGGTGACAATGAGGACTAATATGAAAATGTTGACTAAGAAAATGACCAATGCCAAGTCTAGATGCCAAATGAGGACTATGATGAAAGTTATGACAATATTTTTGGATTTTTAAGGATAAAATATGCAAGGTGAGGACTAGAATGATTTAAATGTCTAAAGTATGCAAATGCAAAGGTTTAGATGATATGGACATGGGTTACTTAACCACCCTATGCTTGATCTATGTCTCAATTTTTGAATATCAAAGGACTTGTTTGAAGGACTAAATGACAAGGACAAAATGACAAGTGAGGTTTCCTAACTAGACTTTTTAGTTGGAAAGGTCTCACAAAAGGAAAATGACTAAAGAGGATAATGCTGACTAAGTCCAATGATAACCTACTTTTGAAAGTCAATATTTTGCTAAGTATGGTAAGGTTGTCCTAATCCAAAATATGCAAGTGAAAATTGGTTTATGACTGAAAATGAAAATGGTGGGGCCTAATGAGGAGACTAAAATTTGCAAAGATGACCCTATGGTAAGATGCAAGCTAAAGTGTGCAAGAAATTTGAGCAATTTTCTGATCTAGTTTTGACAAAATGCTTCTGGAAAAAGATGTTTATGGATAGTTTGGACAAGTTTTTCTTTGATTTTTGGTCTGTGACAGAGTCTTGTTTTTTTTTCAGGTGAATGCGTCATTTTAGGTCACAGATGCATCACAATATAGCAGATGCGGCTTGGTTTTAGTGAATGCAGCTCAATATTATGAATGCGACTTTCTGACAAGCAAATGCGGTGTGAAACAAACAAATGAAGTGTTCTGCAAGGTGAATGCATTTTGATAGAGTGAATGCAATGTTTTGCAATGTGAATACGGTACAGTAGAGCAAATGCGTTGTAGCAGATGCAGTGTAGAAAGCAAAAAGTATGATTTATTTATAATTTTGGTCAAAATTCTGAGTTGTTTGAGGTTGAATGTTTGTTTCTAGATCTGAAAGTGATGTCTTATTTTGTTTGAATGTCTGAAAACACTTGGAAAATGCAATATTTTTTCTTTGATCAAACACAATAAAGACAAGCACAATCCTAGGTTAGGTCAGGACAATATTCACTAGATTCCATGTGGGTTTCCCCAATCACACTTATTCTTAGCATGTGAATCCAGAAGCTTGGCTACACATGCTCCTCCTTACAGTGCACTACTTCTTAAGCCAACCAATCTTTGAACCCCCATAAATCTCCCATGATAGGTTGATCGCCTCTACTAAGAACTGTGAGAATGTGGATGCCTTCACAACGACCGTTGCTACACTAGCAAATAGAAGGATTTTGGCTACTACACAAAGGTGTTTAGTTCAGGACCCCTGTTCAAGTGGCCATACATGGGGCACAAGATTAAGCTCCATGTAGGAGGAAATCTAGCCTAAAGAGGTTATGCTCAATAGTCTTTTGGGGAGTGCTACTTGGTTCGTATGGTACATCCACACTTGTAATCCTAGGCTTTCCATTAAGATTCACATTTATATACTGGTCGGGGGTAGCTCAGCCAAAGAGCTTCGTTGCTGGTCCGAGTCACCTTGGGGTGAGTAATTTTTCCCACCAAGGAAGGCCCAAGTTCTAGAGTCAATAATTGTTTCTCTTACACCTAGGATCACACAAGTGCACAAGGGGAGAGGATACTTCAATTATTGAATCGTAAGGGTTACACTAAAGTAAGGTGGGTCTAGTTTTTTGATCACCTAGTTTGCACAAGGTGAGAGCATAATCACCTACCACCTTCAACCAAAATCAAGAAAAGGACAAGCAATGTTCTTTTTAGTGTACCAATTGAAGTGTCCTTGGACAATCGAACCTACAAAACCACAAGTTAGTAGTTTTAAAGAAGATGTCTTGGAACCATGAAAGACTCAAAGCCACATGCTGCAACAACTCATTAGCAACTAGAAAATTCCTAAACTATAGATTACAGAAAGGAAAAACAAAATGTAAAAATAAATCAAGTCAAATCTGGAAAAACCTAAGAGTAAAAGTTTACCAGACAAATGCGTTGCAGTAGAGCGATTGCGTCATTCTGTACAATGAATGTGGCTTGGCTCTACATTCTAGAATTTGTCAGACAAATGTGACTCAGTTCTACATTCTAGAAGTTGACAGAAAAATGTGGTGATTGGAAAGTTGAATGCGTCGTGGCCCAAAAAATGCGTCACTATGCAAATCAAATGTGTCATAGCAGAGTGAATGCAACGTTTTAGGCAGTGAATGCATCGTGAAATATCAAATGTGTCATTATAAAGAGCAAATGCGTCATGGCCGTACTTGTACCTACAAAATAGAAAATTTTCGTACGAAAAAACAAAATATGCATGATTTTGGCGTCAGGTTCACCAATGTAACTAAGGGAATTTTCCTAGAGTTAGCAGATTAAAACATTAATATAAAAATCCAAAGTGATAATGAACTACAAAGGAAAGACATGAAAACAAATGAGAAAATCTCCCCAAAATGTCTTCATTCTCCATGGTTGACCTCCATTATACCTTCTCAACTTGCTACAAATATGATGTTGCCCTCAAATTTATGATGAACAATCTAATGACAATGACAAACCCTAAGCAAATGTTGAAGGATTTGAGTGATTACATGCAATACTGAGCTATAATGCTAGTAGTAAGCATCTAAACTATATCTAAATTATGCCTATGAAAAAATGACAAGAGTGACTAAGAAAAGATTGCATGAGATCTAGATAGCATGAGGTGACAAAACAAGATTGCATGAGATGACAAAATGAGACCAAAATTGCCATTTTATAGAAAATGCAATTTTGATTGAATCGCTAAGGTCAAAAGCTGACAAATGCCCTAGAATCAATGGACAAGATTAAATTTGACAACCCACAATTAGGGTTAGGGAAACATTAGGTCAAATTCAAAATGAATGGACAAGACTGATTTTTAGAAAATCAAATCAAGGGTTGACAACGCATGTGACAAGAGATAAGATTGGCACAAAAAAAAAGGTGGCTAGAAAATCAAATAATAAATGGAAATTATTTGATTTTTGAGGAAAAAGACTATTTTGAATTAAAAATTAATTTAATTCAAAAGGTGGGACCACATGATAGTAAATAATTATTTTGAATTATTTACTAAAAGGAGGGAAATGTCAAATTAAATAATTAAAGATAATTATTTAATTAGAGAAGGTGACCAATAATTAAATAAATTAAAGAATCTATTTAATTATAAGAAGACTTAAGAATTAGTGACATATTTAAATAAATAAATAGAATTGATCTATTTAAATAATCAGGAGGAATTATTGGACAAGGATAATTAAATAAATTAAGAAATTTATTTAATTATGGGAAGATATTAGACAATTAGTAATGTATTGAATAAATAAATAAAATTTATTTATTTAATAATCATGAAGAATAAAAAGACATGAATTAATTAAATAATTATAAATTATTTAATTAATAGTCGAAGGTGGACCAAGGACATAATTAAAATGTCTTAATTATGCTAGGAAGAAAAAGGTGAAAAATAGAGCTTGCAGGCCTAGGTCATTTTTATGTGTCTACACTTTGAATCCAGTGCCATGGTTTAACAAAAAATTACACGTGGCTTTCCACTCTACGGCCTCTGTACTTTCATCCCCCACAAACGTCAAAACCTCTAGCTGAACCTTCAAAAATCATAGTCTCTGTCGATGCGGGAATCATCATGCGAGCCTCCGTGTGTGGACCGCTGCACTCCCATGGCCATTGATTAACAAAAAATCCATAATGACTTCCTGATTCACACTCTTTGTACCATCCATTTTCGCTAGCATTGAATGAATTCAAACACAAGCAAATCTTGAGATCTGTAAGTCTAAGAATTTTGTGGAGTTTACTCTGCGGGACACCATGAGTGGGAAGCTATGAACCTGTCACTATTTTTTAACAACAAATCACATCGGGCTTCTCACTCAGTGGCTTCTGCCCAAGCTATGTCCATGTGCAACAACCAAACATTGAAAATTGCTAAAACAAGGCATCAATGCGGGTCTACCCTTGCAGACTGCCATCTATGCGAAGCCATTCCTTCTCAGCTATTGCTTAATGACAACCTATACACAACACCCCACCTAATGAATGTCGCCCTTAGACTATCTAAATATTCCTAAAGCAACCCCTGATGATGTAACCAAGAATTCAAAACAAAAATCTTAAGTCGAAACACCTTTGCAGGTTCTGCCCTGTGGAGCTCTATTTGCGAAACACCACCTGCCTTAAGCCATTGATCAATGGTAGAACTCAAAAAGACTTCTGACTAACGAATTCCACACCTTGCTTTTCTGCATAAGCTTAAGAAGTCCCTTTGACCAAGGAAATTGAATCCAATCACTTCAAATTTGCATTTCCCGTGTGACCCAAATTTTTTGCATTGAAATGACTTGTTGGTTAAAGCCTTGCAGGGATATACCCTTAGAACTCTATTTGAAAGGCTCCATCCTCCTAGAGCTGTTTCTAATGGCATTTACCTTGACGAATTTCGCTAGGCGGAAACCCGCACCCCTTGACCCCTGCAAACTTTATAAATAAGCATAAAATGATAAAATTTGATGAATGTAATGATCTCTCTCAGGTATATTGACGAATTTAAGGAAGTTTTGGCCTAATTTAACTAATGTTTTGATATCTTAATCTATCGAGGCACTCACTACGTATTCTTTGTGCAAGATTTATGGAACCAACAGAGAAAATTGACAAGGGAAAAATGATTACAAAAGCTCCAAGAGGGAAAGAAGAAAAGGCTAAGATGAAATATGAATTCCATAGAGTCAAGTGCATCTCAAAAATCACTTCAAATTGGGACAAAGTGACTAATATGGACATGGGCCATGTCAACATTGATGAATTTAGACAACGGGTCCTATCAAATCCAAAAGACTAAGGAGGATTTGAGAATAAAATAGAGTGAAATTGCAAAGGCAACATGCTTTCCTCCAGCCTTAATTAGCCTAGAGTTGATCTTCACGTGCAGTGAATGCTATCACCATCAAACCAAGAGGGTAATCACTGTAGATGGAAGAGTGGTGTCCGAATTGACTCCCATGTCAATTGGAAAGACATTTGGCATTCCCCTATTTGAAAAAATGGAAGAGACTGAAAAGGAGTATGCTATGAATGTATGGAAGGTAGACCCCATAGGTTGTAAGAGAACTATCAATCAAACATGGCTGATTGAGAAGAGGGGAAGTGCCAACAAGGTGCCCCAAAAGCTATATAAAAGTGATTTGGTGGAAGAGGCCAATGACCTCGTAACATTATTGAGCAAAGTAATGGGCCTCCCGACTTCCTCACTCTTCAAGGAGTGGGTGTTCTACTTCATGGAATAAATCCTTAGTGGAGAGGCCAAATTTCACTGGGTGAAGATATTTATTGATAATTTGCACAAACAATTTGTTGTGGTGAAGAAGACCTAGGAGTTCTACATGGATTCCTATCTTGTGTATCTCCTAGCAATAAGTTTTCCATATAAGGGATTGGATTATGTTGGACACCTAGGAACTAAGAAGGGGAAGAACCACGTATACAATTGCTACTCGTAGCTCTAGTATAGAAATTATAAGAAGGATTATCGATAGGTCAACGATGATTTTATCATGCACATTGTTCAGATCTTGTCAAAGGACTATCACAAAAAAATTTCTCACAACGCAAAGATGCTGGTTAAAGGCTTTGGGTACTGGTTCATTCACTTCATCAAGCTCATGTACATAAGAGCTGAGGGATTCTCAGGGTTTCCATAGTGACTGACCCAGTACCCTAATGATAGAATAATCTTGTTGGAATTAACTCAGAAGCTACAAACTTCCTATTCACTATTACAGGACAAGCACTGTGTTAGGGTTCCCTACCCTATTGTATTTGGTTAGGGAGTGTATTCGTGCCCCACCACCCCATGTGCAGAGAACTTAGAGAAGGAGCTTGCATAATACAACCTGGAGCTACATATAGAGAGAGGAGGTCTGGATCCTCTAGGAAAATTGAAAAAGCGGGTTGGAAAGAAATATGATCATAGGCCCCACATTGAAAATTTCTAGGCACATTATGACAATGACCATGAGGTTAGGAGGTACTACATGCGAATGACTACAAAATTTGCAAAGACTATTAATTTTTTTCTAGTACCTGGTCAAATAGTTGAAGATGATAATATCCTCAATAAGAGATATAGTGCTCTAGTCAATGTGTTGTTTCTAGTGATCAACTGGACCGAGCTAGAAGTCAAGGACTTAGATACTGTCACTCGTCTAGTGGAAAAAAGAATCAACAAATGGATTGATGATCAAATAGCCCAGTTGCAACAACAAGGTGTGGAATTAACCTATGTAGAGTTAGAAGATGATATTGGGAGTGAGATAGATAGTGGTATTGCTGTAGGTTCTTTGAAAGAGGTTCCCAAGTCTCCACCTGTCACAAGATCAAGGAAGAGAAAGGATACATTAGAGCGTCAACCAAAACATAAGGTGTACATCAGAAAATAATTCGAAGGGCAGAGGACGCCAAAGAAGCCTAAAAGAATGGGAACCTTTGTTCCTAATGTGTTTGCCATCCAAGAGGAAGGGTCTCCACCACAAGAAGAAGAGTAGCCATGATCTCCAACAAGCACCACCTCCATGCTCCCAGTTGTTGCCAATGCACCATCGCCTACTTTTCAATCTTTTCCTGTGTCATCTCCACCCATTGTAGAAATTTTTGTCCACCTGACCTCCAACTCTCTGAATGCTTCAGTATTTATGGTGGATTATTCATCATCCACCACTTCTCCACTACCGTCTTCCTCACTCCCGCTTCCATTTCTCATTGTCTCCACCCTGCCACCTTCTATTCCCACAACTTCTATGGCACCCATTACCTTGCTAGAGAATTTTGTCTCCTATTTGCAAAATGTTCCACCTCAATGCTCTGAGGTCATTTTGAAGCCCTAGGTTAAAATGCTCATGGCTCAACTTGATGCAACATTTCTTGTCCCTTTGCCTCCTACTGAGCCACCTAAAATGGAGGCTGCAATACAAATATGTGAGGAGATGGAGAGACTCAGTGAGGAGCAACCTAAAGATACAATGGATATCATTGAAGAGCCCAAGGACTCAGACCATGATGACTATTATGAGCACGTTGAGGAGGGCCTAAGAATTGATCGTGATGAAGTAGATTCTAATGAAGAAGGGAAAAAAACCCAAAGGTGGAGAAATGAGTGGATTTTACACCCACTATGAGGTGGAGACCTCAGATTAGGAACCTGAGGGTGAGCAACATGAAGAGAATTATGATAAAGAGGCAAGCCTAGAGGAGCACTGCTCCGAGGAAGGGAAAATTGATACAAAGGTTGATGTGGAGAAAATTGATAAACTCCCAAAAGATGGAAAAGATAAGGGCCTATAGAACAAATAAGTTCCTCCACAAGGAGAGCAAGATAAAGAGGGAGATAATACAAAAAAGAAGAATGATGAACCCGGTCAAGAAGTTAGGTTTGTGCATGTGGAAAGTGAAAAGACAGTACAAGAAGAAGATTCTACAAAGAGAAATACAAAATCTGTTGAGCATGATAAAGGGAAGGAAATAATGCAAGAGGAAGAGTAGGACAAGGAAGAGGAGAACCTCGAATATTCTCCTAGGAATGAGGAGGAGGATATTACAAAAGAAGGGGATAATTAATTCACTACTACATCCCCAAACCATAAAAAAAAAGTCCCCCCATGGTTGGAGCAACAATTGAAAAGGAAATCTCCATGATTTTAGACCCTAAAGCCCACTTGGAAGCAATACTGGCTCAAAATCAAGTGAAGAAAGGAGAGAAGAAGAAGCCAAAAGTGTGGTCACATATCACAAAAAATGCATTAGGCTCATGGATATTGCAAGTGGTCACCCCAGTGACAGATAAGGATCCTAACACCTTTAAGGGAAAAGACTATCAAGTAACCATTATCAATTTAGGCACTACATCCAGAGTCAGAAAATAGATGACTTCCAAGGGTTTGTTTCTACAATCCTCCAGTAGATGAATAAGGACCAATCCACAAAGGAAGAGCTGGAAGCATAGGTGGAAAAATTGATTGCCTTTATACAACAATGGACAACATCCAAAGAGGAAGCTCCAATGTAATCATCGCCACTCACCCTGCTATCGAAAAAAGAAGCTAATAAAATGGAGAAGATGAAGAACTGGACCAAGTGTATATTGGACTAGTTCAATAGGGTCAAAGACATGGGCGATAAAGGTATCCATTATGCAGTTAAGATGCATAATCATTACCTAATCTTACAGAAGGAAATTGAGGAGGCAAGGAAATGTAAGGATTTCCCTGATCTTTATAAGATCACATACCCCAAGGTACTTAGCATTTTGAAACTGTCTACAAAAATTTGGGAAAAGGAGCTGGCCTTACCAAAGGATGATCATGACTTGCCCGATGCCTAGTTGCATAATCTTGAATTTAGGAAGGTGATTCTAGAGAGGTCTTTGAGTGAATTGGACAATTTTCATGCCAATGTTGTCACCCACTTGGATAAGGTAGATGGATTTCTAGAATTGGTAACATGTTACAAGATTCTAGCTCAAGAATTGGATTGAGAAGAAGTGAAATGAGAGTTTCACAAAAGGATAGAATAGGGAGTTGGCGACACTTTGTCATTAGATTTTATGGATTTTGCTATGCAATCTTTCTCAGAGTTAGAGCAGATGGTCAAAGCAGGAGATACATGTGTGAATCACCACAAGGAAATGGTGAATGATCTAAAGAGGATCGCCTTTTGCATCACCAAATATGACTTCACAAAATGGGATAAACTCCAGGTTGTTATTAGAAAGTTTATCTATTATGATTCATTGTAAAAGGAAGCTGGAAATCCCATCATAGAGGATAAATACTTCTTAAAGTAGCTAAAATAAAAAGTTAGCTATAGGATGAAATAGGCTAGAGGACAAAATTGGGAAAAAGATAAAATAGCCTATTTTATATTGTAAATTTTGTACTCATATTGGGTGATGTGAAAACCCTATGTTAGAATGAATCTAGACCATTCATTGTAAATTGATCTTGACCATTCATTCTACATTTTGAAAACTATAAATAGGGGGCATCCTCTCATTTTCAAAGAAAGAGATGAGTTGTTGTAAAATCATTCTACAACAATATATATAAGAAAAGCATTTAAGTTGATGGTTTGTTTGTGTATTGTTCATTGTGTGTGCATGATTCAACGTCCAAATGTGTATTTCAGCTTAATCTATTTACTGTTTAGTTTATTTTTAGTCTGCTAGTTCATGAATAACTTTAATGGTGATTTTATGTTGTATTTTATGCACTTCTAGCTCATACTTTTAGTAATTTATTGATGATAAATTGCTGTGTAAAGTTAGTCTGATCTCCCTTTTTGTTGCACCTAAGTTCAACTATTTATTCATGCTGAATGGATGGATGACACAATCTAAAAAATTGTAAAGAACCTCAGAATATTGCAGTAGTTTTGTTATACTGTAGATGATTCTTGATTAAGAAAAATTCAGTTTGGGAAGTCTCTCTATTGCAATATCAGCCATTGTTACTATTGTTCATAGTTTTAGATATAGGACAACTTCTAAACCCTTCAATCTTTTGACCTTTTTTTAAAATCTGAATTAAACATAAGTTCCTAGCATCATTGCATAGCTAAATTTGATGAATACAACAAGTTTCAAACTACTGTATTAGCATTTGCTGTCACTGTTCATAATTTCTAGAATTCTAAAAATTTGTTACAAACCTAAGATTTCCATGCTTTGTGAATCATAAAGGCCCTTTATGATTACCAACAGATCAAACATCAACACTAAGCTATTTTTGCATAGTCATGACCTAACACCTGAGAGACCTTGGGGTGATTTCTAAAACTTAGTTGCAAAAAGTTACCTTTCAAAAGAGATATAACATTTATGTTCTTTTTGTGTTGAGAAGTGAAAAAACACCCATCAATAGAATTGGAACTAGAAAGAGGGCAGTTGGATGAAGCTAGATCGAACTGGATCATTCTCCCCATAAAGATTTCATAGGGTAACCAAATCTGCACCAGATAAGGAAGAATTCCAAAAGTTAAAGACCCCTTCTAGGGCTAGGAGATCCAAGAAAGGGGAAACTTTGGCATCAACACCACCCACATGACCTCCATACCCTTCATCTCCATCTTCTCCTTTACTCCAACCAGCCTTTTCTCCATTTCCCAACCACATCCAAAATGTTGTTACAACCCCCATATCTTAGCCACAAGTTTCTGCAACTCAACCATTACCACCCCCACCCCCACCAATGGCTTGGTTGGGAAAAATCCTTCACATTTGGCCTTCAATGACTACCATGATATGCCAAAAAATCTAGAAAGTTTCTGCTCCAAATTCCACCCAAATAATCCTTAGAGGACAACTAAAGAACACTTCAATATTTTCCAAACAACCCTCAAGGACATGTAGATCAAACATGAAGATGTTGCATGTAGGATCTTCCCTTATTCATTGGGAGATGAAGCATTCTACTGGTATATACATTTACCTATATGGTTCATCACCTCTTGGAACCTCATGAAGGATACATTCCTACAAAAATTCAAAATCCCAGTCAACCCTACAAACTTATATCAATAATTCATGTCTATTAGAAGGGAAGTTAATGAGACAATCAACTCATTTAATAAAAAATTCCATTGAGCATATACAAGGTTGCAACCTCCTTATGTGGTTAATGATGCTTTAATAATATCTATGTACTATGCAACCTCAGACAATCTCACATTGGCCTTAGTTAAGTGGATGCATCAACCCCCTGTGCATTTTGTGGATGCTTATGCAGAAGCAATGAAGGAAAGTACAAATTTGGGTCAGAATTTGACTAGTCCATTACCTTCATTGGGACCAATTTCCAACCCTGGACAAATCCATTGGCTCATCCATGCCTTGTCCCATCAAACACCATTGATGAATTAGGTACCCCAGCTGCCCATTGTGCCACATCCAAGGGCTCCATTACACCAAGCTCCATCCATACCAAGTTATTTGAAAAATTTGAATCAACATACTTATTCATACTATCCTCACATACCTTCATATCTGTAGAACTTAGAAGCTTCAGTTGTGCAACAAAATTTGCCTACAACACATCCCATTTTTCTCCAAAATTCAGTACCAATGCAGACTAATTCAAACAAGGAAAAAATTGATGAATTGGTGGAGCAAGTGAAGAAGTTTCCCATTGAAGTTACTCATTTTAGAAACCAAAATAATTAGCTACAAGCATCTCAAAGGGGCATTCAAGCTAGCTACCACTGAGATAACCGAGATTTAGGTGCAGCTTCGGGGTAGAATTATGAACGAGATCAACATTCTGGATAGAAATTTTAAAGAAGACAGCCCCAAAGATAGAATATAACATGGAATACCAGACCCAACAATGGTGGGGTGCCTACACCTCTTGATCGACTTGACAGTGTAGATAAGTTAGGAAGCATAGTATACTTGGATGAGGCAGTGTTATCCATATGGTGTAGAATCCATCAAACCAACATACACTCTAAACTTGAATGTCTAGAATTTCAAACTATTGTAGCAATATTTCAAGTGGAGGTGCAAAATATTGTTGACAGTTCAAGCTACAGATAAATTGTTCCCTTGGAGCCATATGATTTAGTCTTGGTTGTCAATTAGGTGCCCTTCCCTCAAGGTGACAAGAATGAGCCTGAGAAGGAAGCTGCAAAAAAGGGAGGCAAATCAAATGAGGTATGTAATGAAGGAAATCTATCCCAAATTTTTGATTCAATAGATAATGGAACTAAAGATGAGAAATAACAACGAGAGGAAGAGGTTCATATGTTCCACCAATGCTCAACCCCTTATAACTTGAGAAACAAACAATTTGGTAGCCCATTTACGACCTCCATACCACCCAATAATTTTAACACACCGCCTGACCCAAATTCTAGTAGTAACCCACCTTATCCTAGGGTCCCTACCCAATACTTCAATAGGAATAAATAGCCTGACCCTACCAAAGAACAATTTGCTGATCCTACCAAAGGCAATTCATCTGAGGCGAATGTTTAATAGATGGGAGAATATGTGGCAAAAGAATTGAAGAAGGTTAAAGTGAGTCTATCCACTTTTGAGCTACTAAGAGTACCTACCATTAGGAATGCCTTCTTCTAATCATTGAATGGGACTATCCCATCGAAACCATCCCAAGAGGCAGCTACAAAGAATGTAACAGTGAGTTGGTAGTTAGAGAAATCCAAGGAAAGAAGCTTGATCAACCACCTAGTAAAATTCAACAATTGGATAAGCAACTGATCAAGGAACAAAATGGTATGGAAATAAAGGATAAAGGAAATGAAAAGGATAAGGCTTAGGTATCCCAAGCTGATGCTTCTATAGGTTTATTCTAGGGGAGACTGAAAAACCCCTCCTTTCCTACTGACCGTCCACATGTTTGGAAAAAATCTATATAATTGCCTACTAGATTCAGGAGCTTCTACAAACATAATGCCATTTGCAATCTGCCATGCACTGGGACTAACCTTGACCCATCCAAGTGTAAAGTGACCCAACTTGATAACAAAAAAGTTAATGTGGTAGGGGAGCTAAATAGAATCCCCATGCAGATTGTAGTGGACCCAAGGGTGCAACAAGTCATCGATATTCAAGTTGTAGATATTCCTGATACTTATAGTATCATATTGGGAAGAGACTTCACTCGAGCCCTAAATGGTTACACTTCAACTAATTACTCATACATGTGGCTACCTTGGAAGTGGATGCCCAATCAGATCCAGATCAAATGAGAGCCCAAAATGAGATCCATGATCACTGAGTACAACAAAACAAATGAAGTATTGTTTGCAAAAACAAAATTGGGGAATTATCTCCCAATGGCATATGAAGTTTTGAAAGAAGAAGAAAAAGAAGAAGTTCTTGTGTTGTGTCATTCCACTCCCAACTTGGCTTCCCTTCCTAACAACATGAAAGCATTGGTCAAATTTGATAATGAATATTTTTAGGAAAATGACAATCTGGGGTTGTTTGATGGTTTTCAAGAATTCATGCAAAAATGTGTGCAAGATCAACTCAATCTAGGAGCTAGAATGGATTTCAAGGAACTATTACTACCAAGATGGTGTAGGATCCATGACGCATCCCATTCTGTGTTTGAGTGTTGCCTATGCCAAACAACAATGGATCACATCAAGGGGAAAATCATTTTGAAAGAAGTTTTGAAGGAACAACAAGACCAAAACCAGTGCAAAGACAAATAGTCCAAGGAAAATGGGATGGACGCTTTCCCCAGAAATGAGGTGTGCTGTATTAGCTCCAAAGTGAAATGCCCCTCTAATTTTTGGATGTTGTGCTTTGATGGATCCAAATCCAAGCAAGGAGTGGGATTGAGCTTCAAGCTAATCAGTCCCTCGGGTAAGAACTTTTCCACACATAGATTGCAATTTTACTTTACCAATAATGTAGTAGAGTATGAGGCCTTAGTGCATGGGTTACTTATGGTGTTAAGAAAAAGGGTTAAAAGGTTGCAAGTGTTTGGGGAATTTGAATTAGTGGTTAAGTAGGTTAGGAAATTGTAATCGTGCCATGATTAGAGGTTAGGTAACTATAGGAATAGGGTATGGGACCTCATAGAGGCATTTGATGCATTTAATATCCAATTAATTCCCCAAGAAAAAACCAAACTGTTGATCCCTTAGCACAAGCAACTAGCACCCTACAACCTTTATCATTGACTTGATTGAAGAAATTCATAGTAGAAATCACTCCTACCTCATCAGTTCCAGATGACGTGACCAACTTCCAAGTGTTCGAAGATGACAAGCATATCCTTGACTTCATTACCAATTTAGATGTGTTTGCCTCCAAATCATAGATGAGATAGAACTTGAAGAAATGGAGCCTGATATAGAAGGGGTTATCAATTTGAAAATGAGCACAATACCTAGAGGTATGTTTCAGTAGAAAGAATATTTGATCTTGACCACATAAGGGATCGAGACTAGCAAACCAAGAAGGATTCCATAGATAGCCAATGTGATACACATAATCTAGGTACTGCAGAAGATATAATGAATGTCTTTATTGGAAAAGTCTATACCCAGGAATAAAGGAAAGGGATCATTGATGCATTACATACATACCATGATGTGATAGCTTGGGGATATGAGGACCTCAAGACATACAATACTTCAATTATTACCCACACTATCCCCCTCAAGTTGAATGCAAAGCCATATAGGCAGTGATAATTTCTAATCAATTCGTTGCTGGAACCTATTATTTTTAAAGAAGTGAAGAAGATGTTGTCCACTCACATAATTTTCCCTATCTAGCATTCCAATTGGGTGGCCAATTTGGCTCTAGTCAGAAAGAAAAAATAGAGAGATCAGGTTGTGTGTGGATTTCAAAAATTTGAACTGAGCTTTTGAGAAGGATAATTACCCAATGCCTTTAGTGGTTGAGGTGCTGCAAATTGTTAATGGTTCACAAATGATGTCTTTTCTTGATGGATAATCAGGCTATAATCAAGTGATGGTGTAGTACGAGGACATGCACAAGATGGATTTCACCACAAAGTGGGGTACATTTGCATACAAAAGGATGTCGTTTGGTTTGATTAATTCAGGTGCAACATTTCAATGTGCCATGGATATATCTTTCAAATATTTCATAGGTAAATGCATCATCATCTATATGGATGACCTCATAGTGTTCTCAAAGAAGAGAGGAGACAATGTCTCTGACTTATGCAAAGTGTTCCAAAAATGTTGAGAGTTTGGTATTTCATTGAACGCAAAGAAGTGTATTTTTAGGGTAATTGAGGGAAAAATCCTAGGGCATGTGATCTCAGAAAAGGGTATATCAATTGATCTAGAACGCATTCAGGCTATCCTAAAGATTCAACCCTAGGAAGCAAGAAAGAAATGAATTTTTTTTTTGGGAAAATTAACTGTTTTAGAAAGTTTATCACTAGATTTGGAAAGATCATGAAACCACTCAATGCTATGCTTAAGCATGATGCTAAAGTAGAATGGATGCCAGAAACCAAGCAAGCCTTTGTAGAAATAAAGAGAGCCATTGCAGATGCTCCTGTGCTAGTTAGCCTTGACTACTCTAAGACTTTTTTATATATATTCATTTTCCTCAGATTACTCATGTGCTAGCATGCTAACACAATAGGACGACATGAGAAGTGAGCATCCAATAGCCTTCATGAGTGCTCCTTTGAAGGATGCTAAGTTATGCTACCCTAGTGTTGAAAAGAAGGTGTATGCCCTAGTCCATGGAGTCAAGAAGTTTAGGCACTACATCCTAAGAAACATGGTGTTTACCATTGTCCTAGATTTGACTGTTAAGATATTGTTGATGCAAAATGAGCTAGGGGAAAGGTAGGCCAACTGGGTTACATTGCTGCAAGAGTATGATATGGAGATCCATCCAATGAAGCTGGTATGAGGACAAGCTCTTACAGATACAATGAAAAAGATAGAACTAGAACTCATTGTTCAACAGTACCACTTGGAGGATGTTTCTCCAAATGAATGGTATGATGACATTGTGTATGATCTACTAAACCACAAATTCCCGCCATGCTTGCAGGGAGTCTAGAAACGAGCCCTGTGGCTAAAAAGTAATAGTTATATGCTGAAAGGTGCCATGTTATACAAGAAGGATCATAAAGGGATCTATCTTTGATGATTGGGAAAGACTAAAGCTACTAAAGTACTCAAGGAATTTCATGAAAATTTTGGGACGAGGCATGGATCGGGTTCCTCAACGACTTATCAGATTCTATGAGTTGGATATTACTAGATGAAACTATTCAAGGATTCCCATAATCATGTTCAATCATGCCATGTTTTCCAGACTGCTACCACTAGGGAGAGGTACGCTATTGTCCCACTACAACCAGTTGCTAAGGTAAGGCCATTCACCTAGTGGGCACTTGAATTCATTGGTTCGATAAACCCACCATCCTCTATGGGTAATAGGTACATTCTAACCACAACTAAATATTGTACTAGGTGGACATAAGCCATTTCTTCTAAATAATGCACAACTGAGGTAGTAATTAATTTTTTTGAAAGTTACATTATTAATCATTTTGGATGCCCATTTGCATTAGTATGTGATAATGGTCCAACTTTTTCCTCTTAAATTTGCGGGTTGGGCTTTCGATTATGGGATTGTGCTAAAATATTCATTGAATTACTACCCCTAAGATAACGGGTTAGCTGAATCTACCAACAAAAATCTATTGGATATCATATGCAAGCTGCTAGATAAGAACCCAAAGGATTAGCACACCCAGTTATGGTTTGCTCTATGGGTAGACTATAGTCAACAAAAAGCAGCCTTAGGAAATTCCCCATATCACCTGGTCTATGGTTTAGAACCCATTTTCCTGATTCACCTCAGGATTCCCACATTGCAATTTATCAACACCTATTATGAGGAGGGAGAACAACTTGAAGCCCATTTAGCTGAGCTGGTCCACCTAGAGGAAAAATGTGATGAATCTATAGAAAATTTCACCAAACATTAGGGCATAGTCAAAAGATGGCTTGATCATAGAGCCAAAGTCAAGGCCTTCAGAATTGTTGACCTAGTGTTATGCTAGGATAAGGCCCATGAGAAGAAAGGGGGACATGATAAATTCAATAAGCTCTTGGTTGGCCCCTTTCAAATTTCTAAAATCTTAGGACATAATGCCTTTCACCTGAAGACCCTTATTGGAGAAGATGTCCCATTGCTAGTCAATGAGCAATACTTGAAGCATTATTTCCTCGCTTGAGCTATTCTAGCTCACTCCTATACATAGTTAGAGCAGGTCTTTTGCTGTTTGTTTTTCTTCGCTTTTCTTTCACTTTTTTTTCCAGCCCTTGTTTTTCCTAAGGGTGTTGTTTGGTCTTAATGTGGTGGTTGTGCTTGGCTTGTTGAAAGGGCCCACTTTGTTACACATTTTTGTTTTTTTCACAGATAAGTCTTCATGAGTTATTAAGGATTTTTGTTTGCTTCCATGAATCAGGTCTCTTCAGTTGAACTCTTGCTTAACCTAGACTGAAACCATTGTTTGAATCCTTTCACACTTATCTCAGAATTCACGTAACACATACATCTTTAATAATTGTGACAAGCTATATAACAGTTATCATGAGGCCTCGACAAGTGAAAATTCTTAAATATTCTCCAGTGACCACTGTAATCTCCACATCTTTCAATAAGCTTCATTGCTTATTCAATTAAGAAAGAAAGTAAAAAAGAAAAATATAAAAGAAAAGGAAAAAGAAAAAAAAGAAAAGGAAACATTAAAAAATAGACAACTATGTGGGTGTGCGAATAACTCTATTGGGGCTATGGATGCCCAACTAGAAATAGAGCAATGTTCATGGGGATTGTAGTGACAACTCCATTGGGGAATGGATGCCTAACTGGTAGCGAAGTAATGTCCAAGTTAATTTTGGAGTTGGATTATTTACATAGGTTGTTTGGAATGATTGGTCACTTGCCTCTATAGTTTTTGAGGGAGGAGATTGAATTCACTACAAACACACTTTTGAGATATTTGTGACCTGATTCAGTTAAGGATTTCATTCTCCTTTGAGCCTGGAGTTCACTTCATGATGCTTGTCTCTGGTCTACAAAACCAGAGATTCTAGGTTCTAGATGAATCCTTATCCTTGGAACACTCAAGAGCGTTTCCCAATGGAGTCACCATTTTTTGTGCCTTCTGCACACATGCCCCGTTCGGATCGAGGGACCCCTCTTTTCATTTTTCTTTCTTTGGGTCGGTTCGTGTTTGCCTCACTTTTTTTGCCCCTATTTTGGACTTAGGTTGATCACGAACCTTGAAAATAACAAAATTTCATCATTCCTAGGCCATTTGTAAAATAGGTCATTTTGCATGAAGATTTCCTGAAAGAGTTCCTAGATCTAAGCCTAACAAGTCTAGATTCCAAAAGAAATGTTACTTTGCTGAAGAAGGAGTGACTAATGATGATTTTTATAAAGATAATGGAAATGAAGATGAATGGGTTTTCATTGCTACCATTGAAAATAGTCCTGTGGCTACTGAATCTGCTAAAGATGAGAAAGCTCTTGCAACCCCAGTTGAAGAAAAGAATGAGTGGGTTATTGACAGTGGATGCTCACATCATATGACTAGTGATAAAAACAAATTTGTAAGTCTAGAGAAGTATGATGGCGGTGTTGTAAGATTTGGAGACAACAATGCTGGTGTGATTCGTGGCAGGCAGAGGTTTTATTTGCCTTGGTGGTAAGGATAACACTGATGATGTTCTTTATGTTGAAGGCCTGAAGCACAATCTTTTGAGTGTTGGATAAATGGTGGACAAAGGCTATGATCTGCAATTCAAATATGGAAGATGCAAGATACATGGAAATTCTGGCAATATGATTTCTGTAGGTAGAAAGATAAAAGGTAATATTTTTCACCTGAATACTACTAGTGGGAGTTGTTTAATATCTCAAGTAGATGAAAGATGGTTATGGAATAGGATGCTGTGTCATGTAAATTTTGATAACATTGTGAAGGTAAGTTCCAATCAAGCTGTAAGAGATCTACCTAAGTTAGTGAAGCTTGCTAACACAATTTGTAAGGAGTGTCAAATGGGTAAACAAACTAGAGTCTCCTTTCAGAGAAAACAATTTCATTCAAATGATCTGTTGGAGCTGCTACATACTGACCTCTGTGGTCCCTCTAGAGTCAGAAGTATTCATGGAGAAAGGTACTTTTGATTATTGATGATTACTCTAGAATGATATGGGTTTCCTTCTTAAGAGAAAAATGTGAAGCATTGGAAAAGTTAAAAAGTTTCAAGGCTATGGAAGAGAGTGAGAAAGGTCTGAAAATCAAGTGTCTGAGATTTGACAGAGGTGGTGAGTTCACCTCTAGGGAGTTCAACTCTTTTTGTGAAGAAGATGGAATCAGAAGACAGTTATCTGCTCCCCAAACCCCTCAATAGAATATAGTTGTAGAAAGAAAGAATAGAACAATTTTGGATGCAGCTAGAACAATAATGATAGAAGGATATGTGCCCCAGATCTATTGGAGTGAAGTTGTAAGCATAGCTGTGTATACTTTGAACCGGGTAAATGTTAATGGTAATTCTGGCAAGACCCCTTTTGAGCTATGGTTTGGTTATAAGCTTACTATTAAATATCTCAAGACATTTGGAAGCAAATTCTACATCAAGAGAGATGATGATATATGCAAGTTTGATGCAAGAAGCGATGAAGGAATCTTTTTAGGTTACTCTACTAAAAGCAAGGCCTACTGGTACTATAATAGAAGACTAAGAAAGATGGTTGAGAGTGCAAATTTTAGAGTTCATGAGGACTCGACCAAATCATCCAAATATTATGGTTATGATTTAGATGAAGACAATACAAGCCAAGGGAAGAATTCTCAAACACAAAATCAACTTTAGATTATTCCATATGTTCTGGTAAAGCAGCCTCAATTTGTTTCATTAAATCAAGTAAGTTAGGAAGCACAGATAAGTGCAAGTGCAGAAGAAAGATCAGAAGAACCAGAAGCTCATGAAAATCCCAAAAATACAAGGTATGTAAAGCTAAATCATTATGAAATTCAAACTATAGGAGATAAGAATAAAGGAGTGCAAACCAGAAGAAAGACTGTAGAAGAGTATTGCTTGAATTCCAAGATTGAACCTAAAAATGTCATTGAAGCTTGCCAAGATGAACACTGCATGCAAGCTATGAAGGAAGAGTTGACACAAATTGAAAAGAATGACATGTGAACACTAGTTCCCAAACCTAAAGACAAAAATGTGATTGGTACTAAATGGGTCTTTTAGAACAAGCTGAATGAACAAGGTGAAGTGGTCTGGAATAAAGCAAGACTGGTATGTAAAGGGTATTCTTGTTGGTATGTGGCGACTGATCATGCTATACTGTATAGCCCATGGTATACTGTACACCCTGACATGTATCCTCCTACTTTTTAACGTCATCACCGAAAAAGGGAAAAATCAATGAAAAAGGAAAAATCCGATTTTGTAGAACCCAAAATTTGGAAGCTTCTAAGCTTGTTGAAAAGGGGTTCGGATGGGTGTTACACTATGATGAAAAACATGATTATTCACAAGATTGTAATAGGTTTTTTCACTAGATAATAAAATCATTAGATGAATACAGTTTGGTGGATGTAGCCCGGATTGGGTGAACCATGTTAAATTCTCTGTGTTATAATTTATTCTGTGTGTTTTAGTTTCTCTGTTTATTAATTAAATCTGCATTTAATTGTTAGATATCTACCTTTCTAACCCTAACAAGTGGTATTAGAGTGGGTTGTCTTTCGATTATTGTCTGTAGGAAGGTCTCACGGTTGAGTGGGAGTAATGGTAGATGAGGGTAAGAAGGTTGAGAAGTTTAATGGGAAGAACTATCAGTTATGGAAGATGCAGATGGAGGACTATCTCTATCAGAAGGATTTATGGAGGCCATTGGAAGGGAAAACCAAGAAACCCCAAGCAATTTTTGATGAGGACTGGGAATTTTGGATAGAAAGGCTCTTGGCAGTATTCATTTATGCCTTGCACAATTGGTGGCATTCAATATTACAAAAGAAAAGAAAACTCAAAAGTTGATGGAAACCCTGACGAAGTTATATGAAAAGCCTTCCACTTCGAATAAGGTATTTCTTATGAAGCGTTTATTTAATATGAAAATGGTAGAAGGTGGGCCAGTTACTGATTATTTAAATGAGTTTAATATGGTCACCAGTCAATTAACTTCTATAAAAGTAAACTTTGATGAAGAAGTTAGGGCTCTTTTGATTTTGTGTTCTTTGCCTAAAAGCTGGAATAGCTTGATAATGGCTGTTAGCAATTCTGTTTCTGGTTCGAATACATTGAAATTTGATGATGTTGGTGTTATTTTGAGTGAGGAAATCCGTAGGAAAAGCTCAGGTGGAACATCCACATCAGGCAGTGTTTTGAATGCATAAAGCAGGGGCATAACAAAGGAGAGAGGAAACAATTCTGGAAATCGTGGGAAGTCACGAGGAAAATCAAAGGACAAAAGATCCCAATCTAGAGACAAGAGGGATTGCTGGTACTATGGTAAGCCAGGTCATTTGAAGAAAGATTGCTAGTCTCAGAAAAATAAAGGAGACAAAAAGGAAGGAAGTAAAGGGGTAAATTTGGTAAGTAATAAATCCGATGAGGATGCTTTGATTCTTTCTCTTGATAATGCTGATGATTCTTGGGTGTTAGATTCAGGGGCTTCATTTCATGCTACCCCCCATAGAAGTTATTTTCTTGATTATGTCCAAGGGGATTTTGGGCTAGTTTATTTAGGAGATAGCGAACCTTGTTAGATTGTTGGAAAGGGAAGAATCAAGATTAAGTTGCAAAATGGGAATCATTGGCTACTACGTGAGGTAAGGCATGTTCCAAAGTTAAGCAAAAAATTAATTTTAGCAGGGCAACTATATGATGAAGGTTGTGTTGTTAGTGGTAGCAAAAGGTGTGAAAGTAGGCACCTTATATCTTTGTACATGCCATACTGTTCCTTCTACTTTAATTGTTACAAAAAAGGGTCAATGTTTAGGAACAATTGCTACAGTTCATCAGGTAGAAGATCATACAGTTGTTGTGGACTCTGAATCAGTACTGTGGCACAATAGACTTGGGCATATGAGTGCAAAAGGTATGAAAGTACTCCATTCAAATAATGTTTTACCAGGTCTAAAATGTGTTAATATGGATTTTTGTGAAATTTGTGTGTATGGAAAACAAAAGAGAGTAAGTTTTCTCAAGGATGGGAAGCAAAAGAAAGATGAGAAATTGGAGCTTGTGCATACAGATGTATGGGGACCAGCTCAGGTATCTTCTCTCGGTGGCTCTCTGTATTATGTTACATTCATTGATGATGCAACTAGGAAGGTATGGATTTATTTCCTTAGGCAAAAATCTAATGTATTTGAAACTTTTAAAAAATGGAGAATCTTGGTTGAGAATGAGACAAGTAAAAAGATAAAATGTATCAGATCTAATAATGGTGGTGAGTATTGCAGCAAAGAGTTTAAAGATTATTGTTCCTCTAATGGTATTCGTAGGAAAAAAATGGTTCCAAGGACTCCACAGGAAAATGGAGTTGTTGAGTGCATGAATAGAACAATAATGGAGCGTGCACGGACTATGAGATTGCATGTTGGGTTGCCTTTAAAAATGTGGGCAGAGACTGTAAACATTGTTGTTTATTTAATTAATAGAGGTCCCTCTAATCCTTTGGGTTGTGGCATTCCAGAGGAAGCATGGAAAGGTAAGAAGGTGAGCTATTCTTTTCTCAAAACCTTTGGTTGTGAAGCATTTGCACATGTAGATTTTGAAAATAGAACCAAGCTTGATGCAAAATCAAAGAAATGTATATTTGTTGGATATGGCATTGATGAATTTGGTTATAGGCTTTGGGATTTTGAAAATCAGAAAATTGTGAGAAGCAGGGATGTCATATTCAATGAGAAAGTGTTGTATAAAGATCTGTTGCTGCAATATGAGAAGAAAGAAAATGATTATGTAGTGTTGGATGATATTTCAAACAATAATGTTTCAGTGGTTCCTCATGCTGGGTAACAACAACAACAACAAATACCACAAACTCCTGTTAGATGATCTTTAAAGATAAGTAGACCTCTAGAAAGATACTCTCCCTCTTTGTATACTATTTTGTTAACTGATGCTAGTGAACCAGAATATTATGATGAAGCTATGCAGGTGAATACCAAGGTTCAGTGGGAGCATGGAATGGAAGAAGAAATGGACTCCTTGCTAAAAAATTAGACTTGGGAATTATGCAAGTTGTCTGCAGGTAAAAAGGCTTTACCAAATAAATGGGTTTATAGGCTGACAGAGGAGGATGGAGGTAAGAAGAGATTTAAAGCCAAATTATTTGTAAAGGGATTTGCACAGAAAAAGGGTATTGATTTTGATGAGATTTTTTCTCCAGTTGTTAAAATGACTTCTATTCGTATTGTTTTAAGTATTATGGCTGTTGAAGATTTGCATTTAAAACAACTTGATGTTAAAAAAACCTTTTTCCAAGGTGATTTGGAAGAGGAAATATATATGGACCAGCCACAAGGATTTGAGGTCAAAGGTAAGGAGAAACTAGTGTGCAGATTGAAGAAAAGTTTATATGGCTTGAAGCAAGCACCTCAGCAATGGTACTTGAAATTTGATAGTTTTATGGCTAAGAAAGGCTACAGCTAGTGTAATTCTGACCATTGTGTTTATTTTAAGAGGTTGGATAATGAAAACTACATTAATTTATGTTTATATGTTGATGACATGCTTGTAGCAGGGTCTAACATGGATCACATAAGTGAGCTAAAAAAACAGTTAGCAAAATATTTTGCTATGAAGGATTTAGGGGTAGCAAAGAAAATCCTTGGGATGAAAATTTGTAGAGATATTAAAAGTAGACAATTGTTTTTATCTCAGGCTAATTATGTTGAAAAGGTGTTGCAGAAATTTCATATGGAGAATGCAAAAGCTGTCAGCACACCTTTGCCTAGTCATGTTAAATTGACTAGGGATGTGTCCAAAGACACAAGAAGAGGAAGAAAAAATGTCCAAGGTACCATATGCTTTAGTTGTAGGTAGTTTAATGTATGCCATGGTATGCATGAGACCAGATATTGCACATGCCATAGGAGTTGTTAGCAGGTATTTGAGTCATCCCGGAGTTGAGCATTGGAATGCAGTAAAATGGATTCTCAGGTACTTGAGAGGTACATTTAATAAATATTTATGTTTTGGGGGCTCTAATATTGATTTAAAAGGCTATGTTGACATAGATTTGGCAGGGGATATAGATACCAGGTGGAGTACCACAGGTTATGTTTTTACAGTTGGTGGGACAACAGTGAGCTGGATTTCTCGATTGCAAAAGGTGGTTGCTTTATCCACCACAGAGGCAGAGTATGTTGCTGCAACTTTGGCAGAAAAGGAGATGATATTGCTGCAATTTTTCATGGATGAGTTGGACAAACAAAAAGCTAGAAATTACTTGTTTACAGATAGCTAGAGTGCTATACATCTTGCAAAGAATTCTGCCTTGCATTCTAAAACAAAACACATATAGTTGAGATATCATTTCATTCGGTCGGTGTTGGAGGATGGACATGTCAAGCTGGACAAGATACATACAAATGTTAATCCAACATATATGTTTACGAAGGCAGTGAAAAGGGAGAAGTTGAGCTCCCTCTTCAGTTTTAGTTGGCCTTCAAGGTTGAATTCAAGTATAACAGAGCAGCAGGGTCCAAGGTACTTGTTTCTAGTGGGAGCTGTAATTGCAGTAGTGTTGTCCAGAATCAATCTCCAAGTGGGAGATTGCGTTGGTGTGGAGCCTGGTCAGTCTCCAAGTGGGAGATTGTTGGTATGTGGTGACTGATCATGCTATACTGCATAGCCCATGGTATATTGTACACCCCAACATGTATCCTTGCTACTTTTTTGCGTCATCACTGAAAAAGGGAAAAATCAACGAAAAAGGAAAAATCCGATTTTGTAGAACCCAAAATCTGGAAGCCTCTAAGCTTGTTAAAAAGGGGTTTGGATGGGTGTTACAGTATGATTAAAAAAATGATTATTCACAGATTGTAATAGGTTTTTGTATTGGATAATAAAATTATTGGATGGCTACGGTTTGGTGGATGTAGCCCAGATTGGGTGAACCATGTTAAATTCTCTGTGTTATAATTTATTCTATGTGTGTTTTAGTTTCTTTGTTTATTAATTAAATCTACATTTAATTGTTAGATATCTGCCTTTCTAACCCTAACAATTCTCAAATGGAAGGTGTTGATTTTGAAGAATTTTTTTCCCTTGTTGCCAAAATTGAAGCTGTTAGATTATTTCTTGCTTATGCTGCATACAATAACTATAAAGTTTATCAAATGGATGTGAAGTCGAAATTTCTAAATGGAGAACTAGAAGAAGAAGTATACATTGAACAACCAGATGGATTTCAACTAACTAACAAGGAAGATATGGTTTTCCGCTTAAAGAAAGCCGTATATGGACTTAAGCAAGCCCCGAGAGCCTGGTATGCTAGATTGGACAAATACTTATTGAAGCTTGGATTCACTAAAGGTACTACTGATAGCAAATTATATTTCAAATTGGATCATGATAAAGAGTTAATTATAGAAGTTTTTGTTGATGACATCATTTTTGGAGGAGATGACAATCTATGTATAAAGTTTGCTGATGAGATGAAGGATGAATTTGAGATGAGTACGATTGGAGAGATGAGGTTCTTTCTAGGATTGCATGTTACTTAGTTAGACAAGGGAATTTTCATATCTCAGTCCAAATATGTGAGAGAGCTACTAAAGAAATTTGGGATGGAAGAATCAAATCCTATTGGTTCTCCCATGGTGATTGGATGCAAGCTAACACAAATGATTCTCCTAAGGAAAATCAAACTAGATACAGGTCAATAATCGATGGATTTCTCTATTTAACCTAGACTAGACCAGATATTATGAATGTTGTATGTATGGTTGCTAGATTTCAAGCTGATCCAAAAGAATCACATGTGACTGCTGTTAAGATAATCTTCATATCTGAAAGGAACAGTTGAATATGGACTTTGGTATCCAAAGGATGATGATCTCATTTTGAATGCATATATTGATTCAGATTGGGCTGGAGATGTAGATGATAGGAAAATTACTAGAGGTGGTGCTTTCTTCCTAGGGAAGAAGCTGGTGTTCTGGTTGAGCAAAAAGTAGAATTCCATTTCTCTATCTACTGCTAAAGCAAAATATATTGCTGTTGCAAATAATTGTACTCAAGCAATATAGATGAAACAAATGTTGAAAGATATCAAGGTGATATATGAATAGCCTATTTCCATATATTGTGACAATTAAAGTGCAATAAATATTTCAAAGAATCCGGTGCTACACTCTAAGACCAAACATATATCAATCAAGTTTCACTTCTTGAGGGAGAAAGTGAATGAGAAAGAAGTTAGATTGGAGTATGTGCCTAACAAAGAATAGATTGCAGACATCTTTACCAAGTCGTTGCCAAAGGATACTTTTGAGTATCTCAGAGCAATGCTAGGGGTGATTACCCCTCCTGATAAGAACTAAAAGATGCAATTACTTGCATCAATCCGTGAGCTACATTGCTATATTATGATCCAGATTGATGTTTTTGTGGTTGCTACTTAGGGAGAGTATTTAGATGTGCAGATATGTAGTTCAAAGCATGTATCTAGAAAGGTCGTGGTTACCTTTTCCATTGATGTCAAAGGGGGAGAAGTGCAATGTGAAAAATATTCCCAGGAGAAGAGCCTTGTGGGAGAAAAATAGTTAAGAAGCAAGTGTGTTGGGTTGATGGTATTTTTCACATCATGTGTTGCCATCAATGCTAAAGGGGGAGATTGTTGGATGTTGTAGATGTGTTGCTGATATGTGGTTGTCATTGATGTCAACACTATTTTCCTTCAATACATTAGAGGTTGTATATGTTGAGGATATTGAGAAAAATGTAAAAGAAAGTGTTCCAGGTTCCTAGTGGAACTATGTAGGTCATAAAAGCGTCTTGTTCTGTATGTTGAAGATCAGTTGTAGTGGACTAAATGGTTTATTCTTAAATGTATCTAGATCATCTACTAGAAGTTTCAGAGGTCCACGTATAGATTTGATCATGTTGTGGTCTGACAATATTTTTGTGGTCTTTGTCAGCATTACTAAGTGAATATTGTGTGATTATGGTAATTCTAGTGTCTGTGGACGTTTCTCTATTGTTTCTTGGTGTTCTTATATGTCTCTATATTGTTCATTATCTTTTTAGTATGTCCACATTGTTCGGTGTGCTAGTTGTCAGAGATTTTTCTCTATATGTTCAGTTTTTCATGTTCTTGGCCGACATGATGGTGGTAACGTGTTGTGGATCCTTGAAAATTAAAATTTGAATGTTTGGTGCACTCGTGAATATTGTTTTGGGTCACATCATTATTTTGGCTAATGGTGTTTTTATCCACATTGAAAATTTAATTGTAAATTTGGGCTAACATTACAAATATGTTTTATTTTTTCTGGCTGACTAAGTTATTGATGTAATCTCATGTAGTAGATATAAGAGCAATTGTTTCATCAGTGCTTCATGTGCTTCATGTGCTAGGTGTGCTCCTATGTGTGTATGTGTGAATATCATTCAATTGCAAAGTAGAGTGTGAAGAAGATACAGCGAAGTGTGTAGTAGTTTGAGTGAAAAGTGAAGGAGTTTTATGTGCTTAATTGGAACTATAATTAGGCTTGTGCAAAATCTATTTTCTCAATTCGTACCCTCTGGATTTAATCCTATTCTATATTGTTGGGCAGTGAGCCCCTTCTATAATTGAGCGATGAGTTCTAGGAAATGTGCTTGAATGCATGTGTATTCCATTTTATTGTTTTCATTATACTTTTAACAGGGTATAATATTGTGGACTAACATCCACCGCGGTTTTTCCCCTAACAAGGTTTCCACGTAAAAAATCTTGGTTTTCTCTGTCTCTCTGATGTGTTAATTTCTTACGATTAATTGCTTATTCATCAAATCTAAGATTAAGTTTAGTAAAGTTTGAAAAAGTTTATTATTTTGTGACAACTGATTTACCCCCCCCCCCTCTTAGTTGTTTGTCCTTGTTTTTCCAACATACCTTGCTATCTCTTCATCTTCATATTCAACATGACCAACCCTAATACTCAACTTGTGAAATTCTTCAGTGTAGGCCATGGCATCTTTATCTTTCTACTTTAAACTTTTCAAATCCTTGAATGTTTGTATTGCATGACCTTCTAGCAAGAATTGGCTCTTGATCTTTGACACCATCCTATCCCATGAACTTATCTTTACTTTCCCATTCTTCACTTTTTCCTCTTGAGCATAATTCCACCATGTAAGAGTAGGACCTTTCAACTTAGTCTTTGCAAACTTTACCTTCTGATCTTTAGCAACCTCCTTGTACTTGAAGTAGTTATCTAGTGCATCTATCCAATCCAATACCTCTCCAACATCTAGCTTTCCTTTCTAGGAGGGTTCTCATCCTCACCGTCTTCCTCTTCCTCTCAGTCACTTTCCTCTTTAGTGGTATTTCCTCTTCTTTGACTTGTCTCTAATGCTACAAATATGGCTAACAATGCTTCTTCTAATTCCTTTAACAACCTTATTTCCCTACCAAGGGCTCCATTTCCTTTAGGAGGCATCTTGATCCTTCAAACTGCAACTTTCCTTTACTCAAACTTCAACTTTTCTCCCCCAAAAGATCTAATACCTATGCTTTGATACCAATTGATATAGAGTAGGGAGGAAAACCTTTCAACAATCACAATTTAATAAAACTCAAAAAATCTTTCTTCTCTTACAACCCTAACTTAGCAACTTTTCACAACCCCACCCTATTCTCCTTGTAGCATATCAACCAGTGTTTTTTTTCCATATCTATCAAAATACATTGAAGAGCCACAAACTATTCACCTTTTCAAATACCCATTAAGCTCTTCTTTGACATATCTAATTTATTCATATCATTGTTTTGGAACAAACACTCCTAAAATTGACTGGTACAATGAGCATTGGCTCAATTAGCCCTATTTTCCAAAGTATCTACCCACTAAACACTTTCCCAATCTCAAGTACATTAAAACACCAAACCCATATCAGGCCCATTTTAGCTTGCCACAGGAGGGTTTATTGAAAATCAATACTCCAGGCCCTGTTTCACCTTAAAAAAACTTCCAACACATCAAAATATGTCTGCATATGCTTCAAAAACCTTCTCCCTAACTTTATCCATGCATTCTAATCCAACTCCAACCCTTAGCCATCATTCTTGGCTCAAAAACTTGACTAAAATCTGCTAGGGCATCAACAAAATCTTACCAAACCCTACTCCTTGTTCCTAAAACCTATTCCAAAATCTAACCCTACCTAATTTTACCCATTCCACCATGTTTCAGACTAACCTACTGGTGGAATGGGCCTTCAATGCATTTTGAATACTCTCAAACCCTTAAGATAGGGTTTTCAAACCCGTTTCAATAAAAAACTAATAATATGCTAAAATCTCTATGGAATTCAACCAAACCACATCCAAATTGAAGAAGACTCTCTACTCTACCAATTCTAGATCAATTCATAACAAATGGAGAATGTACGAATCCGTACAGATCTTGGGAGCAGCAAATTACTAGAAAATACACATAAATTTCACAAAGAAACAAAGTTTTTTATATTGCTTGATCTCAAATTTACAACAAGAAACCTCCTTGAATGTTTAAATGAATATTTAAACTTTTATAACCTAAAACCAATGGTCCCTAACTAAATTTTGAATATGTGACTCTTCAACTTCCACTTTTGTACCTTTTTTTCAATTTTACAATATTGCATTTTGACAACATTTGAAAGTATTGACAACTTTTGCAAAAGGGACCCTACAAGAATTAAGTTACATCACCAATGGTCTATTATGACCTTATTGAATGAAAAATGACTAAAAAAACCCCAAAAAACTATCAAAGACCTTATTTACAAAATGGACTAACATGTTGCCCCTGCACCAAACCCCAAGATAAGATGATCCTCCACACCTTCATCACACAAATCCAATGGATGAGGCTCATGTGTAAGTGAGAGCCTCACCCATCAATTTTTATCTACATTTCCACCATCATGATCATCACGCGATGAAGTAGCAACAATACCATACAAACCTACTCCAACCATGGTGTGACCGATGTAGTACTATTGCACCACCTTCATATCCTATGTTGTATAGCCTTCCACATGCACCACTCGCTCTCCTCAAATGGGAAGTCACAAGATATGGTAGAAAACCTCCAATGTAATGGTCAAATCCCCTATTAGGAGATGAAATGATGAGGTGTTTGTATCCCACCTCTCTATAAGTACCATTAGAATAGGTGCCTAGAAGCGGATCTTTGCCTTGGTGTATGTTGATGGTGTTTTCTGCATAACAAAAACTCAAACAGAATATGAAAATCCTCTCTCTCTTGAAAGGTAAATCTCTATCAACAAGCCTCAAGAGATAACCCCAAGGTTTCTACTGTCAGGGCTTGACAATGCAAAAACAAATTAGTGATAAATGTGAAAATGTTGGTAACCACAAAGGGACCTTGCAAAAAAAATGATGAAAATTTCAAAATTATCAAATCTTGCAATATGATGATACTTTAATTCCTAAATCTAACTCAGATTCAAAATAAATAGCAAAAAATCAAAGGTTCAAAAATATTTTAAAACTAGACTAAATTCTAAGATCAACAATGCAAATGATCAAACATTCAAAGTGGACCAATTCTTTAAAACCATTTCCTGCTTAACCCAAATTTAATCTGCAATTTCACATAAACATTGCAATATTTAGAGGTATTAAAGATTTTTAGATCATGAAGCATGTACTCAAATCAACCCAATTTTGCAATTGAAATGAATAAATACCTACAATTGAACTTAGCACACCAATATTAGGCCCAAGATAACTTTACACAACTTACAATCAACAAGTTGCTAAAAGTAGGAACCAAGGATTGCTCAAACACTTTAAATATCAAACCATAAACACCATTGCATCACTTCTAAATCTAAATTCTAACATATAACTGATAATCTCAAAGCAATCTCAAGGAGATGGAATGAAAAGAACCATGCGAGATAAAACAATACAATAAAGAGCACCAAAGCACAATGTCTTTACTTATATTGAATCACTCAATGTTTGCAACAATTCCAGTATTCAGTGTAACAACACTTGCTCTTAGAAAATACAAAATCCTAATTCTAGCACTTGCAACTATCACTCAACTTTTCTATTTTATAACCCCTACAAATGAGGCAAAATGCCCAATTTATAGCCACTTTCAAACTAGGTCGGCCCAATTAGGGTTACAACAATGTCAGCCACAATATGTCAGCCTAGAAACTTCCTTGAATAAGATAATCATTTATTGCATTTAATATGTGGGATCATTCTAGGTGGGCTTGGACTCTCCAATGTAGATCGCTCCAATGCATGTAGAGGTCGGAGGTAGAAACGTGTAGAAGGTCCTAGATAAATGGGAAGCACAAATCTTGATGTAATCATTCATTAACTAGCCCCTTATCCTTATCTTGACCCAATTTATCCTGAACCTTAAGAAAAATAATCTCCACATCGGCCAGTGGTGGAGTAATCAATATTTTAAATCTTCTTTAAATTGATTTAATCTCCCCCCTTGATTCCTTAATGACCTTATCCCATTCTATCTTAAGATCCTGAAATTTTTCCATCATAGCAGTATAGGTAGCCACATCATCCAAATGATGGGTGGTGATTGGGCCATCATCAATTGGAGCATAAACCTCATGCCACCATTTTCTTAATTGTTCAAGGCTCAAATGTTTTGGTGCAAACTTCTTTCTTCCAATCATAACTTCAAAGAATGAGATGCATCTACTTTAAATGTCATTCAATGTATTCACCACCTTTTGACCTTGTTTATGGATTTTCTTCAGAACTCTCTGCTTGATCTACAGGGCCTCATACCACTCCCAAGGTTCTGAAACCTTTGAGGAAGGAAAGATTCCATCACTTATTAACCTTTCCTCAAAATAGTTCATGATTGTCTTTGTTTTCTGCAGAAGAAGGTCCACATCAACTTTATCTTTTGCAGATAAATTCTACAACTACTCAAATGATCTATGTGCATCCCCACCAGTTGAAAAAATTTCCTTAATCAGGCTATCTCCCCCGAGCCCTACTCCTTGTAACCATTCATGTGTAGCCTATGTAGAGGTTTTCATATTTTCAAGCTCACTAACTATCTCCTCATGTAATAAACTGCCTGCAAATGAAGAAGAACCAACCTGGCTGATGGACTGCAAAGGTTTCATGAGATCTTGCAGATGTTTCTTAAATTCTCATTTTCCTTCTTCAATTTTTCCTTAGCCTACACTTCTTTATCCAATCTTTCCAAAATTGTGGTAGCAGACCCCTTGAACTCTTCCACTTCTTTTCTTCTAGAGGTGGGCCCCAAATTTATTGATTGAATACTGTAATCTTGAGGAGCTACTTCATCCTTATTTTTATTTGCTGTAGGAGTGGCAATATGAATCACCCTATTGCTTGATTCATCCCTATCAAATATGGAAATAGTTTTGGCCTTCTTCTTTGTTTTACCTTTTCCAATATTAGCCAGTAAATCATCCCAACTCAGGGGAGTATCATCTACAACTACTTTCCTGCTTTGTAATTCCTCATTGAGCCAACTAGGAGTAGAAATACTTGACCAATGCTCACCTTCTTCAACCCCTTCTTATTGACCAGCAGAGGAGTCAATATTTGAATCATGCACAGTAAAAAATTCTTCACCTTTATCTTCTTCTTCCTTGTATTTTTCCCTATCTTCTTCTAGATTCTCATTCCTTTCCTTCTCATGCATTTCTGTCACTTCATGAATTGGAGAGAGAGTTCTTTCATACATCTCTTCTTTCCCCAAAGATTTCTCTCCTTTATCCTTGATAGGTGGATCCTCATGTGGTACTAAAGAATTCTACAGAATGCTATGAACATTTTCCTCCATACTGTGAAGATCCACATCCTTAAACTCTTTTGTATCCTCACCTTAAGGGATATCCTCAACAACTACATCTGTTGGCTCTTTTTCTTCATCATGCAATTCCCTAGAAGGAGAGGCAAAAATGTCCTTTTTCTGTATAACAAGGAGAATCATGGGGGAAACTTCTTGTACTAAAATTCCTTTAGGGGATGGAGTTCTTGCTTTTCGAGTATAAATTTATGTTTTCTCTCCAAAACTCTCAACATCTACCAACTGTGGTCCTGTCTCATCCTTTCCCCTAGGGGGTTCATTTTTCTTTCTTGATGTTCTGGTTACTCTTCCACTCTTAGGCACAGGGGAATCACCCTTCCTTCCCTCTTCCTCAAGTTCCTCTTCCTGCTCAGATTTCTTCCCTTTGGAGATAGTATTTCTCTTCTTTGCAATGGGATTTCTTTTCTTACCTTCCTTGATCTTTGCTTGACCACCTTTGATCTTAATTTTGAAAGGGGAACTTACCTTTTCCTTCCCTTTTGGGTTCTGCTCCTCCTCATAAGAAAACTGAGACTCCAAACTCCCCATCAAGTCATAAGTATACTACTTCCCCTCATTATCTAGCTCCTAGATCTTATGCTTGATCCACAACTTAGTGTATTTGATCACAAAAGCATTGATCCATTCCAATTCTGTTATTTCTTCCTCCATCCAATCAATTTCACTTATAGGCTTATCCTTAACTAATTCATAGTCATGGAGCTATATCACTTCTCCATCATCATTAATTTGATCTGGGATGGCCTTGATACTATATAGTCTAATCAAATTGGAAGGCAACATAGAAAAATTCTTCCTCAAAACCTCAAATTCATCCTTGCAATTGGCGCAATAATCTTCTAAGTCATATTTATGCTTGAATTCCTTGCTGGCTTTGTTTTGAGCTCCACCTATTCTGTCAAATCTAGGTCTCTTGGTATGTAAAGATAGGTTGAAAGTGCTCATCTCTTCATCAAAAAAATGTGTTGTGGCCAAGGAAGGACAATCCTTATGACCTCCAATCCTCAGTGGGAATTCACTACCAAAACCAGTTTTGTGCATTTCCTTTTTCACAGTTGCATAAAAGGCACAAATTTTCCTCGTAACCTCCAAAAGGATGATATGATTTGTGGGATACCTGGGCAATCTGTATGGAGCTCTTGGACAACCATCAATCCTGATGTAGGAGAATGTGCGAAACTGTATGAACCATTCTCCAAACTTCTAAATCAATTCCTTGGTAGCATCAAAGATTCTAACATGCTCTACACCCTAGAGCAACCTTGTAATGTACATGGTGAATACATCATTCACCCTTCTATAGCTAGGAATATCCAAATTTAACTGATGGTAGACTTCATAAATTACATCTTGGCCAAAGACTCCTCGAGTGCTTAATCCCTTGTATGGATGGAACCTTGCCAAGGCATAGACCAAATAAGATGTCATAGTGAAAGTCTTGGTCTGCAACACATTGGACAATTGCTCATGAATTATCCTACTAATTATTCCTGCCCAATGGTAGTTTTTTCCTTGTTCCATTCTGACTATCAGACAAAACATCCAATTCTCAAACATTCTTGCATTCTTCAATCCCATCACTCTACTAAGAAGAGTGATTGCATCATAATAATCTGTTTTAAACTTAGCACTGAAGAACTATTTTGGCAATCTAGAAATATATGCCTTGGGTTTCTCCAACCAAGTATTAATAATCTTCAAAGCCTTATTTGCATCCTGCTCATAATATTTCTTGGCTATATCAATATCAAATTGTACCACATGAGACCTATCCAACATGCCAAATGTTTGGACTATCGAGACTAGAGAGAAGTTTGCAAGCACCTTTCCCTTTGGACTGATTACCCTTTGTGTACCTTGATCATAGTTTCGAGCACATTCCAAAACAAGCTCATAACATTGCATTGTGGAAGGAAAACTAGCCACATGAGCCAACCCTGAATCTCTCAATCTACTTACTAGAACAAAAGTGTCACCTGTCACCATTCTTGCCTTGAACTCTTCATAGTCCCATTTTCCCACATTGGTGTCAGTCACCTCTAACCAAATGGAAACAAGATTTCTCTCAGGAATATTTCTCTTCATATCCAACTTGATCCTTTCAGCCTTTGAAATGGGAGCCTCCTCAACATTAGGATGCATTCCTTTGCTCTCACCCTTGCCAGTAATAACCTTGCTTGACTCATCCTGCACTCAACAAAAATACCACAATCAATGTTCATCACAACACAAAGATTAAGGTTAGCCCCTAAATAGCATATTCATCCTAAAAATAAGCCCAAACAATGATCATGATCCCTTAAAATATCAAAACATAACTTTGGGATTTTCCCCCCTTCATGAAAATCAAGCCATGGAGAAATTCGGGAATTTCATGGCTAGGCGGAAATCAAAGATGAAAACACAACTATTGCTCTAAACATCATTTTAGCAACATTATAGCACAAGAAATGGAAATATCCAACCTTTAATTACTAAAACCAATCATAAAATACGAAATTCATGCAATGTTAATTCATCCATTTCTACTATTTCTTCATTCTCAGAAAGTTCAAGGATTTCCACGCGAGGTGGGAATTAGTGATGAAAACACAACTTTCCTATTTATATGCATTCTTGGGAAAATGGTAGGGCAATGTAATTTTGGAGATTTCCACATGTGAAGGAATTTTGCGAGGTACCCAAAATATCTGAAAGTTTCAATTTTTTCAGAGTATCGCCTAAATTGATCGAATGACCACAAATTTGGGATTTGGGCTCAAATTTTTATTTGTTTCAAATCATTTATCCATGATCTAAACCTATAACTCATTATAGCATAGTTTGATCAATATTAGCATGGAATTCAAAATCGTAACCCTAGGGTTATGCCATGTATAAATAGTGCAAGCTTCGACACACTCATTCATTCAAACATATCACAATTAACCCCTTCCAGAACCTTCAAAGGAAATCCATGATCAGATTCGAATGGAAAATATCAATTCAACTCACATCCAGATCATTAATCCACCATACTTATAGAACCCTAGATCAATCGGATCAAACCATCATCACACACAACACCAAATTCAAAGGCCATGCCTAGCAAGGATTTAAATTATCATTTCAATGGAAGGTTATGATATCAATATTCAGGGGAGGCATCAAAATGAAAAGGAGATATCCCTAGTTTAATCGTAGACCTCCAAACACAGATGAACCCAAGCATGGAATACACATAACACTAGAAAACCATACATACTTGGCAATTAAAAGAAAAGGCATCATGCAGATACCATTAATGAAGAAAAAATTAAGAAGGTAGCTAGTGGCAACAAGTTTCCAATTCCAAAAAGATGCGAACAATGCCAAGGAGACATCTCCAAAACCAACAATTTTGTTCCAACAATCAGGCTCACATGCAGCTCCTTAGGATCAAGCTCCTCAAATTCGTTGTGAGACAAATAACATCAATTTTCTAACATAAAATCTCTCACAATCCTATTAAATGGAAGATACATGATTTTGTAGGATAGACATAAATGAGGTAAAATGACCACTTAAAACCATATTTCGGGGATCGGAGGGGATGATGGAAGTCGGGGATTCGAAGACACAAAGGAATCCACAAAAATCCGCTAGACATTGAATTCTGTGAAATGCTTAATTCTTTGAAAGGTGACAATATAAGCAACCTTCAGGAATCCAAGATGCTAATAGAAATCGAAGATTTGCACGTAGGGAGGAAATACCCGAAATACATGAAAAACCTAAAATTTTCCCCTAACTTAGGATTTCGCCCATTTTCACAATATTGAACTCTGAAGGTGACTTCTAAGGACTTACTCATGATCATCAAATTGCAAGAGGGTACCCCAAAGAGAAAGTTCATCAATGCACTTGGGTGATTCAGACACAGACCAAGGGACTTATCCCTTAAGGGGATGAAGTCAGGACCCCACACAAAAAAGAACAAAATCAAAGCAAAGAAAAGCAAAGCAAAGAGGGTCCCTGCTTTCAGTGGGGTGTGTGTGCAAAAATTGCACAACAAATGGTGACTCTACTAGGGGAATGCTGTAGAGAATTTTGATGACAAGCTGGAATCAAGAACCCAAATTCTTTGGTTTCGATCCTCACATTGGGTCATCCACAAAAAGAGTTTCAATGTCTATGAACAAGCAAGCCTTTTCTGTACCAAAGTCAAAGTGTGTGCAAATGTATAAATTTCCCTCCCTCAGTTGTTGTAGGAACTGAACTTAGTCCGATCAAGCTACGTAAAGATTCTAACTCCAAAATCACTTTGGATAGAGCCTCGCTACCAGTCAGACATCCATTGCCTCGACGAGGTTATCGTTGTGGTGCTCCCAAGCATTTCTCTATTTTCAGCCAAGCATCCATAGCCCTGATAGATATTCTTGGATTCTCCTGTTAAAGTGAATATTTCCTTTTGATTTTCTTTTATTTCCTTTTTTTTTGATATGCTTGTAATATCTTTTAAACTTTCCCTTTCAACTTGTAAGCAATGAAGCTCACATTCGGGGTTGAGAACCATAGTGGCGCTGAAGCAAAAATAAGAATTTTCACTTGACTAGACTTCATAAGGAACCATTAACAACCTTGGAATCTTAAGATATGTACAAAAATATGAGACCCAAGCACATTCTGGACTCAACTCAACTTAGAGACTCATCAACCTCAAGTATTGACACATGTGACACCAAATAGAGGATTCCCACCAACTGACCTAGAAGGATGATTAAAGCTTGTAAAAGAAATACTTCAGAGCAACCCAAAATAATATAATGATTGTTGTGCAGGTGTAACATGCCCACCAGAAAACAAGGACACCCAAAACAAAAAGAAAAATAGAAAGAAAACCTACCCTAACCAAAGCAAACCTAAAGTAACAAGAAGCAAAAAATGAAAAAAGTAAAGAAAATCAAAAGAAAGAAAACCTACCCTAACTATTTACAAGGTAAGAGCTATAAATGGCTCAATATTGGAAGTAATGCTTCAAATATTGCCCATTGATTGGAAGTGGGACATCCTCTCCAGTGAGAGTTTTCAAGCGAAAAGAATTATCTCCCAGAATTTTTGAAATCTGGTAAGGGTCGAGCCAAAGTTTGTCAAATTTTCCATGCTCCCCTTTCCTATCATGTGCTTTATCCCAATAGAGAACTAAGTTAGAGATTCTAAAGGATTTCACTTTGGCTCTCCTATCAAACCATCTCTTGACTACACCCTGATGTTTGGCAAATTTTTCTAAAGCTTCATTTATTTTCTCTTCAAGGTGTAATAGTTTAGCTAGGTGGGCTTCACGCTTATCCCTTTCATCATAATATTCATTAATGAACTACAAAGTGGGGATCTTTAAATGGATCGGGAATACTGACTCCAGACCATACACAAGGTGATAGGGAGAAGTTCCCAGAGAGGCCTTAAGTCTAGTGTGATCTGCCCAAAGAGAAAATCTAAGTTGAGTGTGCCAATACTTGGGATTCTTCTCTAATAGCTTACAAATGACTATTAAAAGGTTCTTATTAGATGACTCAGCCAAACCATTTCCTTGTGGGTAATAATTAGATGCAAACTTGATGATGCTTCTATGACCAAAGGTGTAGTTAGAAAATTTTAGCAATGCAAATGTAGGACCATTATCACAAACTAAAGCTAATGGACACCCAAAGCGATTAATTATACCTAATTCAATGAAATTGATTACCACTTCAGAAGTACATTGTTTGCATGCAAGAGCCCTAGTCCACCTAGTGAAATAATTAGTGATAGTGAAAATGTACCTGTCACATGCAGAACAAGGTGGATTAATTGGACCAATGAAGTCCAATCCCCATTGTGCAAATGGTTTTACCTCTATGATTGGTTGAAGTGGAAGAGCTGCATACTTCTCTCTACTTGTTGCGGCCTGAAACACATGGAAAGTTTTTACGTGGTTATGTGCATCTTTGAACAACATGGGCCAATAATAACCAGCCCTCAGAATTTGATTTGTAGTGGAGGGTGCAGATCCATGGCCTACGCCATATCTATCATTAAATTTTTCCATTACTCTTTTAGCTTCTTCCTTTCCCAGACACCTTAAGTAGATACCCTCATGATTTTTATTATACAAGACAACTCCCTTCATCATAAAACTATCACTCTTCAAACACAAAGCTCTCCTTTGTACCGAATTAAGATGTTCAGGACATTGGTAGTTCAAAAGATAGTAGATAATATCATCATACCAATCTCCCATGGACACATCTTGAAGGTAGTAGTGCTACACTGTGAGATCAAGACCCATTTCAGCCATTATTTTGGTTAGCCCTTGTCCTCTTACCAACTTCATGGGTTGAATCTCAATGTCATATTCCTACAACATGGTTACCCACTTAGCTCTGCATTCTCCTAATTCATTTTGCATGAGCAAAAGCTTGACTGTAGGATCAAGCACTATTGCAAAGACCTTATTCCTTAGAATATAATGTCAGAACTTCTTTACAACTCTAACCAAGGCATAGGCCTACTTTTCCACACTCGGGTACCTTAATTCTGTATCCTTTAAAGAAGCACTCATATATGCTATGGGGTGATCATTCCCTTGATCAGACTTCTAGGTAAACATACCAGTACAGGAGTGGTCGGAAGCAAATGAATATATATACAAATGTTTAGCATAGTCTGGACTCACCAATACTAGTGCAGAAGAAAATTTTGCTTCTTGACTCCATTCAAATTGTGCTTCTTTCTTCAACATTGCATTTAATGGTTTGAATATTTCTGCAAATCCAGTGATGAAATTCCTTACGAAGTTAATTTTTCCAAAGAATGATTTCATTTCCTTCTTACTAGTAGGTGGCTGAATCTTTAGTATAGCTTCCACTCTTTCAAGATCAATAGCAATTCCTCTCTCTAAGATAACGTGTCCCAACAGTTTTCCTTCAGTAACTCCAAAGATACATTTCTTTGGATTAAGTGAAATGCCAAACTCTCTACACCTCTGGAACACTTTACACAAATTTGCTATATGATCACCTCACTTTTTGGAAAAGACCATCAAATCATCCATATAAATAATTATGCACTTACCATTGATGTCCTTAAAGGAAATGTCCATGGCTCTTTGGAATGTTGCTCCAACATTGATCAACCCAAAGGGAATTCTCCTGTAAGTGAAAGTTCCCCATTTTGTAGTAAAGGAATTTTTATGCCTATCCTCATATTGCACCATAACCTAGTTATATCTAGAGTACCCATCTAGAAAAGACATCATTTGAGATCCATTAACAATCTGAAGCACTTCATCTAATGAAGGAACTAGATAATTATCCTTTTCTAATGCACGGTTGAGATTCCTAAAGTCAACGCACAATCTGATCTCTCCATTTTTCTTTCTCACTGGAACCAAGTTTGCAACCCAAGTTGAGTGCCTTACCAGGAATATGATACAAGTTGAAAGAAATTTTTGCACCTCCTTTTAAATGATTGGCTCCAACAAGGCATTAATTAGTCTTTTCCTTTCTCTGAATGGTTTGACATTTGGCTTGAGAGGGATGGTATGTGTAATGATTGAAGTATCATACGTTTTCAAGTCCTCATAACTCCATACTATCACATCTTGATATGTGTACAACACATCAATAATGCTTCTTCTTTCCTCTAGAGCACACACTTTACCAATAAAGACATTCTTGATATGATCTTGAGTCCCCATATTGTATGTTTCACATTGACTACTGATGGACTCCTTGACATCTTGTTCCTGATATTTTACCCTATCAAGATAAAAAATCCTCTCCAGCTGTACCATTCCTCTTGGAATAGTATTAGTTGCCAAATTGATGACCCTTTCTAAGTCCATTTTTGCTTCTTGAGGTTCAGCTTCATCAATGATCTGAGAAGTGAATACATTAGAGCTCATGATAAAATCCAAGATATGCTTATCATCTTCAAACACCTGGAAGTTGGTCACATTATCAGGTACTAAAGGTATTGGAGCTAATTCCATAGTGAACTTCTTCAAACTAGAGAGGGACAAAGGCTGCAAGGTACTAGCTGCCTAAGCCAAAGAGTCTACAGTTTGGTTTTTTCCATGAGTTATCAACCGAATATTAAAGGCATAAAATCCCTCAATAAAGTCCCATAATCTATGCCTATAATTGGTCATTCATCTATCATGGCATGAGTATTTATTTCTAACTTGCTTAACCACTAACTCATAGTCCCCAAATACTTGCAAAATCTTAACTTTCTTCCTCAGTGCCATAAGCACCCATGAATCAAAGCCTCATATTCAGCTACATTATTGGTACAATGAAATTGAAGTCTATGAGTAGCAAAGAAAGTTTTACCTTTAGGGATGATCAATTCAAATCTTGCTCCAAAACCTTGCTTTGATTTGGATCCATCAAATCTCAGTGTCCAACAGCCAACAACTCTAGATTTCTTCATCTTGTCTCTTGTGTTGTTACTGATGGAGGGTTCTTTAGAATGCACTACCTTCTTTCCTTTGGGATCCACTTGAGTATTATGTATATTAATTCTAACTATTGGAGTGGGGTTAATGCACTTCTGTACCTGTTCTACTACTATCTAGCACAAGCAACATTCCAATTTTGAATGAGAGGCATTGTGAACTCTACACCAACTTGGTAAAAGAAACTCCTCAAAATTCATATCTCTACCTAGATGAATCTGATCTTCTATACACTTTTGGATGAATTCCTGAAAATTGTCCAATAGGCTTAGTTGGTTATATTCAAGATCATCATCTTCAACTGGTTCCACTAGGGCTCCAATGCTACTAGATTCTGTTGTAAGATCAATGCGTATGGCATGCAACATAAAAATTTCTTCTACATCTGACTCCTCAATAGGGGCTTCCAACACATAGTTACCCATGCTTACTTCTGATATCAATATTTCATTCGAAGTATTCTGATATTCTATGATTACATACTTCATCCTAGGCTCTCTTTCTATCCTAATTTGATTCAGCACTCTCTTCCAAGGAAGCCACATGTGTGACTGATTAGTTGATACATATCCATTCAGGGCCTTAGTGAAGTCTCTTCCCAAAATCATACCATAAGTGTCAGGTATGTTTTCTACCTATATATTAATGACTTGTTGGATTCTGGGATCTGAAGAAATTTGCATGGGAATCATGTTTAGTTCCCCTACCACATTTTCTTATGTTCTATCGAGTTGAGTAACTTTCTTTTGAGAGACAATAGGGGTAATTCCTAAGGATCTACAGACAACAAAGGGCATCACATTCATGGAAGCACCTGAATCTAGTAGATAATTGTGCAGATTCTTTCCAAAGAGACGAACATAAATCAGGAACGAAGGATTTTTTGTTCTACCTTGGAACAAAGTTAGGGGTGTATCAACCTGAGCAACTTGAATTTTATCTTTTTCTTTCCCTTTGTCTCCAGGTTGTGTTTGAACTTTCCCTTGATCCTTTGATATTTCAGAGTTAAGTACTTTATTAGTTTTCTCACTAATTGGTCTATCTTGCGATACTAAATTTGTACTATAAGCTCCTAAGATTGCATTTCTAATAGCAGTGACTCTCAATAATTCAAATACAGAAAGATTTACCTTTAGCTTCTTAAGTTCCTCTACAACATATGCAACCAACTACTCTATGCTCATGTCAGTAGGAGCCTCCCTAAAATATTCCACCACCTTGTTCTTGCTAGTATCTACACTCTTCCCTTTTGATGTCCCAGCTTGTGCTTGCCTTTCGTTTGACAGATATTGCTTAGGCACATGTGGATATGTTGTATTATTGTTGGCATTGGGATCAAGAGGTATGGTGAAGTTATTTAGAGGAATGGAAGTGGTAAATGGACCTCCAGCTTGTGGACCTCTGGTTGGCCTATCCCTTAAGTCATACTTCTTGATTGGCCTTTGGAACACCTGCACCTCTTCAACATTAGCTTCTTCTTCATCCAAAGGGCCATTATCATTCTCAAGATTTTCATTGAATAACTGTGTAATCTCATCTCCATTGCACACTTGATCTGCTTCCTCTTCCAACTTACCTATCTCTTCTTTAGGTCTATTCTCCTCACCTCGTGGGAAAGGAGCATGATTCAACACCAACACAGGCGAGTCATAAGGAATGGATGGTACTAACTCCTTATTGCTGGCATTATTCTCTACCTCATACTGAAAGATAGATGTAGTGGTCTAGAACTCAAGGCAGTCCAAATTAGAATGTTGACTTGTCTTATGGAGCCTACACCAACCTAATAAAGTAGCCTCAACTAGATACACACCACTTGGAGGCTTTCCTTGATTAGTTGGCTGATCCAATTGGGTAGGGACACCCTCATTGTTTGGCCTCGTGTTCCATGTCTTATTCTACCTGGGTGGTTGTCTTCTATCAAATCCTTGTCCACCAGGCTGTCCCCTATGGAAATTATGACCAGAGGGTTGTCCTCTGTCAAAGTTTTGTCCTTGTTGAGGCTCTCGATTTTCTCTATTATGATTAGACTACAAACTCCTTTGAGAAGCTTGGAGTTGACTATTTTTATTTCTTAGATAGGCGACCTCCATGTTTAGCTTCTTCACTTGTTTAGTCAGCTCATCTAATCTCTCCATGTTAGGATTAATATATTGAGCCTGGTTCACATTTTTCTAAGGATATCTTGTTGCTGCACCAATGCTCAATGATTGGTTCAATACTTTAGAATTTTGTAGGCATGTAGGGAAACCAACTTGCTATTGTGGGTGGAGGGGCTTATTAACACTTTGTTGAGAATAATTCACCATTGGTGGGGCTTGGTTTATAGGAGGACCTGGATGTGGGACCAGGGGCCAACTGAGGTATTGGATTCATAATAGGAGTATGATTGGTAAGAGCCTGATTGAGAGCCTGAACTTTCCCTGGATGAGTAGTAGGTCCTAATGATGGTAAAGGGCCAAATAAGTGTTGCCTTAAATCTGTGCTAACCTTGACAGCCTCTATGTATGCGCCAAGTAAGGTAGTTGTAGGATTGGGTCTCCACTTGAGAAAGGTGGCTATCAAGCTATCAAGACCCTCATAATAGACTTATAAATAAGTGGCATCATCTACAACATAGGGAGCTTGCAACCTAGTATATGCCAGATGAAATCTATTATTGAAATACCCTATAGGATCATTGAATTCTCTCTTAACTTTGGTAAATTGCAGATACAACTCATTAGCACTAATGGGAATCTTGAGCTTTTGCAAAAAGACAGTTTCTAACTCAGTCCAATTATGAATTGATCCAATAGGAAAATGATTGTACCAATAAAATGCATCTTCTCCTAGGGAATAAGGAAAGATCCTACCTGCAACATCCTCATGGTTAATTACCCTATCCCTAAGACATGTCTAAAAAATCTGATGTGTTCCTTTGTAGTCCTATTAGGGTCATTATTATGGAACTTGGAACATAAATGTTTTGAGTTTTTTGGCATGACATTGTAGTAATTATTGAAGGATAATGGAGATGGGTTATTAGATAGGAAATCCATTGGTTGGGGCGAAGGTGGTAAAGGATGATTTATGACTAGTTGAGGTTGTTGGATGGGAATGGATTCAGATTCAGATTCAGATGGACTTGATGAAGATGAGGATGAAGGAGATGATGGAAGTGGCTGGGTGGAAGATGTTTCTCCCCTTCTTCTAGTCCTTCCTGACCTGGTGGGAGCTTGCAATTCCTAAAATTCCTCTTCTCTTGGTGTAGATCTGGTTCTTCTTCAGAATCTTTCAGGAGAAATGGCAGACACAAGATTATCTAGCTTGCTTATTCAGGCCCTCCTTCTTGTGCCAATCTGTTGATGGTGTTTTTTGAATAGCAACAACTCAGACATAATATGGAAATCCTATCTCTCTTGAAAGGTAAATCTATATAAGCAAGCCTCAAGAGATAACCCCAAGGTTTATAGTGTCAAGTCTTGACAATGCAAAAACAAATCAGTGATAAATGTGAAAATGCTAGTAATCACAAAGGGACCTTACAAAAACAATGCTGGAACTTTCAAACTTATCAAATCTTGCAATATGATGATACTTTAATTCCTATATCTAACTCAGATTCAAAATAAACAACAAAACATAAAGGGTTCAAAGAGATTTTAAAACTAAACTAAATTCTAAGACCAACAATGCAAATGATCAAAAATTCAAAGTGGACCAATCTTTAAAAACCAATTCCTGCTTAACCCAGATTTAATCTGCAATTTCACAGAAACAATGTAATCTTCTGAGGAATTAAATATTTTCAGATCATGAAGCATGTACTCAAATCAACCCAATTCTGCAATTGAAATGAATAAATACCCACAATTGAACTTAGCGCACCAATATTAGGCCCAGGCTAACTTTACACAACAACTTACAATCAACAAGCTGCTAAAAGTATGGACCAAGGATTGCTAAACACTTTAACTATCAAACCATAAACACCATTGCATCACTTCTAAATCTAAATTCTAAAATATAACTGATAATCTCAAAGCAATCTCAAAGAGATGGAATAAAAAGAACCATGCAAGATAAAACAATACAATAAAGAGCACCAAAGCACGATGTCTTTACTTATATTGAATAACCCAATGTTTGCAACAATTCCAGTATTCAGTGTAACAACACTTGCTCTCAAAAAATACTAACTCCTAATTCTAGCACTTGCAACTATCACTCAACTTTTCTATTTTCTAACCCCTACAAATGAGGAAAAATGCCCAATTTATAGCCACTTTCAAACTAGGTCGGCCCAATTAGGGTTTCAACAAGGTCGGCCACGATATGTCGGGCTAGAAACTTCCTTGAATAAGATAACCATTTCTTGTATTTAATATGTGGGCTCATTCTAGGTTGCCCTGGACTCTCCAATGTAGATCGCTCCAATGCATGTAGAGGTCGGAGGAAGAAACATGTAGAGGGTCCTAGATAAATGGGAAGCACAAATATTGATGTAATCATTCATTCACTGGCCCCTTATCAATATCTTGACCCAATTTATCCTGAACCTTAAGAAAAATCATCTCCAAGTCGGCTAGTGGTGGAGTAATCAATATTTTAAATCTTCTTTCAATTAATTTAATCTCCTCCCTTGATTCCTTAATGACCTTATCCCATTCTATCTTAAGATCCTAAATTTTTTCCATCATAGTAGTATAAGTAGCTGCATCATCCAAATCATGGGTGGTGATTGGGCCATCATCAATTGGAGCATAAACCTGATGGCACCATTTTCTTAATTGTTCAAGGATCAGATGTTTTGGTGCAAACTTCTTTCTTCTAGTCACCACTTCAAAGAATGAGATGCATCTATTATAAATGTCATTCAATGTATTCCCCACCTTTTGACCTTGTTTATGGATTTTCTTTAGAACTCTCTACTTGATCTATAAGGCCTCATACCACTCCCAAGGTTCTGAAACCTTCTAGGAAGGCAAGATTCCATCACTTATTAACCTTTCCTTAGAATAATCCATGATTGTCTTTGTTTTCTGCAAAAGAAGGTCCACATCAACATTATCTTGTGGCAATAAATTTTGGAACCACTCAAATGATTTGTGTGCAGCCCCACTAATTGACAGAATTTCCTTAATCAGGCTATCTCCCTTGAGACCTACTCCTTGTAACCATTCGTGTGTAGCCTGTGTAAAGGTTTTCATCTTTTCAAGCACACTAACTATCTCCTCAGGTAATAAACTACCTGGAAATGAAGAAGAACCAACCTGGCCAATGGATTATAAAGGTTTCATGAGATCTTGTAGATGTTTCTTTAACTTCTCATTTTCCCTCTTCAATTTTTCCTTAGCCTACACTTCTTTATCCAATATTTCCAAAATTGTGGCAGCATACCCCTTGAACTCTTCCACTTCTTGTCTTCTAGAGGTAGGCCTCAAATTTATTGTTTGAATACTGTAATCTTGAGGAGCTACTTCATCCTTACTTTTATCTACTGCAGGAGTGGTAATATGAATCACCCTATTGCTTGATTATTCCCTATCAAATATGGAAATAGTTATGGCCTTCATTGTTTTACCTTTTCCAAGATCAGCCAGTAAATCATCCCAATTCAGCGGAGTATCATCTACAACTACTTGCCTGCTTTGTAATTCCTCATTAAGCCAACTAGGAGCAGAAATACTTGACTGGTGCTTACCTTGTTCAACCCCTTCTTGTTGACCTGCGGAGGAGTCAATATTTGAATCGTGCATAGTAAAAAATTCTTCACCTTTATCTTCTTCTTCCTTGTCTTTCTCCCTATCTTCTTCTGGATTCTCATTCCTTCCCTTGTCATGCATTTCTATCACTTCATGAATTGGAGAAAGAGTTCTTTCATACATCACTTCTTTCCTTAGGGATTTATCTCCTTTATCCTTGATAGGTGGATCCTCATGTGGTACTGAAGAAGTCTACAGAATGCTATGAATATCTGCCTCCATACTGTGAAGATTGTTGTGCCTTCAACACACACGCCCCGTTCGAAACAGGGACCCTCTTCTCTTCCATCCTGTCAGGCCATTCTTTTTCACCTCATTTTGTGTGCCCCTATTTTGGCATCCCTAATGGTCTGTGTACCCCTGAAGTCCCATCTTAAACTGACCACATTTTTCCCACTGCACTTGGGTTAAGCCATGAGGCTTTTCGGGCTTTCTTTGGCAGTTTCCTTCTGCCAACGACTTTGGGCCCTGTCGGACCAGATCCCCTGGGTTTCCATCTCTGGGCCTTCTTTGGGGGTTTGTCATTCCCTGAACGGTGGAAGGCTATCACCTTCCCAAACCTCGGGTCCCAGATTAGCAGTTGCTACTAGGATTTAATTTGTGCAAAGTTCTGGATTGCATTCGTGCTCTTTGAGTTCAGTTGGCCAGGCCATCGTTCTCGGAATTCCCTTCGCCCTTCGTTGTTTCTAGCAGAAAAACCTCACCGGTGCTCCGCCCTCTAGAGTCTGGGTCCCTTCTTGCTGCTGGTATTAAAAGAAAAATCTTTAGTGGCTGTTTCACCACGTCTTTCTGGCCCTCGGACCCCAGACCTCCCGTCGCCGTCCGCTAATTTCAAACTCACCAACCAACAGGTCGGTCATATAGGCATTAAATGAGGAAATTTATTGTAGAAGAGGGTATAAATATTAGGCTCCAACCTACCATTTTCATTTGTCAGGATTGCAGAGGAGGTCAGAGTGCTTGCTAGAGGAGATCAACTCATCCACTGCTCACAACTCGCTCGTCTGAGATCATCGTTGGACCTTCCATTGTCTATCCCACCTTGTCTTTTGTCGAGCTTTCAAGGTAGGTCCGCCGTTCGTTACATTGAAAATCTTTTTATCATTTTAAGCTTAAGAGAATGAACAAGATAAGATAAAAAATGAATCCAACTAATAGAAGGTGCTAAAAACTACAAAACCCACTTTTTGAAATTTGGATAAATCCTCAAATTGGCCTCTTATTATTCGATCAAATCCAAGTGCCACCATCGCTATTCTCCATGCAGGGAATTCTTGCCATCTAGCCTCGACCTCTCCAACCACCATCAAGAGCTCATAGAATGAATAATCTTTCAAAAAGGCTAATTTCCCTTTTGGGCCTGAACCCTCAGACCTCTGTCATTCGGTCGCCATTGGATTGGAAACTTTGGAGGTCGGCCTTCGCTTTGCCTTCCCAAGCCCGAACCCCCAGACCTCTGTGTCTAGAATTCCATGAAGCCTTCGCCGTTCCCAAATGGTGGAATGACCTCGTCTGCCCAACCCCCAGAGTCTGCCTTGCATTTTGTCATCTGGCGTTAAGCGTTCAAAAATCAACCTTTTGTCATGACCCCAGGTCCCGGTCTGTAGACTTCTGTCACATCTTCGCCCTTTCATAATGACCATCTAATGGTGACCTTCCACCTCTTGGGCCTCAAGCCTTCGTTCGTCGCGAAGAACAATGATCATCAAACTTTAACATCCTCGCCGTCACCAGGCTCCGACATCCGGGATTTTGTCCTACATCCATCGGTTCAAAAGGGGAAAAATGTGCCCACCTTTCCGACCTTCGGGCTTTGCCCTCTAGTTCGTCGAGAGAAAATTCACATGGAAAATCAGACGTCCAAGCTTGATGCCGGGTCTGGTTCGCTAGACTGCTCCATCCAAGTTTCCATTTTTGAATTTCCATTCCAAAACGGCGTGACATCAACAACTTTCTACCTCTCTGGGCCCAAACCATCATCCGTCCTTTAGCCTTCCAAGTCTCAGACCCCGGAGTTCCATCCCTAGAACTTCGTCTTCCCTAGGTCATTGGAGACAACAAACTGCAGATGGCTTTCTGAGCCTGAGCCTCCGGGAGCCCCGAAAGTGACCTAAGTTGCCTCAAATTTGAAAACTAATGCCTACCCATGTGCTCAAATTTGGCCCTCTTCAACTTGGGCCTTTCCAACCATCAAAATGTGAAGATTGGAGAAACCACCCGGATCGCCCCAACCTATTTTCCCCTTTCAAAACAACATTCCTGCTAGGGAATTCCGCTCCCCTGGGCCCGGATTGCCCAAAATCCCTTAAAAAAAGTGATTAACGACATCTCAATGGAAAATATTTAACTATTTTAGTCATATGATGTCTACTTTGATTTAGTTCATAGGATTTTGGGCTAATGATAATGTTTTTAAAAGGTTGTACTCATTGTGTCCATGTTGGCAGGGTATATGGAATCAAGTGCAGAACCCTTGGGGGGAATTGTAGAGAAGTACAAAGGAAAGAAATCAAGCAAGACTCCTCATGGGAAGGAGGATAAAGACCAAATGAAGTTCCAATTCTAGGGTGAACCTCTACATTTGAAAGTCACCACAGACTGTAAGGAAATCATCGACACCAATATCAGCCACATCGATATTGATGAGTTTACACAAAGGGTCAGAATTCACCCAAAGAATGACAATGCCAGATTAATCAGGCAAAGTGGAATTGCAAAGGATGTAGGCTTCCCCCAATCTCTCATTGGCCTTGAGCTAGTCATGGCCTATCAGCAGACCTACCAACCTGAGACAAGGACCATCGTTGACAAAGATGTGAATATTCTAGCTGACATGTCGAGCGAGGGAATTACAAAGACCTTCCACATTCCTACCTTTGAAGAAATGGAAACACCCGCCATAAAGGAATGCAAAGTGGCATGGGATGACAACCTGATGGGCTATAAGAGATTGATAAATCAACACTGGCTCAAAGAGAAAAGGGGTAGCACTACGAAGGTTCCCCAAGAACTCTATCGCAGTGTTTTTCATGAAGACTATCATGACCTAGTCACCATGTTGAGCTGGGTGATGGGCCTTCCCACTGCTACATTCTTTCAAGAATGGATGGTATACTTTATTGAATAGATCCTCTATAGGAACGAGGATGTTACCACAAAAACCTCATTCTACTACGGAGGTATGATAAGTGACTGCTTCCATGAGCAGTTCATGAACGTAAAGAAGAGCTCCAAATTCTACATGACCTCCCATTTGGTCTATTCACTGGTAGAACAAAGGCAGTATAGTGGATTGTTTGTGGCACCCGATGAGGAGCCAGGGTGAAGATTGAAAGTCTACGACAAACATCCCCATCTCCAATTCAGGAACTTTAAAAAGGAATACTACAGGGTAAATGATGGCTTCATTGGTCACATCATTCGACTACTTGGAGGGGATTTTGAGAGGAGGGTCTCCCACAGTGCATGGGCATTCTTGAAGCAGTATGCTTTCCTGTTCCTACAATTTCCCGAATTCACGTACATTCATGCCCAGGGTTTTACTGAAAGACCAAACAAGCTGCTTTGGTACCCCAATGACTGGATTATACTATTAGAACTCTCCTGGCAGCTGCAACATGTGCACACCATCCTCAACAACAAACATTTGGCAGGGATCTCTTATCCCTTGACCTTCGGTTGGGGCATGTATAAATTTTAAACTTCCCAGTGTGTTGGGAACTCAAAAAAGGAATTGGCAGAATACCACTTCCAACTACACACTGCTCACCCACGGATGGACCCGTATGGACACATGAGAAAAGCGCTGGGACCAAAGTATGCTCACTTGCATCATGTTGAGGATTTCTGGGAAAACTGCTAGGATGACAAGGAGGTGCGTGCTAGGCACTACATGAGGATGATTTCATACTTCGTAAGAAGGGCGTAACTGTTCCCTATATCGGATCAGGTTGAGGAAGATGAAAGCACCATCATGGATCCTCGATATAACGTAGTCTCCAATTTTCCACTACCTGCAATTGACTGGGACGAATAGGAGGTTGATAACCTTGACATTGTGACCAAACCCATCGTGGCCCGAACTAAAGAATGGGTTAAAAGGAAAGTGACACAACTAAAGCAACAAGGAGTGGTCCTAACATATGAAGGACTCAAAAGTGAGCACAGTGCCACCGAAGATGTTGCCACTATAGTTTCAATGGGCGAGACATCCAAATCTCCTCTAATCACTAGATCAAAGAAGAGGAAAGGAACAAAAACAAAGCAGTCTTTGAACCCTAAGGTTTACACAAGGAAATATTTTGGAGGCTCACCTTCCAAGAAGCCCAAGCGAACAGGGGGCACCATGGAGTAGCCTATAATCCAAGAAGGTGAGGAAGAAAGGACAGATCAACTAGAATCTCTTCTGGCTCTCCCTATCTTGACTACCCCATCATCTGTCTCCCTGGCCATGGTTGCCACATCCTTGCTGACAGTAGATATCTTAGTCCATCTTGCCCCTTTGCCTCTGGCTAGGCCTCTAATAGTGATTGAGTCTTCCTCTGCTGTGACTATTCCTCTTTCCTCCTCCACCATGTCACCTACCATATCACTCCCATTAGCTACAGTAATAGCACTAATGCCCACTCTCGCATTACCTGAGGCCTTCTCAAAATACATGCAAAATCTCCCTTCCGAGCTCTCCCAAATCCTTATGGACTCCACCCTTCAGGCTGCCTTAGGGCAAGTCCTCGCTACTGCTAAGCCTTCACAACCTCTAGCAGGACCACCAGTGATGGAGGCCACAATGTTAATTTTTGTGAAGTGGGAGAGGTAGGAGCAAGAAGCCTCAAAACCAATTGAAGAGGAGGCTGACGAGTACCATGAACACTTGGAGTATGAACATTGAAAAATTGATAGGGTGGCCTATGAAGAGGAAGGAATGGGCTCTTTCAAAAGTGGGGATGAGGAGGAGGAACTGGTGGTAAGGTCATCATACAAACCTTCGATGATGATCTTGAAGAAGAGATGGCCCGATAGCTGAAACATGATGAAGAAGAGACATAAGGGTCACCTCCCGGGAAGGAACAGGAGGGCGATAGGACAACAAAAAATGTAGAAATACCTGTAGGGGAAAAACAATTGGAGATTGTACCACCACTTCCTAAAGAATAAGAAGATATAGAAGAAGACCAACTCGAGGAATACATGCACAAGGATGAACAGATTGAAGAGATAAAGGAAAGGGAAATTGAAACAAAAGGAAGTCCCTGAGGGCAATTGATTACTAAACTGCTCATCAAATGCCTCACATTCATTCAAGATTTTGATGAGGAGGGAGACAACACCAAAATGAAAGGTGCACAAACGAAAGTTTGAACGGGGCAAGGCGAAGGAAATTGAGAGTCACCAAAAGGAGAGTCTGCCATGCCCGAGTGGTTGGAGAGGCAGCTCGAGATGAAGACTCTCGCTCCTAAGGATCTGAGAGTGAGGCTAGAGGCTATCCTAGCCTGAGAAAAAATCTCAACCAAGAAGGAGAAGAAGCCCAAAATTAGATCCAAGATAACAATGGATGCTTCTGGGTCCCGAACCACACAAATAGCAACACCCGTGGTAGGCTAGGCTGGTGTAAGCTATAACATTTCCACCATCAACTTGGGGACCGCTATCAGAGAGAAAAAGGTGGGACATCTTGAGGAGTCAGTGGCTATAGTGGCGCACTTGATAAAATAGGACAAGGTCTCGAAGGAAAAACTTAAAGCATAGGTGGCCACCTTGACGGATTACATCCAACAATGGTATTCAGTGGATGACATGCCTACCACATCCACGGATCCACCCCAACTGCTGTCCAAAGAGAAAATTGACAAGTTAGAGAAGAGAAAGAACTTGGACAAGACTACACAGAGTTGGTTTCGACAGGTCTTGTACGTCGAGAACATGGGTATTAGCTGGGATGTTCGGATAACCAACAAGTTCTTGGATCTTTAACAATCTCTAGAGGGCATGAAGAAGCTCTGCACCGACTTCCCTACAACATATGATTCCACCTGTCCAAAGATTAAGGCCATCCTCCAGTTACCAAAGGCCACATGGGAAAAGGAGCTCCGATTCAAAAGAGATGATCACTGGCTGGTGGACATATGGAGGCAAGATTTTGATAATAGAAAGGAAAGGTTGGAACAAATAATGGATCAAGGAAATTAGGGCGGACTGCACCTAATATCTGAAACTAATGATGGAGTATGACATGCCTGCAGTATAGATGGATCCAGAGAAGATAAAGCCTTATTTTCAGAAGAAGATGGAGGACGGGATGTCCAATGAGATAAAAATGGAATTCATGAGTTTCGTCACCCGTGCCTTCGCCCAGTCAGAGCTATTTAGGGATCAAGCTGTAAAGTATGATGAAGACTAGAAAAATCTTGAGGATAATGCAAAAGAATGGAGTTACCAAATGCTGCGGTTTGAGATTATTGAAGTGGACAAGCTCCAGCTAGTCATTCTAAAATTCATGGAATATGTAGCTTTGAAGAAGCAAGAGGGAAGCCCTATTATCAATGAAGAGATCCTGAAGGAATAGCTACAATAAAAGGGCAGTCAACAAAAGACAAAATGCTACAGTGCTATCACTAAAGGAAAAAATAGGGATAGGACAAGAATGTAATTTTAAATTGTAATATATTTGGGGGTAGGTGAGACCCTATTTTGTAATGAATCTTGGCCACACAATGAAAATCAATTTGGGCCATTCATTTAGCTTTTTGGGCACTATAAATAGAGGGTCTCCTCTCATTTTCAAAGAGAGTTGAGTTGTTGTAAAGGCATGCTACTAAAATTTATAATGAAAATATATTGACTTGGTGTATTTTCTAATTTCTCCACATGTTTCATGGTTCAATCTCCATTGTTAGATGCTTTAGTTAAATTCACATTGCGGTTTTAGTTAGCTGTATCCTTGCTTTGATAGATTTTAGTCATGATGTTCTGTGATTATAGAAATTTCTACTGTGTTGATTCCTTCCACCCCATACTTTTTTCTATTTGTTGCTGGTAAATGGCCTTGCAAAGTTATCCTGGGCTGAAATTTGAAGCCGCTCTTTAAATCTTTATCTTTATTCATGCATGCAAATGGTGGATGAATGGTAAAATATTTGTAGACCTTTGAAGATAGCACAAATTTTATGATACTATAGATATCTTGGTTAAGTGGAATTATGTTTAAAGGGAGTTGTCCATAGCAGAACCGCCATGATCATTGTTCATAGTTAGTTGTAGATCCAAGAACCTCCCCTCTTCCCTGCTCTTTTTTCTTTTTAGGAAACAACCTGTGCTAAGGTTCATTGCACATTGTAAAGCCAAACTTGAAGAAAACATCAAAGTTTTAGATTGCTGTTCGAACCTACAACAAAGTACACTTTAATTCCCATCTTAGAAACTTTGGATTTGAAGACCCACCTTGTATCTAGCTACGTAAGTTTGCCCTATGATTACCAATAGAATCACATCAAATATCAACTAAGGAGTTCTATGCAAGTCATGACCTAACAACCGAGAGACCTTAGGGAGATTTTCAATAGCTTGCAGTTTGAGATTTCCTTTCAAGAGAGGTAGTGCACCTACGCACTACCTGTGTTGAAAAAGTGTGTAAAAATACCCATCAACAAAGATCCCCATCCTTAAACTCTTCTGTATCCTCACCTTGAGGGATATACTCAAGAGATGCATCTTTTGGCTATTTTTCTTCATCATGCAATTCCTGAGCAAAAGGAGAGGAAATAATTTCCTTTTGTTGTTGTATAACAGGGGGAATCATGGGGACAACTTCTTGTACTAAACTTCCTTTAAGGGATGGAGTTCTTGCTTTTCGAGTATAAACTTACGTTTTCTCTCCAAAACTCTCAACATCTACCAATTGTGGTCCCATCTCATCCTTTACCCTAGGGGGCTCAATTTTCTTCCTTGATGTTCTTATTACTCTTCTCCTCTTAGGCACAAGGGAATCGCCCTTCTTTCCCTCTTCCTACTCAGATTTCTTCCCTTTGGAGATAGTATTTCTCTTCTTTGCAATGGGATTTCTTTTCTTACCTTCCTTGGTCTTTGCTTGACCACCTTTGATCTTAATTTTGAAAGGGGAACTCACCTTTTCCTTACCTTTTGGGTCCTACTCCTCCTCAGAAGAAGACTGAGACTCCAAAATCCCCATCAATTCATAAGTATAGTACTTACCCTCATTATCTAGCTCCCAAATCTTCTAATAGATCCTCAACTTAGTGTATTTGATTACAAGAGAATTGGTCCATTCCAATTCTATTATTTCTTCCTCCATCCAATCAATCTCACTTATAGGCTTATCCTTAACTGATCCATAGTCATGGAGTTGTATCACTTTTCCATCATCATCAATTTGATCTGGGATGACCTTGATACTATATATTCTAATCAAATTGGTAGGAAACCTAGAGAAATTCTTCCTCAAAACGTCAAATTCACCCTTTCAATTGGCCCAATAATCTTCTAAGTCATCTTTATGCCTGAATTCCCTGCTGGATTTCCTTTGAGCTCCACCTGTTCTATCAAATCTAGGTCTCTTGGTATGTAAAGACAAGTTGAAAGTGCTCATCTCTTCATCGAAAAAATTTGTTGTGGCGAAGGAAGGACAATCCTCATGACCTCCAATCCTTAGTGGGAATTCACTACCAAAACCATTTTTGTTCATTTCCTTTTTCACAATTGCATCAAAGGAACAAATTTTCCTCGTAACCTCCAAAAGGATGATATGATATGTGGGATACCTAGGAAATCTGTATCAAGCTCTTGGACAACCATTAATCCTGATGTAGGAGAATGTGGGAAACTGTATGAACCATGCTCCAAAATTTTGAATCAATTCCTTGGCAGCATCATAGATTTTAACATGATTTGTACCCTGGAGCAACCTTGTAATGTACATGGTGAATGCATCATTGATCCTTCTATAGCCAGGACTATCCAAATGCAACTAATGGTATACTTCATAAATTACATCTTGGCCAAAGACTCCTCAAGTGCTTAATCCCTTGTATGGATGGAACCTTGCCAAGGCATAGAAAAAATAAGATGTCATAGTGAAAGTCTTGGTTTGCAACATATTGGACAATTGTTCATGAATTATCCTACTAATTATTCCTGCGCAATGGTAGTCTGTGCCTTGTTCCATTCTGACTCTCAGATAAAACATCCAATTCTCAAACATTCCTACATTCTTCAGGCCCATCACTCTACTGAGAAGAGTGATTACATCATAATAATGTGTTTTAAACTTAGCTTTGAACAACTGTTTTGGCAATCTAGAAATATATGCCTTTGGTTTCTCCAACCAAGTATTAATAATCTCCAAAGCCTTATTTTTATCCTGCTCATAATATTTTTTGGCTATATCAATATCAAATTGCACCACATGAGACCTATCCAGCATGCCAAATGTTTGGGCAACCGAGACAGGAGAGAATTTTGCAAGCACCCTGCCCTGTGGACTGATTACCCTCTGTGTACCTTGATTATAGTGTCAAGCACATTCCAAAATAAGCTCATAACATTGCATTGTGGAAGGAAAATAAGCCACATGAGCCAATCTAGAATCTCTCAATCCTCTTACCAGAATAGAAGGGTCACCTACCACCATTCTTGCCTTGAACTCTTCATAGTCCCATTTGCCCACATTGGTGTCAGTCACCTCTAACCAAATGGAAACAAGCTTGCTCTTGGGAATCCTGCTCTTCATATCTAGCTTGATCCTTTCAACCTATGAAATGGGAGCCTCCTCAACATCATGACCCATTCCTTTTCTCTCACCCTTGCCAGTAATAACCTTGCTTGACTCAACCTACTCTCAACAAAAGACCACAATCAATGTTCATCACAACACAAAGATTAAGGTTAGCCCCTAAATAACATATTCATCCTGCAAATAAGCCAAAAAAATGATCATGATCCCTTAAAATATCAAAACATAACTTTGGGATTTTCACCCCTTCACGGAAATCAAGCCATGGAGGAAATTCAAGAATTTCATGGACAGGCAGAAATCAGCGATGAAAGCACAACTATTGCCCTAAAAATCATTTAATCAACATTATAGTATAAGAAATGGAAATATCCAACCTTTAATCATTCAAACCAATCATAAAATACCAAAATCATGCAATGTTAATTCATCCATTTCTACTATTTCTTCATTCTCAGAAAGTTCAGGGATTTCCACGCAGGGTGGAAATTAGCGATGACAACAAAAATTTCCTATTTATATGTATTCTCGGGAAAATGGTAGGGCGATGAAATTTGAAATATTTCCACATGTGAAGGAATTCCTTGTGGTACCCAAAATCTCTGAAAGTTTTGATTTTTTCACAATATCACCTAAATTGATCAAATGGCCACACAAATTTGGGATTTGGGCTCAAATTTTTATTTGTTTCAAATTTTTTATCCATGATCTAAACCTATAACTCATTCTAGCATAGTTTGATCGATATTAGCATGGAATTCAAAATCGTAACCCTAGGGTTCCACCATGGATAAACAATTCAAGCTTCTACACACTCATTCATTCAAACATATCACAATTAGCCCCTTCGAAGACCTTCAAAGGCAAGCCATGATTAGATTCAAATGGAAAATATCAATTCAAATCACATCTAGATCATCAATCTTCCATACTTACAGAACCATAGATCAATCGAATCAAACCATCATCACACACGACACCAAATTCAAAGGCCACACCCAACAAGGATTTAAATTATCATTTCAATGGAAGGTTATGATATCAACACTCATGGGAGGCATTAAAATGAAAAGGAGATATCCCTAGTTTAATCATAGAACTCCAAACACGTAGGAACCCAAGCATGGAATACACATAAAACTAAAAATCCATACATACTCGGCAATTAAAAGCAAAGGCATCATGCACATACCATTAATGAAGAAAAAATTAGGAGGGCAGCTAGTGGCAACAAGTTTCCAATTCCAAACAAATGTGAATGATGCTAAGGAGACACTGCCAAAACCAACAATTTTGTTTCAACAATCAAGCTCACACACAACTCCTTAGGATCAAGCTCCTCAAATTTGTTGTGAGACAAATAACATCAATTTTCTAACATAAAATATCTCACAATTCCATTAAATGCAAACTGTAGGATTCATATGATAGGAATAAATGAGGTGAAATGTTTTCTTAAAACCATATTTTGGGGATCCAAGGGGATGACAAAAGTCAGGGATTCAAAGACACAAAAGAATCTGGAGAATTCTGCCAAACATTAAATTATGTGAAAGCTTAATTCTCTGAAATGCGACAATATAAGTAACCTTCGGGCATTCGAGATGCTAATGGAAATCAGATATTTGTGCATAGGGAGGAAATAGTTGAAATACATGAAAAACTTAAAACTTTCCCCCAACTTCGGATTTCACCCATTTTCACAATTTTGAACTTTGAAGGTGACTTCTAAGGACTAACTCATGATCATCAAATTGCAAGAGGGTACCCCAAAGAGAAAGTTCATCAATGCACTTGGGTGATTTAGACATAGACTGAGGGACTTATCCCTTAAGGGGATGAAGTTAGGGCCCTACACAAAAAAAACAAAAGCAAAGCAAAGGAAAGCAATGCAAAGAGGGTCCCTGCTTTCAGCGAGGTGTGTGTGCAAAAACTGCACAATAGTGTATACCCACTATAGCTCAACTCATTATAGCAATGCATAGTTGGTGGGTATGATTTGGTTGCTGTGACTCCACAACAATGATAACATATTGTCATATCTATGCATGCAGATCTCAAGTAACTACTGCAAAACCATAAAGCAACATGTCAAGGAAATCCACTTTTATTCTATCTCTTCTCTACATCTTCTAGAATTTTCTTTTTCTATCTCTAAGATGCCCATGCATTGCATAGAAATCTACACAATCTGCTAGTGTTCGAGGCCTACTCAAATGAAATCAATGTGTAGGCTAGAATCTAGAATGGTTGATGGACATTGTGGCATGGGAAAATAGTGAGTTTGCAGGATGCCACAACATTAGTTGGATGCATGTGTTTCTCATGGTTGTTCTATGCTAAAAAAATTCTCGAAAAATGAAAGGCTAAGGGAAAAATTTCTCATACCTCAGCTCGTGGGATACCCCTCTCCACATTGGTCTGCAATTTCTCAATCATCAAAAGCCTAAAGTCTTGTTTGCAAGGAATTTTCTAAAAACTATATAAAATTCAACAAAATCCTCATAGTGAATAGTGAAAATTACCTTTCGTGGGCCCACACCAAACATATATAGGCCAATTTTTTCCCATTTTTGTAGCAAAATTTCCCTTTCCTACCTTCATGTTTTCACCCACCTAGTTGGGAGAAAAAACAAGAGGGGTTATATACTCACTTCATCAAAATTTTCTTTTGATTCACTAAAAATTTCTTAAGAATTATTCTCGTCGTGATAATTTCTTCCGATTTTGAAAATAACTCGATTTTGAGTTTTGCAGAATAAAAATTCACGTCAGGCACTATAGTTTCTCTCTGATCTTGAACATTGGGGGCATCATTAGTATCTTCCTGCTTGACCTCTATGGCCTCTACAATATCCTTTTTTCATAACAATTTGTAAAATTTCAAATTTAGCACTTATGTCTTCTTAGTTACTTTAGTGTAGCTGATTTTTCTCAAAAATCAACTAACTAAAGTGGGGGAAAAATGTTGAATCAAAAAATTGCACTCTATGGTAATTTCAAACTTATGTAGTAGGCCTGTCACATTTATGAAAAAATCCCATAAGTTGGAATTTCATAATTATAACTTCATAGGTGACAATGATGAAGCATTAGTAACTTGAATACCTCGTGCAAAGTTGAGATGACACTTACATGATACATATACATCTCCACACCATGCTAGCATCCTCATACTTTCTAAGATTCAAATACAAATATTATACATCCTTTTCCTATGACATGCATCATAATGGAAAGGAAGTGTGTGTAACAACTCCTCTTGCCCATACAATCTCAAAAAGCTTCATTTTTCACTCTCATTCTTCATTCTATTTCATTCTTCTCACTTATTCTTTCTCTCTCACTTTCATAGTGAAGCTTTGCCAAATTTCTTCCTTAAACAAAATTCAAGGCTTCTCTTGCATGCAAGCTTATCACATCTATCTATTGAAGAGGGGATCCATAGGCTATTGGAAATTCTCTCTTGCTATCTTGTCTGTTTAATCTTGTGTATCTTATTTTTTATAAGGGTTTTCATCCTTGCAAGGTTTTTTTCTATCACTCATCTTTTACATGTGTGATAGGGGTTATCCTCCTTTGCAAGGTTTGTTTCTATCACATATCTTATATTTCATGCATTTTTATCTATCTCTATCTATTTGGTTGTCCATGGAGGTGGAAACATGAAAATAGGGGTTTTAGTGAGGCAAGCCCCAAAACAACCCTCAATTAATTTCTCATTTTGTTTATGTGCAAATATACAAGTTTGACAAGCTGGACTTCTCAAAATTTAGACTTTTATTCTTTATTTTACTTGAGATGACAGCATGGGGCATAGATGTCCCTATGGTGTGCTATCATTTGTGGCTAAGAGAAAATCCTCTTGAGGGTAAAATATATGGTTTATGCACTTTTTGTTTCTATATACTAGAAATTTTACTTTTATCATTAATCTCTATAATTAAGTAATTATGTTACTCTTATCATTAATAGTCTAGTGTTTACTTGAATGATTTACAAATATTCTTTTATTCTTAATCCCGCCACATAAGCTCTAATCCTTGAGGTAATCGAGGGCTATTTTCTCCTTAAGACCTCACCATCTTGAGGGTAGTGAATCCCCTCCTTAACACTAAGTAATGTAAGACTTTCTCCTCTACCATATAAATTTTTGGACCTCTAGCGTAGTTTCTCTTCTAACCACTTAGTATTTTTAGTCAATTTACAAATTTTTAATACTAATACCTAAGTTTTAGTTGGTGTAGGTTTTCATTTTCTTAGTGGGTTAATTTATTTTCCCTTAGTCATAAGTGTTTCTACACTTTTATTAAGCTTTCTTAGGATAATAAATTGTGTTTAACATTTAATAACTAGGAGATAAGGTGATGCGTTATCCCCATCCTTAAAGGGTGGAGCATTTACCTCTTTCATCACTTTATTTAATATTGGTGGTTATTGGTGGTCAATTCCTAGGATTGGTTGGATTTTCTACCTCCATCCTTCCCTTAGTTCTATATAAAATCACTACCTCGCTTGTATTTGTAAAATATTGCATATTCATTGTTGCATACTTTGACATACATGTGAATTGATGCATGCAATCATTATTCTATAGTTTTTCTTTGAGCTCCTAATGAAATCTTGTCATTATTCTTGCTACTAGAGAAAAATTCTCCTTAAAATCAATTCCTTCTACCTATGAATAGCCTTTGCATACCAATATTGCTTTGTTTCTTAAAACTTCTCCATCTTCATTCAACTTATTCTTGAATACCCATTTTATTCCTATCACATTTTTGTCTATAGGCCTTGGAACCAATTCCCAAGTATAATTCTTCTATTCATTGTATCCATCCTTCATCCTTACTAGTATCAAAAAAAGTTTTTGGTTCTCTCTTGGATAACAAACAAAATTTTACTTGTTCATTTATTTTTACAAGCCTTCTCTTGGTCAACACTCCATTCTTATCTCTAATAATCTGGTCCTCTAAATGATTCCTTTGAACATACTTGGCAGGAGTCTTACTATGCTTTTCTATTGTTTCTTCTTTCTCTTCAACTTCTTCTTCTTCTAAGTAGGGAGGTGCATTAGACTCGTAATCCTCAAATTTATACATATTTTGATGCAGATCTTCATCAACCTTAAAATTTGTACTTTCAACTATTGTTCCCAATAATTTGTTGTAGCACTTGTATGCTTTACTTTGAGATGAATATCCTAGAAAAATATCTTCAATAGCTCTTGAATAAAACTTACCCAAAATGTCTTCATCTCTTATGATGTAGCATTTTCTTCCAAAGACTATAAAATACTTGATAGTAGCCGGTCTTCCATAACATAACTCTGATGGGATTTGTGAATATTTATTCATGCACCGCTCTTTTCCTTTGTAGTCCTTCTTCCTTTCGTAGATTTTCCTTTTGTTTTGATACTGCTCACAACTTTCAGGTCGCCGCCACATGGCATCCTATCAGAGATTCCCCTTGAGATGCTTCTCTTTCCTTTTGTCAGGCTCTGGTTGCTTGCCACATTGCCTCTGCCTGCTTTTTGTTCGGATGGGGCCTACACAATAGTTACCTTTCCTAGGAGCTTTCCACGTGGCAATTGTTTGGGTGTCCATTGTTTTTGTTCGATGGTTGTTGCAACTATTTCTATTTTTCTTCTGTGTGTCCTTTCCTTTTGCTACTACATGGCCCATCACTTCTCGGAATGTCCCTATTGGCATGCTGCCTTTCCATCTTTCTGTTCGTGCCTATGCTAGGGAATCTTTCTGTTGGTGCCTTCGCTGGAGCATCTTTCTTGTTGGAGCCTCCAGGAAGTGGGCTGGCTTTTTTAAAGCAACCCTTTCTTCATTTTATGTTTGTTGTTAGATAGATGAAATTTCCTATTGCTGAGAATTAGCCTCTATAGTGTTTGATATTAAATCTAAACTCGCATACTGTGCCATTCTGTTTGGCCTCTCTATTTTCAATCATTTGATAGGACATTAAATTATGCTTGCATTTTCTAAAATATACGAACATCCGTTTCAAGCTTTTGTAATCTTTATATAGCTTAGTGTAATATAGATCATGTTGCTACTCTTTTGTGTTAGCTTACGTTGTATGGGCTATATTATGCAAATGGTTTGATGTTCTTATGTTTGCAGTGTTGGGAATTGTCTATTTGATATACGTTGATTACTACCTGGGCCTTTGTTTCTGCAATGTTCTTACTTATCTCATTATTGATTTGGTGCATTGCCTTAGCTTAGATTTTTTTATTTTTTATTTATCTTCTCCCCCTTCTCTCCCCACCATTAAAAAATGAAGAGCCAGCTTCGATAAAATCCCTGAGGTCACTTAGCTACGCGCACAAGTCCCCCCAATAGCTAAGTTTCCCATAAGGTTGCTTCTTGCAAAATTTTGCATCAACAGTTCTTTTTTTGGCACGCTTGGTGGGATGAACTAAAATGTTCACAAACCTAAGGAGTGTATGAGCCATAGGCTTGTCACTAGGTCTCAAACTGCAAGAATCCTTGGCCTACTCGTACCACCACTAGTTTCAATCAAGGTGAGAAGTCAATAGACTAACACATCAACAATGAATCCTCCTCTGACTTCTCCTCTGCCCCTTGCGTAGATGGCTAGAAAATTTGTAGCTTGGGATGTTGGTAGCCCTTTGATAGCCCCTGTACCACCCGCATTGTGGGCTCCAATCCCAACTTCCACTTTAAAAGTTGTCCCAAAGTTCACTGGGGATGATTCAAAAACTCCAGCAGAACACTTGCAAGATGTGGTTGATGTATGTCTAGTTCATGGCATTACTAACCAGAATGTGGCTTTGCGGTTGCTCACAACCTCTTTTAGAGGGAAGGCATTAGACTAGTACCGTACTCTTCAGCTAATACAATGGGCAATTAGGATCAGCTCAAAAATCCTTTCTATAAGAACTTCTTAAATAATGGCGACAAATCCTCACTATGTCACCAGTTGGCTAATATAAAGCAGGCTCCTCATGAAGTTGTGGATGATTTCAATGCTCAGTTTCATTCGACTTGGCAGAGGGTCCCTGTCGATAGTCGGCCACCTCCAGATCTGGTGTTCATGTTGGTCGCACCCACAAAAGGATATGAAAATCACAGCAAAACTTATCCTGGGAATTGGACATTCCAGCAGGTGACTAATACCTCTTCATGGTTGTTCATTTACTTGTCAAACCAGGGAACGTAAACTTTAAATAGAGCAGCACTATATGTGCACTAAGAACCGGTTTCAGTCACAACTTATTAAAAATAAATACTTGGAAAGAAATTCTACCTATGCTACAGGAAGGTAATAAAAAGTGTTCTTAACTCAACCATAATCTAACCAAAGCAGAAATCATAATAGCTACAATTGAGAGACAAACTATAAACTGACCTTATGCTACAGGAACAAACACAGGGATGGATTCCCGATGCTGCAGGAACAGTATAAGACTGAGCTTGTGCTGAAACTTCTAAAATGAAATCTAACTTGAATTAACAAAGGATAAACAAATACTCTCCTACAGATACTTACTAAGTGGGCCCCCTTAGCAAGCATCAACTAATTTACATAGAAGATTGTGCTCAGAACTCCATCAACTTTTATTCATAATGTGAAATCATTTACATTGATTGTTCTGCTTCAAAAAACTAACAAAAACTCTGATTCATATTATAACTCTAACTCTTACATAATCTACTTCTCTATCTATCTCCTTCTTGTTCACCTGCGTAGGAGGAACACTTATTTTTAAATCAGGAGAACAACTAAATAACTAACCCTAACAGAGAAATACGTGGATGTAAAATGTATCCCGAAATCGAGGAACACACTTCATAAATGAGTTTATCCATTCAAACAGATCCAGAGAGAATCTAGCACTCCACTCTTTCTAGATTAAATGTCATTTAAAATTCTTCCCAACAGTTTCGGTCAAAGAGTCTTCGCCAGAGCTTCCTCGAAGTCATGCAGGAAATGGACTTTACTACAGGGCCGAGATCAGCTGCGCTTGACTCGATCATACTTTCTTCAACAACCTGCGAAACACAAGGTAACATATGTGAAAGAGAAGGTGCATGGCACATACACAATATCCATTCATTAATCACATATTTAAATCTATTTCATCATTCAAAAACTACATGCGTTATACCAGTCATTTGGGGAGTCAAACAGGGTAATAAATATAGACATGTCAACATGATAGGCTGCAGGAACATGAAAGTGTATTGCTACAGGATATCCCCCAATAAAAGGTTTCAAGAGAGTTAAACAACCTGAACAAAAAAAGTAAAGGTATTAAAAGTACACCATGATATCCAAATTATGAGCATATTTTGGGCTCATCATTTGCCCCCTACTTAACCCAATGCTGGTCCTCTAGCATTAAACTTCCTGGTGGTCTCTCTAAAATCAGTGGTTGAGGCATGACCCTAAAATGGAATTCCAAATTTGTAACAAAAACCTCTAAAACTCTGTCACCTTTCATACCTACGGGCTTCTGTATCTTCATTAATATTTGTAGCCTGGTAGGGATAAATGGGCCACATTAGCACAGGAGGTCTAAATGTTAACAACAACCACAATTCAAACCTCTTTTGAAGTCCCAACTGTATGTATCTACTTGATTGTTTAAGAGCTATCGTAAAATTTAGGGGACTGTGAGGCTCAGACTTTCTTAACCCAACAGTTAATCTCTCCCACCTCTTTTCAATTCTGGAATACGACAGTCTCCAAGATGAGTATGAATGTTCTTGAAATTCATCATATACCTGCTTTCTGAGATCAAATATTTTCATCCTGGCTGTATCATTATTAAAACCATATGCCACAGTAAGCCAGGTTTTCAACATTGTATGGGGGTCTGAACTCTCAAGGCACAATGGAACAGGCTCATTCTTTTCGGCTTCTTCATATGTTTCCCATTGCCTGCCATAATTTGCTTCATTTTCCACCCAAGACATAAGTGATCTCAAATGGATGTCGCCAATATATAGAAGGGGATTCCACTCTATTTCAAATGGAATTAAAAAGCCATGTAAATAAAATTCACACAAAGAATTTCTTAGCCAATTAGGGGCTGCCTGGTATGCATCGTATAATTCTTTAGTAGTGTGAAGAATAGGATCTTGATTTCTGGAAATTCTCATTAGTTGGAACCATAAGAACTGTTCCTTGCGGCACAAAACATAAACTTTGGGTGGTGGTCTGCATTCCATAATCTGACCAATTACCTTCAGCATTTCGTCCATTTTCTCCTTTAACTCCTGAATTTCCTGTTTCTGCCCTTCAATTTCCTTTTTCAGTTTCTTCTTTTCTTCCTCCCAAAGACTTTGTTGCATTTCAGTCTTGGCTAGGTGGCAGAAACTCAGGGTTTGTAATGTAATCGGTCTCCATGTAGCTTTGAAATATTCTAAAAATTTAATTAAAAATGTCTTTTTATAGACAACAATGGCTTGACAAGTTGCAGGGGGAAATGAGGCTTCATTGGACACTTCCAATTGTTCAGTCTGTTCATCCTCTTGCTGCAGGATGAATTCCTATTGCTGCAGTGGAGAAGACTGTGCTTCCTCTGAAATCTGCATAGCTACAACAGCCAAGTCATCGAGACTTGGTACCCCCCTTTCATTATACTCAACTTCCGTTGTCTCAACTTGTTTTTCTTCAAGAATAACAAATGAAGTCTATGCAGCACTCTCAGACACATTCTGAGAAACATCATATTCAGACTCTACAGATTCTTCTGAAATTATAATAACCTTGGGTTGAGGTGAAGCAGGGGATACTTTACATTGTGTTCTTGTGGAAACTCTTCTTGGCAATGTTGTGGCTGCCGAAGGTGCTCCCGTAGCCTTCCTCTTTTTGAATTTCCTAGAAGGTTCTGCTTTGTCAAAGGATGATGGTGAGCTGGTGATGGAAATAGGTGTTACTATAGAAGAAACTGTTGCAGGAGAAGAGCGTTTCCTTTTCTGAGAACGAGGGTCAGATTCTGGGGTTTGTTCCGCCCTAGATGACTCTCCGGCCTTTGTTTTTCCTCTCTCTCTCCTACTGGCAGCCCTAGTTTGCACCCGGGTAGAGGACTCAGGTGTGAGAGCTGCAGGACTAGGTGCTACAGGAGCATATGACCCTTGCCCCGTTATCCTACTGGTACATGCCATTTCCTCTTTCCTTTTCTGAGGCCGTGGGGTAAGCGCCCTAGAGGGTTCTGGACGTTGTAGGCTCTTCTAGGCAACAAATTCTTGCCAGGAAAGAGGTGATACATCTCTCAAAGAGTGTTCAATCAACAATTTTATAAGGCCATGGTGAGCAATAGAATTATCTTTTCCCTGTTGGGTTCCGTGGGCACATTGTTCCATAAATTTGAATAAAAAGTTCAGAACATTAACAGCTAATCCATGCCTCATATGACTTAGCAATTTGAAGTGGTAAGAATACAGGTAAGAAAAGCAGCCTTTACAAGTTAAATACCTGATGATGAAAGCAGCGTATTTTGGGTATGGAGGAGGCAATGACACTCGCTTGCATCCCTGCTTCGAGACTTCCAAAGGTCCATCAGTGGGTATTGAAAATTCTACCCTTGCAGAGGCAACATCCGAAGAAAAATTTTCTCTAACGGCTGGAAGCCCAGTTACCTCTGTGATTCTTTCTTCAGTTACAACAACTGTTAGACCCCATACTGCAGCCTCCCCTTCAGAAAAGGTTCTCAAAAATTCACTTGCAGCCTCCTCATTAAAAGCATCTAAACTCAAAAAGTAATTCAGCCAACCACAGAGGCTGAATGCTTGGACTGTTTAAGGATTTTGCATTAATAACTCATGAGCTACAGGCTCATGTCTTACCAGCTGACCACCCATGTTCAGAGTTTTGCCTTAGTTGAACTCAACTCTTTTCTGAAAATCCAAAATTTTTCCTTTTTGCTCTGGTTCTTTTCTGTCCCACCGTCACTTTTATCTTCTTTTCCAAAAATGAACTTTTTAAACAAGCAGTTTTAATTGTGATTTACAATGAAAAACATGCAATGAAAAAGACATGCGATCATATTTGGAAAGTACAAAAAAAAATAATAAAGAAAGATTATCTGAGCAGTTGTGACAACGGCGAAAGGGCAAGTTTGAAAAGTGGATTATCCCACCCCCTACTTAAAGTATGACATGTGTCCACACATGTACTAAGGAATAGGCGGAGATCGGGTAATAATGACTGATACAAACATAGTAATAAATGAATAAAATGAAATAAATCAAAAATGCGATAACAAAAGATATTGCGTACCTTTCATTAAATGTTTATACGTGCTGAGAAAGATGACGGCTTTGGCATGAGATGACAGTTGGGAATGAGATCATAATTAAGGGTGGTGTAGATGAATGAGGTGGATGGATGACATGGACAGACGAGATGAATGGATGGAACGGAAGATAAATAAGTGAAATGTGGTGACAATTGGAAACGAAGAAAAAGGGGTTTCTTAAAAAGGAAACCTTTATTATGAGCATGCATTACAAAATTACGGCGAAGTTGCAGGAGAAAGGCTAAAGCCTTTGACTGTAGGAGGATTAGTGGCAGGATCTTGAACGAACTGCTGTATGAATTCTTCTTTTGAGATTGGTTTATAGTACAACCAGAGGCGGTGTCCATTACCTAACAATTTGAATCTAATAGGATCAATTGTAACAAGTTGAACTGAACCATTAGTAAATACATTCTCAATTTCATACGGGCCCAACCATCTGGTTTGTAATTTTTCCAGACTATCCTTATATCGGGAGTCATAAAGCAGAGCCCAATCTCCTACTTTGAATTTCTTCTCCTTAATGTATTTATCATGCCACCTTGTTCTCTGATTTTGTATTATCTCAGTGTGCTGCAGGGCATTCTTTCGGAGCTCATCCATAGCATTGAGCTGCATGATTCTATCCTTTTGTGCATTTGTTAAATCCATGTCCATCTCTAGTGCTGTTCTTAGAGTTTTATGTTCAAATTCTATCGGAATCACAGCTGTTTTACCATACACCATTTCAAAAGGTGTATATCCTATAGCAGTCTTCCAGGTAGTACGGTAGGCCCATAGAGCTTTTGGTAACCTTGTGGCCCAGTCCTTCCTATGCAAATCTATAGTTTTTATCAAAATGGCCTCTATGTCCCTATTGGTGACCTCAACCTGGCCATTGGCCTGGGGGTGATAAGTAGTTGATTTCCTATGCTGTATATTGTATTCATTGATTAAAGCTGTGATAAGTGTAGAAGTAAATTGTGCTCCTTGATCTGTTACTATTTCCCTAGGGACACCAAACCTAGTACATATTTCCTCATAGAGGAATTCAACCACTTTATTATCCCTAGCATGTTTCATAGGCTTAGCCTCTACCCATTTTGTGACATAATGTGTGCATACAAGGATGTAGGACTTACCATTGGAAGGTGGATCAATTGGTCCTACAAAATCCAGTCCCCATTTGTCGAAGGGTGCAACTACAACTTGTGGAAATAGAGGCATCTCATCAGATCAAGTTGGTCTTCCCATCCTTTGGCATCTGTCACATCTCCTGGTATATTTGGCTGCATCTCTATGCAAAGTTGGCCAATAGTAACTAGTATTTAAAATTTTCATTGTTGTCCTTTTGGCAGCAAAGTGTCCACCACACGGCTCATCATGGCTTGCATGCAGTATATCATGAATGTTCTCCTCTAGTACACATCTCCTCATAACTTGATCTGGCCTTGTATAAAACATGCAATCTGCAATCCAAGAAAAGTTAAAGCTTTTCTCTACTAATAATCTCTTTTCCTTAGGGGAGAATTGAGGAGGATTTCTTCCTATGGCTAGATAATTTGCTATATCAGCATACCATGGGTGAATAACCTTGATTGCAAATAGGTGCTCATCAAGAAAGGGGTCTTCAATAAGTGCAGAGGTATCTTGCCTTTGAATTCTAGAAAGGAAATTAGCAACCACGTTGGCTTTACCTGGCTTGTCCACAATTGTAATATCAAATTCCTACATCAGTAATAACCATCTTGCTAGTCTCCCGGATATTGAGGCTTTATTCATGAGATACCGGATTGCGGCATGATCAGTATGGACAAATATTTGATAACTAGTGATATAATGCTTGAATTTATTGAGGGCATAGATGATTGCCAATATTTCTTTTTCTGTAACAGTATAGTTTAATTCAACCCCTTGCAGATTTTTGCTTATGTAATAGAGTGCATATTCTATTGAACCATCCTTCTACCCTAACACTGCGCCAATGGCATAATCTGATGCATCAGTATGAATATGAAATGGAAGTGACCAATCAGGTCCTTTTAGAATAGGTACCTATGTAAGGGCGACTTTTAAGTCAAGGAATGCTTTTTCACATTCCTCTGTCCAAGAAAAATCTGCATCTTTCTTCAGCAAATTGTATAAAGGGCCTGCTATTTGGCTGAAGTCCTTGATGAATCTTTTGTAGTATCTGGCATAGCCTAGAAAGCTTCGTACCTCTTTTTGCTTGATAGGAGAGGGTAGCTTAGAGATGACCTCAATCTTAGCAGGATCAACCTGAATTCCTGCAGTAGAAATATAGTGACCAAGCACTATTCCCTCCTTCATCATCATGAAACACTTTTGACTATTCAGTGATAGGTTGTGATCTTCACATCTCTGTAGTACTTTCTCCAAGTTGGCTTGAGCTTCCTCAAATTTCGTACCATAAACATTAAAGTCATCTATGTGTATTTCCATGCAATCATATGAGATGTCTGAGAAGATACTTATGACTGCCCTCTGGAAAGTTGCAGGAGCATTACAGAGACCAAAAGGAAAAACTGAATAGGAAAACGTTCCCCAAGAGCATGTAAAAGTAGTCTTTTCTTGATCCTCAGGAGCAATCTTGATTTTATTGTACCCACTGAAGCCATCTAAGAATGAGAAGTACTTTTTTTTAGCTAAATTATCTAGAATTTGATCAATGAATAGAAGAGGAAAGTGATCTTTCTTTGTTTCCAAGTTGAGCTCTCTGTAATCTACACATACCCTCCATTTTCCTCCTTTCTTATGAACAATGACCAATGGGGAAACCCACTGACTATCAGAGATTGGGTAGATAAAGTCAGCTGCTAACATTTTCTGCAATTCTTCTTTAACAATTTCTCTCAAAGCTGGATTAATTCTTCTTTGAGGCTGCCTGATAGGTTTGAAGTCACTGTTAATATATATGTGATGTGTACAGAGTTTTGGGTCTAAACCCTTCATATCTCCATAGTCCCATGCAAAAGCTCTTTTGTGGGCTTGCAACATTGTAGCTAGGGTAGTTTGTTGAGACGAAGGCAACTTATTATTAATATGCATACAATAGCTTGGAGATACTTCTATCTATTTGGTGAGATCATTTATTAAGGTTGCCGATAAAGGTGGTTCCTGTATATCACATAATAGCAAATCATGATGGCTCTCAGGATCCAGTTGCTGCAGGAAGCATTGCTGAGAACAGCTGTCCAAAATAGATGGGCTATGCAAACCAGAACTAAACTGCAAAATGTGTAGAAGCAGGTTATCTTCACTCTGAAGCTGGGAAAATAGATCAGTTTGTAGCATCATTAACTGAGCTAATGAATTGACTTCTTCAGATTCCTCTCCTAGATCTAGCCAAATTGGTTGAGACAAATTTGGCAGAGGTTGTGCAGGTGGGTATAAAGCCAATTTCTTCCTTGACTGACCATCAGAAATTGTCATGTCTCCTAAACGACATCCTATAAGGGCATCAGCTGTAGCTAACCAAGGTCTGCCTAGGATAATAGGATATCCTCGTAAGGTTTCCTTAGTGGACAATATAGTGAAATCAGTAGGGTATTCCCAAGACTCAAGAGTGACAATGACATCTTCTATCACTCCATCAGGTGTAGCCATGGAACTATCGGCAAGTTGCAGGACAGTCGGTGTAGACCGAATGTTTGGAATATTCAAACACTCCATAGTGTGTTTGGTCATCACATTAATGGCTGCACCAAGGTCAACCAAAACATTTCTTACTACTTGACCATTGATATTTATTTTTACTATAGGACTTCTAGGATTAGTATATTTTGGAATGACAACCTTCCCCAACATAATATCTGCTAACTGTCCTAGGACATGGATAGTTTGGGGATCCTTTTTCTTTCTTCCTTGTTTCTTTAAACAAGCCTCTTTAATGGCTTTTCCATAAACTAGAACATCTTTAATAGATTGAAAAAGAGGAATTTGAACTTGTACATTCTTTAGCTGCTCCAAAATATCAAAGGTGGGCTCTTCAATGGTCTTAGGTGTAGTAATTTGCAATCTCTGAGGAAAAGGTGGTGTAGCCTGAGGCTGCAAGATAGGTTCCTTAGAGGTAGTAGCTGATACAGGTATATCTTTTGCATGATCAGTAGGTTGTTCAGCAGCAGATTCTGGAATCTCTGTAATTATAGGTGGCTGTGGAGCAGGGAGAGTGGTTCCAGACCTGAGATGGATATCATTGATATTCAAGGCATAAGCTGGATACTGGTTGGCTTCTACATAATACATAGGTTGTTGTTGTTGCTGCTATTTATTATTAGGATTTGGCAATGGTTGAGCAGGCATAGGCATTTGTTTTGGAGGGCTAGTATTTGCTGCAGGTGCTGCAAGAGGAGGCATAAGGGCCGAAGGTTGTGGCTGCTGAGACTGCAGGAATCCAGGGGGTTGGTTCTGCCATTGCTGAGAACCTCTCGATTGAGGGTTCTACTGCCAGTTACCTGGAGGTGGAGTCCATTATCCTTGTAGGTGTTGCCAACCTCCTTGAGGGGGTTGCCATTGAGGGCTCTGATAGTTAGGCCAGTATGGTTGAGGGGCATTCCAAGGTGGAGATGGGCCATATGTAGGTTGCCATTGGTTATTATAATTAGAGTAAGGATTACCAAAAGTCAAAGGATATTGAAGCATACCTTGTCTTGGAGCCCATGGTCTCCTTTGTGCAACAAAGAAGACTTGGTTATCATCACCTTCTATCATCTTAAAATCAGTAGGTAACTGCTTAGCCTCCATGTTGACCACCAACTTGCATCTGCAGTCACATTTCTTCTATTTACAATGTGGACAGAATTTAGCCAGGATTGCCTCAGTCTCCTCATGTTTCCTGCGAGCTTGCATGGTATCCAACTATGTAGCCATATTTTTTATAATGTCCTACTTGAAATCAGACAACAAATTTTGTGATCTCCATCTGGGAAACTCCGCTGGAAGAAGACTTTCCCACTATAGCTTGATGACCTCTACCCTTCTTCACATTTGCTCGGGAGTAATTGAGACATATCTTCATGATATCATCCCAAGATGCTTGAGTGATATCTCTGCCTCCCATCAGGTTCAAGGCATCTATGTAGGTATCATTGATTCCCCTTAGAAAAAGTAATTTCTGAGATTCTTCATTAAGAGTATGGTCTGAATTCTTTTTCAGAGAAAACAAGAATCTTGATATATAATCCTCCAGACTTTCATCTTCCTTCTGTTGAATTCTGAATATATCATCACCTTTACTGCCACTCTTACAATATTCCTTGTATTTCTCAAGAAATTTTGTTTGTATGGCTACCCAACTATCAACAACACCCCTTCCCAAACTCATGAACCATCTGAGAACTCCCTCCTTCAAGGTAGCAGGAAACAATTTCAGTTTGTGAGCATCTGAAGTGTAGTCATAACTACGATAGAGGATATCAAACTTGAACAAGAAGGTCTCTGGGTCTTCTGTAACTAAGCCATAGAACTTGGGAAGTAATGAAGAAGGAATATTCTTAAGGTTGTCATTGTTTTGTTGAGCAATAATGGGGAATTCAAAAGCAGGAGGTCGATTAGGTGGATTATGTGCCATGTTCACTTGATCAAGTATAGAAGCAAATGGATTTTCTTCAGGTTCTTCAGCAAATGGGTCAATATCTAAGTCTCCTTCATCCTCAAATAGGCTATAAGCTGATTCAATTTTCTTAGCAATGGATGGCAGGTTAGGGAGAAATCTTCCCTGAGCGTCTCTTCTTCTATGCATGCAACAAAAATGGATGGTATTTTAAAAGATTTTGAAAATACTTGAACAATTGACTAAACTACTGCTAACAATGACTATAGTAGGTTCTTAGATTGACACCATCCCTGACAACAGCGCCAAAAATGGTTGCGCCCACAAAAGGATATGAAAATAATGGAAAAACCTATCTTGGGAATTGGACATTCCAGCAGGTGACTAATACCTCTTCATGGTCGTTCATTTACTTGTCAAACCAGGGAACACAAACTTTAAATGGAGCGGCACTATATGTGCACTAAGAACCGGTTTTAGTTGCAACCTATTAAAAATAAATACTTAGAAAGAAATTCTATCTATGCTATAGGAAGGTAATGCAAAGTGTTCTTAACTCAACCATAATCTAACCAAAGCAGAAATCATAATAGCTACAATTGAGAGATAAACTATAAACTAGCCTTATACTACAGGAACAAACACAGGGATGGATTCCTGATGCTACAGGAATAGTATAAGACTGAGCTTGTGCTGAAACTTCTAAAATGAAATCTAACTTGAATTAACAAAGGATAAACAAATACTCTCCTACAGATACTTACTAAGTGGGCCCCCTTAGCAAGCATCAACTAATTTACACAGAAGATTGTGCTCAAAACTCCATCAACTTTTATTCATAATGTGAAATCATTTACATTGATTGTTCTGCTTCAGAAAACTAACAAAAACTCTGATTCATATTATAACTCTAACTCTTACATAATTTGCTTCTCTATCTATCTCCTTCTTGTTCACCTGCGTAGGAGGAACACTTATTTTTAAATCAGGAGAATAACTAACTAACTAACCCTAACAGAGAAAGACGTGGATGTAAAATGTATCCCAAAATCGAGGAACAAACTTCATAAATGAGTTTATTCATTCAACCCGATCCAGAGAGAATCTAGCACTCCACTCTTTCTAGATTAAATGTCATTTAAAATCCTTCTCAACAGTTTCAGTCAAAGAGTCTTCACCAGAGCTTCCTCAAAGTCGTGTAGGAAATAGACTTTACTGCAGGGTCGAGATCAGCTGCGCTTGACTCGATCATACTTTCTTCAACAACCTACGAAACACAAGGTAACAGATGCAAAAGAGAAGGTGCATGGCACATACAAAACATCCATTCATTAATCACATATTTAAATCTATTTCATCATTCAAAAACTACATGCATTATACTAGTCATTTGGGGAGTCAAACAGGGTAATAAATATAGACATGTCAATATGATAGGCTGTAAGAACATGAAAGTGTATTGCTATAGGATATCCCCCAATAAAAGGTTTCAAGAGAGTTAAACAACCATGAACAACAAAAGTAAAGGTATTAAAAGTACACCATGATATCCAAATTATGAGCATATTTTGGGCTCATCACATGTTCTATCTAAAGTCTATAAATGTTGATATTTTTGTGATGCTACAATCTCTCGACAGAAATACCTTAGCAAATGTATATAGCCTTATCGTCACCGTAGAGAAAAATCTTATTGTTGCTAAAAAGTTGGCATTGCGACCTATCATGCCATTGTTCCCAAAATCAACCACAACAGAACCAAAGATAGCTTCAACCAATGTTCCTGCACCCCCCAATCTATGTATGTGTACCTAGGAACGACGCCAAGTGTTGCTCCAATGCCTAATAGCCTAGCGGATGAGGTGAATGACATGAGGGAGCAGTTGTGAACCGTGAAAAATGAGTTAACCAGTATGAAGCGGCAACAGTATGCCTACCAAAAACCTGCTAACTAAAACTACCAAGGTGGGAAACCTCCTTTTCAGCAGAATCAAAGGCAGGATAGATCGCACAGTAATACCCAAGTTCAACAGAGCAACTAGGTCGTGCCCATGACTATGCCGATGTAGACTGTCTATCCTAGTTCGAGTAAAGAGCTAGTAGCGGGACAAAATAATCTTGCTAAGGAGATTAATCCATGGTGCTTCCCTTGTAATGATGCACACATACCCCAAAATTTTCCGTGGGGGAATTTACAATAGAAGATAGCAGAGCAATGTAGTCAAGGCATCATGCCTGACTCCAGAGGTCATGCATATGCCTCTCAGCAAATGGAGAACACAGTTCTCACTGCTCAAATGCAAGGAATTTATATAGAGTAGGAGTTAGATATAGCTCTAGACCAGTCACTCTTTTCTTGGATGGAGGAAGATAAGTCAACATTCCTGAACGACATTCCAGTGACCCAAGTGCCACAAGTATAGTCAAACTACAACACCCATTCCAAGTGAAGGCTCACTAGAGAATTTACGTCCTTGCAAACTAAAGGGTCACCTAATCCAACACCCAGTTCGTCGGTAACTGTGTCATCAGCTCTGCAACAGTTTGGGGCCATTGTTCCTCGATCCAAGAATCCACCTCCTCTAAAAGAAAAAGCTCCCATGGCCACCTTGGTAGTTTCCAAACAACCAGATGTACTAGCTATGAGGCAGAAGGAGCCACCTACCATAGCTCATTAGTCACGAATGCCATTCAACATGGTGGAACAACTAAATAAATATTCTGCTAATGTTTCTTTGTGAGATATCCTAGCCATCCTAGAGTAAAATTTTCTATTACAGAAGGAATTATCGTGAGAAGAGGGCATGAATATGCTTGAGCAACCCTCAAAAGATATGACAGTCAATCTAGGCCCAGCTAAAGTTTTGGAAAATCAATCGACAGAAAATCAGGTCAGAAAAGAGGGTAAGCCTAAACCCAAGCCTTTCTTCCTAACACTTATCATTGGTAAAAAGCTACTACATAATTGTATGGTTGACTCTGGTGCTAGCACCACCATCATGCCCAAGCAAGTAGCTGAAGCTTTGAGACTTGAATACGAACCTCTTAAGAAGGGAGTTATGCAAATCAATGGGAATAAGGTTGAAACTATCAGAGCAATCAAAGGATTTGATATGACATTGTTTTCTTGCCCCAACATTACTGTGAACCAATACATTGTGATCATTGACGTCCCTCCTATGTTTGGGATATGTCTATCCCAAGAATTCATTACAAATGTTGGAGGTTACCTCTCTTTGGACTGGTCGCTCCTGATCCTAAGAACCAAACATGGAGCTAAGATGAAGATATTTTTGGAACCTTTACATTCCAAGCATGTGGCTGATGAATCCATGATCAATTTTGAGGCAACACATATCTCAATTACCCTGGAAGAGATGCCCAATGACAAGCTTCTTTAGGATGAGGAAGCAAGCAGTTCCTGAATTGAGAATGAAGAAGCTCTCTTGAATTAATTTATAAGTTCAGACCCTTTTGGAAACTATCATGCAACTAGGCTAGGAGCATACGCCATACATGAGGAGGATAAAATTATGCCTAGAGTGACTAAAGAGTTTGGGAGTGAAGGGACCTCAAAGTTATGGACCTTGCACTTTGATGGAGCAAGATGCAAAGTAGGAGCCGACGTCGAGGTTTTTTTGGTATCTCCATCCAAAGAAAATACCTTAAGGTCATATTGTTTCCAGTTCGTGTGCTTGAACAATGAAGTAGAGTATGAGGGCCTTGTCCATGGCTTGAGTTTAGTGGAACGAATGGGTACAAATAAAATACAAGTGTTTGGAGATTCAAAATTGGTGGTTAACCAAATTTGAGGGCTATCAGCTGCCAAGAATGTTCGTATGCGATCATACCGACACGGCGTCTGGGACCTGATTGAAGGCTTCGAGGAATTCAACATCCAAGCCATACCTAGAGAGCAGAACTCTGAAGCAGACTGAATGGAAATTGTAGGATCTCAATTTGAGCTAGCTTCTGAGTTAATTGATAAAAAACATTCAAATCAAGTGATCATGCGGCCCGCAGTCCCAAATAATGATCAAAACTGGAAAGTGTTTGATAGTGATGCTCATATCTCATCATTTCTTCAGTTGGCTAGAGAATTTGATGACTAATTATAGCCAAAGATCGCTGAGGCCTATGAGGATCAGTTGGTCCAGATTCAGTCAAACAAGCTCCCTAGAGGTTTGCTTACTCTCAAGAATCTATTTTATTCTGATGATGTGAGAAAGGACAAGAGAAATCTTGTAGCTGATAAAGGAGATTATGCCGGTCTACAAGTCAGAGAAGATAAAAAGCTTAAGGTCAGAAAAGGAGTCTCGCAGAAGAACAAAGAAAGGTTGAAATATTTTTGCGAGAGGTATCCAAATTTGGTAGCATGGCCATATGATGATCTTAAGGGATATGATCCCAGGATTATCCAACACACCATTGAGCTACTAGAGGGAGCAAAGCTCGTGCGTCAAAAGAAGAGGCCAGTAAATCCAAAGATTGAGTTGTTAATGGCTCAGGAATTACAAAATTTGATTGAATCATGGATAGTGTACCCGATCAAACACAGTACTTGGGTGTCTAACTTGGTGCCGGTCTAGAAGAAGAATTGTGATATACAATTATGTGTTGACTTCCGAGACCTAAATAGAGCATCTCTAAAGGACCACTACCCTTTGCCTTCCATGGAGGTAATTTTGCAAATAGTTGTTGGTTCCAAAATGTTTTCAATGTTAGATGGTTTCTTCGGTTATAATCAGATTTAGGTGAAATAAGAGGACCAACACAAAATGACGTTTACCACCAAGTGGGGAACATACGCTTATGCTAAAATTCCCTTCGGAATTTTAAATACTGGAGCTGCTTTCCAACAAGCTATGGATATTGCTTTCAGGGATTTGATACATAATATCATTCTTATTTATCTAGATGACCTGCCGGTTTTCTCAAAATTTGTTGAAGATCATTTTGATCATCTCAAGCTTGTCTTCAAGAAGTGCCAGGAGTTCAGGATTTCTCTGAACTTGAAGAAATGTGTTTTTGGGGTCCCACAAGGGAAACTGTTAGGTTATGGCATCTTAAAGGAAGGTATTTCCATCAACCCAAAAAGGGTTAAAGTGATCAAAGAACTCCCTCTACCCATCAACAAAAAAGGAGTTCAATCTTTTTTGGGCAAGGTTAACTTCATCAGCCGATTCACAGCATACTTCACAGGGATTGTTTGGCCCATCACATTGATGTTGAAAAAGGACCAAGCTTTCAAATGGACAACAAAATCCAGAAAACCTTTTGAACATATTGAAGAGGTCATCTCGTCAACTCCCATGTTGGTTAATCTAATTTTTTTGAAAGACTTCCCCATGTACGTCTTTGGTGGTAGCACGAGTATCACTACTATTCTCATGTAGAAAGATGATGAAGATAAAAGAGAATAACCCATTTCCTTCTATTCAAGCACTCTAAAAGATTATGAGGTCAAGTACAACTTTCTGGAGAAGAAAGCTTTTGCTATTGTAAAGGGGTTGAAGAAGTTCCAACACCTCATATCATGAAACAAGGTGATTTTTTGTGTGTCGCACCCTAGCGTGTGGGGATATATTATGGAAGGTGAAATCACTAAGAAGAGAGCTAACTGGATAGCCAAGATTCTAGAATATGATATCAAGATCAAGCCAGTCAAGACTATGAAAGGGAAGGGATTGTGCAAATAATTGGATGAAAACAATGAAGTAATGACCGAGGTTGAAGTCCCAAAACCCATGCTGTTGAATGAAGAGAGTTATGGAGATAATTGGTTGGATGAAAAAAACAATTTCATGCAAATAGGAAGGTACCCGACCAACCTCCCCTCATTTAAAAGGCATTTTTATCAACTGCAGAATAATGGCTATGTACTCTTGGAGGGAGTTCTTTTCAAGAGGAGTTTCAATGGTGTCTTATTAAGGTGTGTGACACAAGAACAAGCAAAAATGATATTGGAGCAGTACCATAGTGGCCCAGTTGGAGGACATTTTTCAGCAAGAACTACTATAATCAAGATTATGCGTACTAGTTATTTCAAGCCAACGTTATTTAAGGACTCTTACTCATTGGTGAAGTCTTGCAATGAGTGTCAATTTTTTGTTGGGAAAAGGAAAACTGTTGCCATGCCACTAAAACCAATTGTGGTGGAAGAGCCATTTATTGAATGGGGTCTCGACTTCATTGGCATGATCAACCTAGCTTCATCAACCAGACACAGATGGATCCTGATGACAAATGACTATTTCGCTAGATGGACTGAAGTTATACCTTTGAAAAATACAACTGAGGCAGAAATTGTGAACTTCCTGGAAGAACTAGTAGGCAGGTTTGGACCACCAAAGACAATTATCTCGAATAATGGTAGAGCTTTTCTTGGCTCCAAAATCATCCAATTTGCACTAAAATATGGAGTCTTCCTAAAGACATCCTCCAATTACTATCCATAAGGAAATGGCCTTGCCAAATCTACAAACAAGAATCTTCTCTGGCTGATCAAGAGAATAGGTTCGAAACATCAAAGGGAGTGGCATAAACACCTCTAGACAACACTATGGGAAGATTGTATCACACCCAAGGAAACATTGAAAACGTTCCCTTACAAGATTGTATACAGGATGGAGGCACTATTGCCAATCTCTATGGAAATCCCTGCAATCCAGTTACTCAAGTCTCTTGAAATTGAGCAAAATGGAGTGATGGAAGTGCGGTTGGCAGAATTACTTGAAGTTCAGGAGAAATGAGAGCACTCTCTTGAGGCAATGACTAACTTCCAGTAGGTGGTAAAGAAATGGTTCGACAAGAAAATGTCTGACCAAGGTCTGTAATGTGGAGACTTGGTGCTCAAGTTTAATGAGCGCAGAGCAAAGCCTGGTCAACATGGCAAGTTTGACAGTCTCTAGGAAGGACCATTTAAAATAACACAGTGTAAGTAGCACAACTCATTTGAGTTGGAAACAACGAAGGGTGAGGCCTTGGGTATTCTAGTTAATGGAATACACCTCAAGAGATTCAATTAATTCAACTTTTGCAGTAAGTGTGTAAATATGTATATATTTTCCCCGCTTTGTTAGTTTTGGGTCATTCTTAGTGTGTTCTTAGAATCAACAACCACATTGATGCATGGAAATGAGATAAAATGAAGAAAAGAGCCAGACTATAGGAAATATATGTATTGTATTGATTATAGAGATATTTACATTTGTATACATATTGATGTAACGGGGCACCCATAGCCATGTTCCAAAAAATACATATATTGTTGCTGATAAGTATTGCAGAAAATATTTCAAAAGTAAAAATGAAGAAAGATCTTCTAGACATCTCTTCAGGCATTTGAAATTCCAACAATGGTAGTAGGTGGCGCATGATGATGAAACACCATCCTCTTGAAATTCTCATACCATTGCACCTCGCAAAAGGGTTCGATGTTGTGCATCCTCATCAAAAAATGGTAGGTGACACAGAATTTGTGGTGATGTTCCTCATGAGTTTCAAGCTCAAAGCCACATAGAAAGGGCCTAGTCGGCATAGGTCCTCCTCCCTTAGTAAGTTGGCTTAGGTTGCAAACAGATGGGATTTTGTGGCTGATCTTGGTAGCCCTCATGATGTTCTCCAACCCCTCCAAGTAGCATTTGGGAAATACCTGCTTTGTCAGCCTCAAAATATTCCTCTTGGAGATGCTAATGTCTAACAGAGAAGCTACAAAGTGGGAACTGATACTGGTGTTCAGTTTATACTGGTCCTCATATTCTATGCAATCTCTTCCTAGAACCCACTTTATGGCTTTCACATATAGAAGGTTCTTCATGCCAATCATGTGTTTCAGTCACCTACACCTAATTTTTCCTAAGAAGGCAGCTTGGGTCTTCTTGCATGTAAGCCTAATTGGTGTTTCCATGACTACCACTACTCTCACCAAGTACTAAAGCTACCAACTATGTCTTAGGGCCAGTTGCTAAGAAATGATAAGTGAAAATATGGATTGCCAAAATGCCAAAGGGTCCTTTTTATAGATAGGGAGAGGCTCCCCTAATTGAGCAAGGTATGTTTACGTCAGAGGAAAATGGTATGAAAGAGCCCTGATAGGCTCTGTTGCGGCGTGCGAAATAATGAAGATAACCAAATGTAGTTACAATTTGTTCAAATTAAGCCTTTTTAAAAGGGTAAATAAGGAGCTAGCTATCACCATAAGAAATGTTTTCATCTTGGTTAAATCAAAGCAAATATCTTAAAGTGAAGTCGTTGGTTGGTGTGCCTTGTTATGATCAAGTAACCATTAAATGCAAAAGCTCACGAAAATATATGGCACTGCTAATTTGGTACCTTTTCCAAGAAAAAATTAGAGCTACCGTATGTGAGGTCATGTCTCTTAATGTTTAGAATCCTTTGGTGAGTTTTCGGCCTCTTCGCACACATGAAAGGGTTAGTGGTACATGGCATGATCAATGTGAAAGATAGTGTGTATCCTTGCTAATCCGATATTTTTGAAAATCATAAAGATAGATAGGAGCATCATGCAAAAGGAATTAATTATGTGAGGTTGGAAAAGCGTGTAACCACCTTAGTCATTTGCAGTGATAGAGAAAGGATTTAAAAAAACTAAGTAGCAGAGTCCTTCAAAAACATAAGTAAAATGGTTGAAATTGCAGAGAGCTCAACTCAGGCTGTCACCACTAAAAGCATTGAGAAATGAAGGATGCAGGTGCCTTGCATGAATATCTATGCCCAGGTTTCTTATGCAACCTTAGGAATTCCAACTAAACCTTCATGGCCCTGCACTAAGCTGGCGGACTAGAAAATATTAAACACGGTTTCTCCTAGAAACTAAGATTTGGTTTTAGAGGATTGGGATAATGTCTGAGATACACAGTTATCTCAAAACCCCAAAATTTTAAGAGAAGTTGCATGTGAAAATATGAAAAACAACAATGATCCTTTTCCTAGCCGACTGTGGAATTGTGGTCTCCCTCAGTATATGGCTCCTTTGGTACACTACTGTCCAGAGATTGTGGCTGCCTGTGCTAAAAGTTTTGACATCGATTTAGGAATTATAAGTGGCCATAATTTTAGGGTGGTAATCAATCACCAGACTCTCTAGGATATGTTGTGCATACCTCTTAATTCTCTTGTAGATGTTGAGGATTTCAATATTTCTAGGCTACGAAATTACTAGAGGACACTAAGAGTAGCGTAGTAGTTTTTCAATGCCGAAACGGGTAAGCCATCAGACAACTTCGTCCCTCCTATTTTTCCTCTTAGTCTGGCTATTTTTAAAGTAGGCATGGCTTTTGTCTTCTCTATGTTGGTGTTGGTGTGTGGGTTGGATATAGATAAGGAAGTCTTGGACTTCTAGATGCACATAGGCTTTATGTTGAAAAAGAAAAAAGAGCCTCTACTGATGGACTTTGTGAAAGTCATTGTGGAAAGGATGTGTCGAAAACTTATAAGAACCTGGATTATTTCCAGTAATTTCTACCCTTGGCGGTATTTGATGAAAGTGGCGCTAGAAATCCAATTTCGACCTGGACTATTGTCCTCTCATTTTTTTTTGATTATTACGTGTTTTCAGACGCATTCCCAGCTCTGAATTTAAGAGCTTTGGATCAAACAGAAAGTAAGAGGTCTGGGTGCTTGACACAGAGTGAAATATCATGGATGAGAGGCCTTGTACTGCCTTGTGATTGGTTCTTTGGTTTAGATTTTACAATGCTCTGCATGCAAGGTTTTGTTCGAGAGCCTTTCCAGCTCCTGCATTTTGTTTCAGGCAGGGTGTTGGCCTTGGAATTTTTCAGCCAGTTGTGTAATATTGAAAATGATTACTGGGGAGGAAAACATCTAAACTTCCTATCTGACGCTGCCAATCATGTTTGGCTCTGTGGCATTGGTCAAGAAGAAGAGTCTGAGGGTGAATAGTTTTGAAGTGTTGTATTCCAAGTTAGGTCACCTCAGATTGGTAATTATCTATTACACATGGTGATATAATCCAGTAGGTAATTTGGTAGAGGTAGGCATTAAAATTCCTCACCAGCCTCAGTCATTTTGGGACCCTCAGAGAAATGCAGATGAGGGAAAGGAGAATTTATACGTCAGCCTCGAGCACATTCCTTCTAGCTCGGGTCGACCACCTTGGCTGAATTTTTATCATATAGTGGCCAAGACTAACCCGAACCATATAATAAATTAATTCCTCTACAACCAATTAGCAAGGCTTAATTAGAAGCTTGAAACGATTAAGAATTTTTGGATTTATATACAGGAGATAAAGAAGACTAACGAGCTCTTCCAAGAAGTGGACTCAAACAACCAGTTTGATGAGGCCTTGTTCCACGAACATTCAGACAGTGATGATTCTCCTAATCCTTTAGAGTCTAAGAAGTACGGTGAGGTAGAAAGTGTAGCCCCAGAGCATGAAGAAGTATCCCAAAAGGATCTAATGATTGAAGAAGGTCCCGTGCAAGGAGAGACGGTCAATGGACAACAATTGCAATATGAGAGATCTTCAAATACACAGCTATCAGAGCCAACTAGGTCCTCTGGATTGGGGAAGAAGAGGTCGATCTCTACTAGGCACCGTCAAAGGGTTATTTTGGACCTAGATGATTCCCTAGAAGAGAAGAGACATCAAACAAAGGAAGTAGGAAGAGGAGGAGAAGAATAGTGTGAAGACGTAGTTGTATCTAGTACAAATCTTCAAGAAACTCAGGTACATTTCTCCCCTTCTTCTCTCTCTTATATGTCTTTAGTTTCCTCCTCGCCAACTTCTGTCGTGTCTCTCACGTTAGCTATTCCTCTCACTAGTCACCTAAGGTAGGTCAACATTGGTTCCCTTAGGGATCCCCATTCGCCTCCTCCTATGTCTACTGCCCCTGAGGTGCAAGTAATGGCAACACATCCTAGCCCACTGAGTCAACAGTTTGTATCTTCGATGCCTCAGCATCAAGTACCTACTTCCCTGACCTTTTTCCCTGGAAACTATTACAAGACCTAGCAAATCCGTTGATACATTAAGCACACTATCATTCCCATTAGAAATTCCCCAGGAGTTTCCTTTCGCTAGTGGATTAGGTATTTCACCCCAAGAGTATTTCTCAAAGGTGGATGTTTCAAAAAGTGTCCAGGCTAGCCAAATACAAAAAAAGAAGGGTGAAGAATGCAAACAAATCTGCGGAAACCCTTATGCAAACTGTGTTCAAGAAAAGTCAAAATTCATTGATGTTTGTGAATGTGACACCCAATGTCATCAAGCCGTTCGGAGAAATGAAACCAAATGATTATTCTGTCAATGTCATAGGACTTGATTTGCAACAGGTTTGTCTACAGGACAAGGTGGAATTAATGGAAGAAACCCAAAGGGTGGTGACAACCAATTTCCTCAAACTCAGTCGCCAGATGAAGAAGAAAGATGAACAAATGAAAGACCTGAAAGGAAAGGTGGAGATTTTGTCAAATAAGCATAGGGATCAGGAGGTTGAAATAAATCGGCTATAGAATGAAAGGAATTCCTTTGAGAGAAAAGTCACTGAGCTTTAGGCTCTGAGTTCGGAGGTTGTTCCAACCCTACAGAAAGAAATTGAGCAATCCTGGGTGACTGAGGTGACCCTCCATAATGAATTGAAGTAGGTGATTGATGGTTTGAAACAGATATGACAGAGTACCAATGATGAGGTAAATGAAATGAACGCTGCATTGGAGTAGGAAATAGAAAAGCAAAAACAGGTTGAATTAGCCTTGAAGGAGAAGGAGGAAGAAAATACTGCTATAAGGAATTAGATTTTGGTCTTGGAGGGAAGCATTACAGAGTTGAAAGAAACATTGAGTAGCAAGGTTCAGAGATGGACCTTTTGAGATCCTAGCCTCCTACATCCCAAATGAACCCACTAGAAATAGCCAAAGAATTGCACGTGTCATACTAGGATAAGGTTAAGTCACTATTCCTTACCTTGCAGCCCACTCTCAAATTTATGGTGCATGCTACCAACTTATGTGGGGTGGTTAGTGAAACAATGCAATGGGTGCAGGAAATGACTTCTAATAGAGTTCTAGAGGCCAAGAAATTGTTAAGAAAATTTTATATAGCTTCCGATGAGGTGTTGAGAAATGTGGGGGTCGAAGACTGAACATCGATAGCGATGAGCGTGAATGTTCTCATTTCTATGCATGAATTCATCCAACATGTTGTGGAAGGCATATAACATATCATTGAGAAGATTGCGGATAAAAAGAAATATTATCTATATTCTAGTCCTTCAATCAACCTCTGACTCATGCCAATATTGAAAACATGGTAAATCAGTTGGTGTAGCTCTTCTTCCAGCTTGAGTCTGAGGTGAAAATATTTGGTGGATTTCCCTTTAAGGTAATTATTGATTTAAACATGGCACATGAAAACTTGTGGACCCTCTCTGTACCATCAGATGAGGTCTGGATGTCCCTTCAAGCTACACTCTCCAAGTTGTGAGCGATTAGTCTAGGAGGTTGGACTGGTCTATGAGGCCATGATCTGGAGTTTCTCATTTCATGGGTGAAATGTCCCTATGAGTCACCAAGCTATGAATGTTTACTCACGTACTCCTCATTTCCTTTGCGGTCCTTCTTCCTTTCATGACTTCACCTTTTGTTTTAACATTGCTCATAGCTTTCCAGCTGCCGCCATGTGGCATCCTATTGGAGCTTCCCCTCGAGATGCTTCTCTTTCCTTTTGTTGGGCTCTGGTTGCTTGACATGTCGCCTCCGCCTACTTTCTGTTCGGATGGGGCCCACACTATAGTTATCTTTGTCGGGAGTTTTTTGCATGGCAATTGTTCGAGCGTCTGTTGATTTTGCTCGATGGTTGTTGCAACTATTTCCATTTTTCTACCATGCGCCCTTTCCTTTTTCTATTGTGTGGCCCGTCACTTCTTGGAATGTCCCTATTGGCATGCTGCCTTTCCATCTTTTTGTTGATGCCAGTGTTGGGGAATCTTTTTGTTGGTGCCTTCACTGGAGCATCTTTCTTGTTGGAGCCTCCACACGGTGGGTTGGATTTTTTAAAGCAACCCTTTCTTCATTTTATGTTTGTTGTTAGATAGACGAAATTTTCTAGTGCTAAGAATTAGCCTCTGTAGTGTTTGATATTAAATTTGAACTCACAGACTGTGCCATTCTGTTTGGTCTCTCTGTTTTCAAGCATTTGACAAGACATTAAATTGTTCTTGCATTTTTTGAAATATACGAACATTTTTTTCAAGCTTTTGTAATCTTTATAGAGCTTAGCATAATATAGATCATGTTGCTACTCTTTTGTGTTAGATTATGCTATATGGATTATATTATGCAAATTATTTGATGTTCTTATGTTTGCAGTGCTGGGAATTGTCTATTAGATATACGCCGATTACTACCTGAGCCTTTGTTTCTGTAATGTGCTTACTTATCTCATTACTGATTTGGCACATCGCCTTAGCTTAGATTTTTTTATTTTATGTTTATCTTCTTCCCCTTTTCTCCTCCCTATTAAAAAATGAAGATTCAGCTTTGATAAAATCCCTGAGGTCACTTAGCTACGCGCACAAGTCCCCCCAATAGCTAAGTTTCCCATAAGGCTGTTGCCTGCAAAATTTTGCATGAACAGGGTCTTAGTGTTGTTCAGTCTTAATAAACTTCTATTGAGAATAAAGATTGTAGTATGAATTGATTCTCTCCAATAGACATTAGGAAGGTTTTCTTCCATCAACATGGTCCTTACCATCTCTTGAACAATATTATTCTTTCTTTCCACTACCCCATTCTAGCAAAAGATAGATGCCTCCTTATTCCATGTTTTCATAAAAGTAATTAAACTCATTTGATGTGAACTCACCTCCTCTATTAGACCTCAAAAACTTTATCTTAGCATTCATTTCATTCTCAACCATTGATTTAAAAATATTGAATCTACTAAAAGCATCAAACTTATCTTTCAATAATGTAACCCATGTCATTCTAGATAAATCATCAATAAAAAGCATGAAATATCTTTCTCCTTTTAGACCTTTTGTTCTGATGGGTCTACAAAAATTAATTGAATCAACTCCAATGATATAGAAAAATAATATTCTTTAGACTTGAAACTTATCCTTTTTTGCTTTCCAAATTGACATTCCTTGCACACAATACTTCCAAGATTGATTATCTTAGGCATGTCTCTTACCCTATGTAATGATCTAATCTTCACAATATTGCCAAAGTTAATGTGTCACATTCTCCTATGCCAAATCCAACATTTACTTGCTTGTCCTAGAAGACAAGTTATCCCATATTTGACACCCATTAGACTGTATATGTCACCACTTTTCCTAGATCCTTATGCAACCAATTTTCTAGACCTTCCTTTTTTGATTTCACATCCTCTTTCATTGAATATGAGATTGTATCCATTTTTGCACATCTGAATCACACTAATAAGATTGTTCCTGGGAACTTTAACATAAAGAAAATTTTCTTTCTTGTGATTTCCATCAATACTTATTGTACCTTTTCCACATATCTGTACTAAAGTATCATCTCCAAGCTTGACTATTCCACCATTCCACTTCACAAGCTTGATAAACCTACTCTTATCCCCAGTCATGTGGTTTGAACAACCACTTCCAATTACCTAAGAGTTTTCCTCATGCTTTGCATGAAACACAATACACACTAAACTTGAACCTTTAGTTTTATGTTTAGTCTTTTTAGCAACCAAGAACAAGACTTCATCTTCATCATTTGGACCACTAGATTCATCATACTTTGAAGATCCGGATTATTCCTTGGAGTAGTGACTCTTCTTGAACTTATTTCTTCTAGGATCTTTGTTTCTCCTTTCAAAATCTTTCAAGTTACATTTAGAAGAAAAATGACCAACCTCTCCACACTTAAAATATTTGAAAGGTAGCTTACCTTTGTACTTACCAATACCCCTCTTCAACTTTCTTACAAAGTTAGATTATTCTTCATTAGTGTCACTACTCTAATCACCATCTTCATACATTTCTTTCTTACAAGCTTTGAAAGTTGCTTCCTTATTTGGATCATCTTTGTCAAACTATCTCATTTCAATGCAGTAAGGGCACCATATAATTGATCCATTGAAAGTTTATCTAAATCTCTAACTTCCTCAATAGAAGATACTTTAGGACTATAAGCTTTAGGAAGAGATATCAGTACCTTTTTAACCACCAAAAATTCTTCCAGATCTTCACCAAGTCCTTTGATTGCATTGACCACTTCATCTACCTAGAGAAAATATCCTCCAATATCTTCATCCTCTAACATTTTTCAGGTTCTCAAATTTTTATGTGTAGATCTGCAACTTGGCTTGCTTTACTTTGATGTCTCCTTCATAGATGCCACTAAGCTTAGCCCAAACCTCCTTTGATGAATTGTAGTGCATTACTTTCACCAGATCAAAATCTCCTAGCCCACTCAAGATAGCACTCTTAGCCTTTCCATTGTTCTCATAAGCCCTAATCTCCATTGGAATAGTTGGAGGAGTAACAGGAATAATATAACCATCCTTTTATAATTTCCAAACATCAAACCATAGAGAGGACAAATAATTTTCCATATTGAATCACCAAAAAGTGAAATTTGTTCCATAAAACCTAGGTGCCTTGTGAGATTCTTTGTTTTCCATCCCAGATCTTCCTTAAGTTGTTAGGCTTCTTCTAAGGAACTAAGTTCTAATACCAATTGTTGAACGCACCAAAATATTGAGAGGGGGGTTAATCAGTATTCTATCAAATCTCAAACCCTTCAAAACAAATTGATACTTCAAATGCTACAACATAAGCATGAACATGAAAGATGAAACACATTGCATAACACAAAACAATGCAATATGTATGTGTAAAACCCCACAAGGGAAAACCCACAGTGAGAAAATATGCTAGAAGCTACTATCCTAATCCAACCTCACAATGTGAAGAAAAATTACAACTTTTTTTTAGGGCTAAAATCCAAGGAAGCTACAAATCCTTGAAAACAAATTTAGGGTCACTCCCAAGGAAGCTACAACTCTCTAATTGCAATTTGTTTTAGGGATAAATCCCAAGGAAGCTACAACTCCCTAATCCGAGAACACACTCAGGAAATATTATAGAATGAAATTCCTTCCACTATCTAAAACTAACAATTAAGCTCACTCCCTTTGATGATTGCAGTTCTTCTTTCTCACTTCTCTTTTGATGATCATAATTCCACTTTGTCTCTTCTTCAAATGTCTTCTATACTACCTACTAGCTCATTTCTTTCAGCATTCAAGAAGTTCTACATCTGGGTCACTACCTCCAATAAATAGATAAGCTCACTTCTCCACTTCCCTTCTATCACAAAGATATGATCAAGATGAAATCAGACAGGATCTACCACTTTTTCTCTTTATCTTTTAGTCTCTTAAATAATTTTCATAATGCATTACACCACACCATACTCCAACCTAGATCAACTAGGTTTACAATATGTATGATATTACATTGATTACATCTCATATGTCTTCCTACAACAAAGAATATTATATTTTCAAGTTAGCTAAAGATAAAACAATCAACATGAATGTGTAGAGGGAAAGACCCAAAAGACCACACAATACTAGGAAGAGGAACATTCCTTGTGGGTTCCAACACACACTTAACCTAGTCCTACATAATCTACACACCTTCGATCTTCTATGAAAATTATCCACACTTTGAAAATTCAAATTAGGTAAGTAGAAACCATGTAACTTGCAGTATGTTAGCCTTTACATCATTGAAAATACATATGAATGATAAAGGATTACTTGCGCTTCTCCCAAATGAGTCAACATGAACCATACAACACCTTCAAACACTCCATAAACTCCACTTACACTTGAACTTGTGGTGCACATCATTAGTTACATGCCTTAGTAGGACAAGTAAAAAGCATAACCTGATAAAACATTCATTTCATACCACAACCTATTCTAGAGAAACCAAACAACACCTTACAAAGTAAGAAAAAGAATCACATTATATTAAGGATCATTCTCTTGCATCACTTTGACAACTTCATGTAGCAATAAGTTGGTGCAAGCCAACATACAATGAAACTAGTCACTAGATAATATAGTCATGTACTTTGTCACTTCTAACTTTCTCTATAGAAGAATTATTAATATGAAACTTTAGATATAACACCTTCACATCACCATGAACTTATATTATGATTCGTATAACCATATATGCATATGTGGAGAAATTTAGAGCCAAATTTTACACCTTTGAGAACATCTTTACAAAATCAACACAGACTCCAATCTGTCACTTTTAAAAACACCTCTTCAATAACCAAAAAGACTTGAAACTTGGATCACACATGACCTGACACAACATGAAACTATCTTCCAAATCGTAGGATAAAAAAATCATTAGCAGAGCATTTCTCATAGACTCTTGAAACCAAACAACCAGGTTGCAACACACTCCAATGAACTTTTGACATCAATTACAACCAAACTACAACACCTTAATCCTAACATTCTCTCACTTGACATCAACATTATAAATACACCCATAGGAATTGGAACAGTAGGAAAATATCTGTTATCCAAACATGTACCATCAAAATTTTCACCATGCTCTTATTCTTCAATAAGATATCTGCAAAAATAACCATGATAACCATCATCAAGAAAAATAATCCTCACATCTTCCAACATGCCAAGGTGAAATATATCAACTATCACTGAAACCTGCACCAATATTTATATGAACACAAGCATTAGATTCAAATTATAAGAAAGGATCTAAGTAGCTTCCTTAATCATATTTTTTGCAATAACAAACACAACAAATTGCAACTCATCCAATCAAACCATACCTCAAACTAGGATATACAAATCATAGATATAACTTCATGCCATCAACATACCAACCCAAAATTTGCAATCAAGTCTTTGTATATCCATTCTCTTATCTCAATGCAACATACCAATATACAAATGACCACAAAAAAGGCTAACTATTTTTTTTTATATTAACACTAAAAAAATCTTGTGGATATAGACATTCCACATTAAAGTCATCCCATTATAAGAAAGTGGGTAGCTAATCTACAACCTATATAACTTATAGATCCAAAACCAATGAAACATGACAACTCATCATCACATCAGTAACTAGCAAACAAAGATATCAAAGATGATAACAAGAAATTTATCTAGAAACTCCCACTACATGAGTAACGTAAAATCTGAAAATAGATAAAAAAAAGCCCAAGTCTACCTATAGTGCTTCACATAAAGAATGTGGATAACACCTCTACTACATAGTTTAAATGAAACATGTACAATGATATGCAAATAATGCAAAAAAAATATTCTACAACACCTCTCTCACCACTAGTCTTCATAGCTCTCCCAATTTCTTTACGTTGAACCATATGAAACCAAACATCCAAGAAGAATACCATGACTAAAGAGAGAACATGTAAATCAAGCATTGTCCTTGTTCCACACTAACATGTACGAAGCTATATAATGTAAGATCTCCTTCACCATTCCCATAGTGAAAGGATGTCAACATCTAACATTCAAATCAAATGAAAACATGGCAACAATAGATGTAAACCTCTCATATGAAAGGTAGATCAAACCAACCAATCATTCCAACAACAAAGGGAATATCCCTGTTGGTTATTGTTAACAAACGAAGAAGGCCTTAGAAAATATCAATGAGTCTGCCAAACCCAATTCTTGAATACCTGCTAGATGAGTGGCCAAAAAATGAGATAAAGTGTATATTACTTTATCTCCTACACTTCAGGTTTTTGCAGACCCGGGAGGGTGTTCCCACAATGCCAAATAGATAACTTATTTCAACAATTTACACATACATTGTAAATCAAGGTAGATATATTCTCATTAATAGTAAATAAGATGAAATCATTTGTAAAGATGACAATTCTTTGAGTTAATTATGCATCTTAAGCTGAGAATGTAAAATAACAACGAACAATAGGTGGGTCAATGATTATTTTAAAATATTGCTCTCAATTTGGGTGACTGAAACCACAAGAAAGGTTTAAAGGGTTAGAGATTAGTGCCATTATCTATGGGCTAGGATTTTGCATAAATTGAAACATAAGGCATGTTTAATTCTGAGCAATTATGATCTAGTGATATCACCTTGTAATTCACAAATCAATGACTAAGTACTAAAGACTACTTATCAAATCCAAGTGACCTCATATATGAACCCATGATCTAATCCAAGCATTTTAACTCATTCCATAAACAAGAGCCAAAACCAGATCACATATCAAAGTATAACACGATGACAATTAATGAAATGATCATTGATCAGTATTTTCATTAATGATTCCAATACAAAACCAAAATGGAGAGACTATAGACTCAAAAAAACTCCATTATTATTCGAATATACTCAGAAACCATACATTTAACTAAATTCACTATCTAGACTCAAAGCATTAGATAAGGACTCAACATATCTACTTTGTGTTCTATATTTTCTCTGTAGCTCCAAAATTTCAACAAAAGATCCACACAAATGGCCCTGAATTCCCTTTTATAAAATAAGGGAGCAAAACAAGCCACATGCCAAGCGTACACATGTCACACTTCAATTGGATCGCCCAAAGGTATATTCCTAAATTCAGTTATATTTGCAATAAAAAATGAAGGGAATACATATAAGACAAAGAATATTTACATTTGCAGTAGAGAGAAACTTTGCGTTTTCAAAAGCACATGTCAACAAGAGCGCATCCAATTCATCGAGAAAAATGACAAAATGATGTAGACCATAGGTGAGTTAGCATCTCAATCAACATTCCATATCATCAACAACCGATACTTCACTGTGAAACATATGTTTTAACATTGTAACCTCTGAGGCTAGACCTATACAATACGTGACCTAGTATATGTTTCACAAACCAAACTTACCAACATAAAAATTTCCCCACTCCTCATATTCTTCCTCAGACGGCCAATCAAACTCCATAATTTTGTCCATGGATTTCCTATAAGGGGAGTACTTGGTTACCACCACATTAGATTCTTTGTCAAAATCCTCCAAAAAGCTGATAAGAAATGTCAACCTCCCTAGAGTGTTATTGAAGACATCAATATTAACCTCTTTGCAAATTTTATTTACTTGGGAATCAATAACCTCATCCAGTTCCTTCTTCCACACCTAAAATGGTTTCACTTCATAATTGGCCACCTCAATATCTAGTAGTGGTTCCAAATCAGTGTGGTTATATTGAGCTATCAATTCTATTATCTTTTGTTCCAATGTGGCTGCATATCCCTAAAACTTTTGCTTGCTTAACTCACACATAAACTCATAAACTAGAAGCACTAGAGGGTACTTATCTTCATGTTGGCTAGCTCCCACTAATTTCATCTTCAATATTTCAACTCTCAGTACCCATTTATTCAAGGTTGGTATGGCTAACACCTTATCTCTTTGGGACAATCTCATTGCACACACCATTAAAGCATAGTTGTCATGCACACTATTGAGTCTATCCTAAATCTTCCCATTTAGATGCTTTAAGGCAGTGCAGAAATTTTTTGATATGTTCTCATACATTGTATCTTGAGCTTTCTCTAGCAATTTCTTATATGTTTCAATCTACAGAAGCAATTGATCTCTGTCAAGTAAGCTAGAGCTTGGTCTACTTATTTCTTCCTTTGCAATTGATTCTTGTCCTCGATTATATGGTACTATTGCTAAAGCCTGGCTATGAGATGACTATTGCACAAATGTCATTGGAGAAATTGAAGGTGGGTGGCTTGAGCTAGGCTAACCCTATTCTCTCTATACTTCCTCTCTTTGTTTATAGAATTCCAATTTAGTTTCTAGTGTAGCCACTTTCTGTTGGCTATTGCTATAATCATCTAGGAGTTCTCTATATTTAACTATGAGATTATCTCTTTCCAAGGTGAGAACCTCTTCAGTTGACCAGGTAAATCTGGCAACATTAACTACCATATCTGCAGCTTCTAAAGTCAAGGTATCAACAACTCTTTTTACAAGCAATTGTACACTAAGTTCTGATGGCTCTGCCAGGGCTGGTTTCCTAGATGTCGAAGATAGTGACCATATGGCTGAAGGCTTAACCTTGAAGTACCATTTCCAGTTCTTCCTCTATTTGTACAAGATGTCTTTCAACCCTTCTTATAGCATCTAAAACAATAGCATCAAAAATATTCCACTCTGGAAACAATAGCACACCACACTTCTTCACAAGCTCTCTTCCCTCCAGGGTATTAATCTTTTTGAACTCATCTTTCATAATGCTTCTTACATTTTCCTCAATGAAACTTTCAGGTGATTCAGGGTGCAAGCTCCTTTCAATGGCCACCTTCTCTACATAATCTGCAATACATAATCTGCAATCTTGGTTTTCCACCAGAAGTCTTGGAATGTTGAGGTTTCAATGAAAGAATCATCTTCCATAAACTCTTTGTTAACCTCTACCCTCAAGTCATCTACAGTATTCAATCCACATATATAAAGTTTCCCCAATCTAAGGATGCTTTGTCTTGAACTTGAAGCAATTGCTCCTTCATGAGGAGGCATTCCAATTTGCATTTCCTTAGGGGTAACATAGATATCATCTTCATCTGTGTCAGAATAATCAACCACTCATCTTGATTTAGTTCTTTGCTTCTTTTGAGGTGGTTTCTCAGGAGGGGCATAACTTTCAGGAGGTGAATCCAGGTCAATTATAGGCAAAGAGGCCTGTGTAGGAGGAGTTGGCATTGCACTCTTGGGAGAGTTTTCTTTTAGCTCTTCAAAAGTGGTAGGGGCTATTGAGCTCCTTTCCTCACTTGCTACTTTCTTCCTCCTAGAATAAATCCTCAATTGTTTGGGTGGTTGATATGGAGGTCTTTCTTCTAGTGTCATTTCAACATTTTCCTCAACCACCATTTCCTTTCCTTTATCAGGAACCTCCCATTTCTCTCTCAAAACACCAACAACATTCTCAAAAAATTTCATGACATACATGGCCCTATTGAAATCACCATGTATGTTTGGCAGAGGATCATATTGAGGATTATTCTTCTTCTTAGCTTCCACCATCTTTCTATAAGCCAGGTATTTGTCTTTTCTTTCATCTTGTTCCTCAAATTTGAAAACATTCCTAATAACATCCTCAGGGTAATCAAAATCATGTACAAAGGTACCCATTTTCTTATCTTCTTTGATTTTACTAATGAAGCCTTTAGGATCATGATTCCTCAGGCTCATAGTCTTCAATTTATATGGAGCTAATAGATGTTCTAATTCATTCAATGTCTCTTTTGTCATAATGTAATCTGCAAATATAGTCCACTCTGGGAAGAATGACCCTTTGCTTGCTGATTTAGGTAAATGTGCTTCTTGTGAAGCTCCTAATTGCCTCATGATCTCAAGGAACCCTATTCTCAAAGGAACATCTATGGGAAAAACATATGGGCACAAACCACTACCATATATCCTAAAAATTATCTTATTAGGATACAAAATCAAATCTCCCCAATTATGGCTCAAATTCAAATATGGCCTCAGCACCCTAGGTCTCAATAACTCATGGATTTCCTTAGGGATCCTAGGTGGTTCATATACCAAGGCCCTCCTTATCTTGGATGTAAAAGCATTTATAAAAATTAAAAAATTATACCTCTTATCATCTTTATCCAAGATATGGGTCCAACACTAAATAGGTAAGTCAACATCATCCCTCTTCCTTTCCAATGTAATCTCCTTCTCAAAGGCTCTCTATCCTTTATATAGGAACATATGCATTAACAATGAGTACCACTAGAACTTCACCCATTGTTTTCCCTCTTGCAATTCAACTAAGCCCTTATGGATGTGTTCAGCCAGATACGTTCCATAATCATAAACAATACTATACGGTGGGTGTTGAAGATGTGCATCCATGTAGCTATACTCCTTTTGTAATGTGTCAAGTGGATTGACACCAACAATTTGGTACAAAGAATATACAGTCTTCCTAAAATAACTGGAAAAATAGCTCATTGGGAAAGGTTTGAGCTCTCTATCATCAATCCTAACCTTCCTCCTTTGTTTTCCAATTCCAGTCACTGCAGTATGTAAAGGCAACATCCTTTTTCTGATAAACACCTTGGTATTGTTGTACTCTGTTCTAATAGTATCCATGTTCAAAGGGACCATTTCTTGACTCCATTGATGCAAGTCAAAGACTTGTTCAATTTCTTCCCTGGTTATTTCCACCATAGCTAGCCCATCAAATGATTTGATTGTCCTCTTGACTGGGTCATATTTTGATGTGATATCTTTTAGGAGATCCACATCCATGTACACATTTGGAACAATCAGTTTCCCCATATCCAACTTCCATGGGTTGCTAAAAAGGGCCCCGAGGTTCCTATTTATGAACCAATGTTGAAACATTTTCCATCCCATGTAAGGTACCTCAACATCCTTGATGAAGCAAGCCTTATCTATTAACGCTTCCTTCACAATAGGGCCATGAAACAATACCCTACCCTCTTGCTTCTTACCTGTAGAATGGGGTAGCAAATCAATCACATCCTAAGAAAGGGTTCTAGACGGGGTAGAGGAGGAAGCACCTTGAACTTTGGGAGCCATGGGCTTGAATATACAAGAGTTCTTATGAGGGAATTTTAACCATTCAGTTCCTAATTGCAATTTTTGGCTTAGGAAAAGAGCTAATTCTGGGCAATTTATAGGGCTATGGATTTTAAAAGAAAAGATTAACCCTAATTTAATGTGATGAAAGAAGAAAGATAAAACACACTCATTTTAAAACAAATTAAAAGCAACCCTAATTTAGAGAACCCTAATGCCAGCCAAGAGAACTTTTGCGATTCACTTCTCAACTCTTTGTATTTCCTTGGAGATGTCTTCAAATCTCAAACAAACAAGAGTCAGTTGCATGAATAATTTTTGAAGGGAATTGAATAGGTTTATAGGTCACCTTTTCCATTAATGCCCATTCGCGTGAAGCAAAACAATTGCAATGGGTGTACTTCATAGTTTTGAATACATGTCATTGATTCATGGCTGAGCTGGGTATCTCGGATGACTCAGATTGAGTCAAACATATTTGAATTCACAACACCATTTTAGCTCAGATGGACAGCCAATAGAAATTTTCTAACATGACTCTCCCCATGTATGTGAGGGCACCACCCTGTAATAGTTGTAGAATGCACTTGGCAACATCTCACAGGTCACACCATTTTTTAAAGAGCTTGCATCTTTCCTCCATGAGCTAGCGGGGAATGAATGTGATCATTTTCTTTGTTCTAGTAGCACCATCGATCTTCAAACTTAGGGAGTTGAGATGGGACAAGACAATTGGGCCCATTTACACGTGGTGTTACTTTGCTAACCCCGCAACAATTAAACTGCACTCACCTCAAATGAACGGGCCAGCGGGGAATGGTCCAGATGAAATCCTATCATCTCATGATCATCAAACCTACACGAACGCAACAGTTAGTTTTAAAAATGGGGCCTTGACTAGGCTGACGAGAATTTACCCCTCGGGGATTTATGACTTAGACATAAGTCATTCGTATGTGAAATATTGAAGGCCAACCTTGGGAATATTTGAAACACCTCGCAATCAGGGATGACCGAACAGTCCTAAAAAAAGGGGCCAATCAGAAATGTTAAATGATGACTCAAGAGGTAACTTATATCGTTAGCAACCAGACAAACAAATCAATGAAGAAATAAGATATTCGAGGATTATATGGGGATTTTGGATGACAAGGCTATTCAAGTAAAACCATAAAGGCTGTGTGTGATCAACATACCATGCTGATATTGAGGATAGAGGACCTCAAAATATCAAGGATTTTTAGGGGTCTAACAATGCCCAAAGCCACAAAAAAGTTATTGTACCTCTCCAAAAAATTCCTCAAAACTAAATCCATAGCTCAAGAAAAAAACATGGAGAACAATGGAAATCCATAAACCATGCATCTTCTTCTTAACAAGTCTTCAAAATGTTTATATTCAAGACTATCTCATATGAGAAGAGAAGATACAAAATAAAAAATAAATTTGATATTCAGGTGGGAAAAACCTCTCAATCATTCAACTTTCAAGTAGACCAAGAGTGAGATACAGGTTTTTCCTATACACACAATTCTAGAAATAAGAGCTTTTAATAAAGAACAACCTTATCTTTCAGTCCATAATGGATTCAAATCCATAACTAGGTGTAGGATCCTTAGTCTTTCTACTAAAATCCTTGTCAAAGAGTAACCATATCAAGATAGGACCCCATAGATAAGAGATCTCTTAGCTCACCCAAGTCTCTCTAGTCTCCATGAGTATCCACTAATCAATTCATGCAAAATTCAAATGCAACCCTACAAAACTATGAAGCTTCAATAAAATGATTAGTACTAAAAACCAAAGAGAACCGAACAAGACCACTACCAAAGTTCCAACTACAGAATCAAGAACACAAACATGAAATCATTGTCTAACACCTCTAAACTACATATCATGGAGACAAGTGAATTTATATCATGCCAAAACTCTAATACAAAATCAAGAGTAAATCATGACATAATAAAAATCATACTCTAAATCAAGAAAAATGTCCAAACACATGAAAATAAACATCCATCATCAAATGATGAATTCACATCACTACCAAAGCTCCCACTAAACCATGTAACCAAGCTCTCCAATAATCATGATAACCATCTCCTAACTAAAGATCCTCCATGGCCTCAACAAAATAAAATAATTCAACACCATGAGCTCCCAAAAGGTAAAGTACAACCACAATAACTGAAGCAAGAAGTACAATCTCTACACATCCTTTATCAATAGAACAAGATTTCATTAAGCTCTTACTACAATCTAAGTACAAAATCCAAGATATCCTTATGGCACCAAAAAATACTACAAAAGACCATCCATATTCTAATCAAAGATTATCCGTGGCTCTATACACACTATAGCAACAACAACTTAGAACCAAAATCTTGAAACAAAGAAGATATAACATATAATGTAAATGCATAAAGCTCCCATTGAAATTAATACCAAGTTATACATGAAATTATGACCAATACCATTTCTAAAAATATAAATAAAAGTGAACAGAGTTTCTCATGCACCATAAACAACTATATTAGGTATTCCCAATAACCACCTCTCACTCCAATAAGCATACCAATGTAATAATGATGGCCAATAATATGGCCTACCAAATAGAATCCATATCAGATAATTTTACAATATCTACAAATATGCATCTCAAAGGATACGTACATAATCAATTCTCTAATAAAAAATAACTAAAAAATAAATTCAACCCCACATCAGTATCATGTGAAACATAGATATTTAGGTATAACATGTGAATTTCCAAGACTTAAAAACTAGGATCAATGCTAGATCTAATTTTCCAAATAAACCCACATAGGAGTAACTATAGATCAATAAGAACCCTGCAACTGTATTCATCTTGAACACCTTGAATATAGTCCCACTATAGATCTATATACCACATATTTTAGTTAACATGTAAAATATGACCATCTCTATAAATATTAAATCCATTTAAACATGATCTAGAAATTTACATCAAACATGCCATCTAAATAATGTAATAAGAACATGTCTACAAACCCATAGCTAAAATCAAGAGTAAACTGCAACCTAATAGGAAAACCAAGTTGTCTAGGAGCTTATAATATATACAACATATCAGCTCCACAACTCACAAAGAGGTTAGTGGCTTATCTTCTAGTCATTTCATGTATCTAAGGGCTAAAACCATGAAGTAAACAAAAGCACTCTATTATGTAGTCCATATTGAGGGTGTTTCTCCATATGACCAAGATGTCAAACCCATCCAACATGAACACCTTCTCACTACACATGACCACAAGGTAAAGGAACAAAACCACCAAAAAAGAGCTCCAAGTTACCAATATATAACCAACTCCATAAAGATCTATAATCATGAGCTTCCAATGTCCAACATAGATCACATTGACAATATCCATGGCCTCCAATCTCACAAATTTGTAAAAAAAGGTTAGCTTAATGAACATTTATTGCATCCCAATAATCCTTTCAACAACCTTCAATTCCTTCTAAAAAATTCCCACAATCTTTCCAAGCTAAAAAATCAAGAAAGAAGGAATACCTAGAACCTAGTTAACCATCAGCTCTGATACCAAATGATGAGAAATAAACAAGCTCTAATAACAATTGTTGGGAAATTCAATATCTATCCAAATATGACTTCAATGGATGAGATACAAGGCTTGGACTACAACAACATAAAACTATAAAATTTATATACAAATTTTAAAATTAAGTTGTCTTAATATGGAATTTCCATGATTACATCCATCTTTTTCATGATGCCAAAAATCAACCAACATAACATGCTTAAAAACACTACCTTATGTGAACTTATAGCAGCAATACATAAATAATAACATCACCATAAAATAGCAACAATGAGACACAAATCATCAACAAAAGGGGATCACATAACACAATATTTACATGGAGAAACCCTTGAGGGAAAAAAAATCCACCAAGAAGAGAGGCCAAGTATGCATTATCTTCAAATAATAAGATTACAATACGTTCATTTACATTCTAATCTTTGCCTCCAACATGGAAACACCTGTGGACCTATGAAAAACCTCCTTATGCCTCAACCTATCCTTGTTCCTACAATGAAACTCTACATTCAACTATCACTCGTACTTTCTACATCCAAGAGGCTAAATTTATAGGCTTGTGAAGGAATCTAATGCACCAAAAATGGTTCCCAAATATATCCCTTCATTCCAAACATCCCCAACCCTCAATTACCTCCTTAGAATGTGAAAAAACACCAATTTTGGCTCCAATATTTTCCCTCCAACTTGGGTGCCCAAACTTGGAAGATAAATATTACATTAAATGCAATAAATGATGGAATACCAAGAGACACCTATTTCCTCATTCCAAGCTCCCACTTGGAGAATACCAAAAGTCAATAAATTTTACTTATATTTTATTATCACATTCTAGGAATCCACAGGCATAGAAAATAATGTTAAATATTCATGTCCACAACTCACCTTTACTGGTACTAGTGGATGTTGGCCCCACAGTTGTCGTTGCACCAAAAGATTGATCTGTTAATGCCTGATACAACTACCAGAGTTAACAAATCCACAAGAGGCGGATAGTCCATGCCAAAAATCTAGAGGGGAGCACTAACCATCTGCCGACAATCTCCCCCTCAACATTACCTGAGGGGATTCAAACCCAACACCTTTTGCTCTAATACCAATTGTTGGCCCCACAGTTTTCATTGCACCAAAAGATTGATCCATTAATACCCGATAGAACCGCTAGAGTTAACGGATCCATGGGAAGTGGTTAGTCCATGTCACAAATCCTGAGCGGAGCATTGACCATCTGCCAATAGTGGAACCCATCACCCCTTATGAATGAAATACAAACAATGGTGATAATTAATATTAAAAAATATTTACCCAATACACCCTTGTTAGACACACAAGACAATTGAGAGGGGAGGTGAATCATTTGTGCATTAAAAATTTAAAACCTTATTAAGTATGTGGACAAATGAAACAAAACATCCACAAAATTCACAATAGAAAACTAGAATTTTACATGGAAAATCCTATAAGGGAAAAACCATGATGAGGATGAACTCAGTATATGAAAATCAAAACCAATTACAAGAGGCTCACTTCCTAGAGGACTCACTATCCAAAAGAAAAAGGCTCACTACTAAGGAATTACTACCCAAGAAGATTGCTTCTTCCAGATTGTAAAGAAACAATTACAGGGAGGTTCACTACCTCAAAGAAACTAGAGAAACCACCACAATTTATCTTTACCATTTGCAACCTTCAACTCACTACCTCTAGTAACTTATGGCACACTAAATTGTAGACACCTTCTACACACTACTTTTAGTATTCTAAGGAATTCTTGCTCACATTTGGTCTCAAAATATGTTCACATATACATCATTCCATACCAAACACATCTCTGAATATTTGACCTTGCATATATATCTTCTACAACCTCGAATAACCTTCTCTAGGTCAACCTTAATGAAACGTATGCACCTCAAACATGCAACCACCAAATAGGTTAGCTCCAAAAACTTATGTGGTGGAAAGAAGTGAGGTACTACCACATCAAGAGTTAAACAAGACCCAAATCTAAACTCACACACTACACTAGGATTCTACAAACCACAAAGCTTGCCCGTAAACAATGCTAACACACCAGGGTGGCCAAGCCAGCATTAACACTATCAAGCAACCAAATTCATACTTCACCAAGGCTGAAAAAATCCTACGGAATATGTGGCAACATTACACAACATCCTAGAATATTCCAACATAAAAAAAACATTCAAAAACACTAGCACAAACACATGAAACTGGTAATACTATCATCTGGTGCAACTAGTCAAACTTCAATTGAGATAAAACTCAAGATCTAAGTTTGTAGAGCAAACAAACACTAAAAAATCAATGAGAAAGTAGGTATAGGAATAATTAGCACATTCCCAAATCCGTAAGACAAGAAACTTCAATGTAGAGAAGTGTAGATCAATTCTATTTCTCCCAGATATCCCTCTTCACAAGCCATAGACAATCTAACACACTATCAAACATATCTTCTACAACTGCATGATCTAGAACCTAAAAATATAGATATAACACCTTCAAATACTTTTGATCATCAATTCTGAACCACACAAGTACATCTTCAATAATGAAGAAACGTGAAGTAAAATACAAAACACTTCCCAGTCACCTTGTACAATCTTTATGCATTTTTTTTCAAAAGCACTTGGAAACCAAGTAACCCTACTACATCTGCAACACCTACTCAACACCATACACACCTTCTCAAAATATCCATACCAGAGGTTGACATCAATGACAACACTTATGACAACATAGTGCAACAACCCTAAGTTCCTAGAGACACTTTCCAAGGATGTTGGAATCATGCAATATGATATAGGATTTACAAGGTGAATGACACCTTGATCCTAAAAATCTCTCATAGAAAGATATTGGTTATTCATCTATTTCAAATTTCTAACATGGTATCAAAACTTATATTTTGAGAGTTTTATGTACTTAAATTCATGATTAAGAGATTGGATTTTTTTGTATGATCTTGTAAATTCTTGTATGCACTTCTCTTGCATTTAAATTTTTTTAGAGAATTGGACAAGAATTATGAAGATCTTTTAACCCTATAATGTGTGTTTTTGTGATATTTGGTTATTATAGCTATTTTGGATATATTCACAACTCTTTTTATCATCTCATTTCATCTAGGATGCTCAAGAAAGTCAGATTTGGATTTTGTTTCATTCAATTTGGCCGCCCTATGACACAGTAGAAAACAAGGGTTTGAAGCATAGATCTAGCGAACAACTTTTTATAGGAGCATTTTCAGCTTAAAAGAACCTTTCCATTGCCCAAAAGCCCCTATTTTTATTAAAAATTTATCCATTTTATATGAATTTGATTTTTGGAAATTTTTAATTTTGTTAGGAGGGTCGTACTATAGGCTGAATTCAACCACTTTAAAAAATATATAATTTTTCACCATGGTGTCTGTTTTTGGTGAATGAGATATCAACAGAAAGATGGAGACAAGTACTTTCAATCCAAAGAAGTATTGACAATAATTTTTTTCATTTTGTACCATATATTGTAGGTTGATGTTGTTTGTTGAAAATTTCTTCAATATGCCATAAATTTCACCGCAATGCTCCATTTTTTGGAAACATATAGGCGTTGGAAATTTATTGAAGAGAGCTACATGGCTAGTTTTTAAAGATTTTGTCTCATGTTAATTTTTTATTTATTTTATTTATTTTTTTCTATTATGGGTCTATTAAGCATTGTATTTTGGAAAAAAAATTGTAAGCACACTAAACTATAAAGTGTCAACCTTTTGATATTTGGGGGAGGGGGTGATTTTTTATGCCAGTGAAAAGGGTGGTGTATTGGTGTTATTTTGATGACTCTTTGCATTAATCTTGGGGTGATTATACATGCAATTTTTAATCATGAACTAAGATAAAGTTCCATTCATGAGGAGTTAATCGTGTCTCTTAAAAAAAATTTCCATCCCTTTTTGTCAAGCTAAATTTAGAGAGCTATTTGTGTTGGAGAAAAGGGATAAAGAATCATTTCCTTAAGAAGGATCTACTTCCGTATCTCCTTGGACTCAATCTGGAGCCAAGTGACTATGATCAGAATAATGCATGGTTTAACATTAATTACATGGTCTATGGACTAATGTCTTGCTATATCTAAGGATACTCTACATCATATAGAGCATGTCGAGTTCCCTTTCACTACTTGGACCATCATCCAACAGTTGTATGGAGACATTGGATCTTCATCTGAAAGTTCCTTGCATAACCAAACTATTGTGGATGATACTAATACTTATGTTACCCCATCTTGTGTGGACACATCCTTTTTGGATGATCAATTCATTGATATCCCATCAACAATACATATTACATACTCAGAGTTCAAAGATTCTTCTTTGAAACCAAACATATATTTTTTATTTGTAGAGTCCCTCATTTTGGATCTAGATGACACTATTGAGGATGTATGTCTTCTCTTTGAGGATAAATATTTCATCATTTCATATGTTGCTACTTTAGAGTCCAGTATTGTTTCTTTGAAATTTTCCAGTGATTCCTTGCAATAGGACATCCATGGTCTTTTAGATTTATCTTTCTGGGATGATCTCTTGAGGTATTTTAGACTTGTTTATGGAGATACATATTATACATTTTGAAGACACTATTGATTGTATTCATCTTTTCTTTGATGAATTTAATTTTTCTTTGGTTGTTTTGGGGGAAAATTCTGACCCTCTTGTTCATTCTCTATATGACCATTCATTCCAGTTTGACATGAGTGTGGATACTTTGGATAAAAATTTGGAGAAGACATCTTTAGAGGAGATACTTGAGTCTTTGGCTTGTGTTCTACATTAGTCTCTAATAGATTCTAATTTATTTTTCAGTCGTGTGGCCTAAAACACATGATTTGATTATGGCATCCTTCAACATTAATATGGGGACACTTGAGAAGAGTTCAAAAAATTCATACATCTTGAGTTTTCTTCCTACATATTCCTTTTAGGAGTGGGGAGATATTTTTCATATGCCATTGGTTTTGTTTCTTCCTAAGGTGAGGAAATTTTCTTGATGATTGTGGACCATCTTCTACATCCAGTTTCAGGAATTTACCATTGGATCTATTTGGGGGATTTCTTTATCCTTCCATTTCATTTCTCTCTCTATTATGGGGGAGTGTACTTACTTTTTGTGGGAGGGGGATTATTCATCTTTGGGGGGATTTTATATGTACATGGGTATCTAACATGGCCTCATTTTCTGGGACCCATCATATTTTACATCCTCCTAAGTTGTGCTTAAGGGGGGCATTGCTATAGGTTTTTCTTTTCCTAGTGGGTTAATTTATTTTCCCTTAGTCATAGGTTTTTCCTACACTTTTATTAAGCTTGATTAGGGTAATAAAATGAGCTTACTATTTAATAATTAGGAGATAAGGTTATGAGTTTATTATTAATTATTGGTGGTCAATTCCTGTTGGTTGTATTTTCCACCTCCATCCTCTCCTTAGTTCTATATAAAATCACTACCTAGCTTGTATTTGCATACTCTTGCATATTCATTGTTGCATATGTTGACATACATGTACATTGATGCATGTATTCATTATTTTGCAACTTTTTTTTGAGCTTCTAATGCAATCTTTTCATCTTGACATTTGCACATCTCTTGAAATTTTGGGTCTATAATTGTGTTATTTCATTTATAGTTTTATAGCTTTTCTCGCTCATAAAAAGATCTTGTTTATTCATCTATTTTAGATTTCTAATAAATTTGTACTCGTAATAGATAAAAAATGAATAATGACATGTAAATTTATTAAATTCATTCCTCTAGTTCTTGTAATTTAAAATATTATAATATTGAATGGGCATCACTGTATTTTTTTGTGTTTTATTCCCAATACATGGATTTAATATTTGATAAGACTTAGTTGATCAAGAGAGAAGTGACAACCAAAAAGATAAAGGTACTAGTGACTACCACCAATACCATCAAATTTATGTCATTATTATTATATCCCCATCCACTATAGAGTTTAATTTTTAATAAATGCTCTCACTTTCAATGTTTGTTCAAGGTTTTAAATTGATGTTATTAATATCTTTACTTTTTTAACAATATTTTTTTAGTGTGCTTGATTTTCTAACTATAAGCTCTACATGTTGTGATCATATGTCCATATTTATAAATATATTATAATTTAGAAAAATAAATTAATACAAGTTTCACTAAGCTTATTGAATAAATATTTGAAAAATTTACAGTCTAATTGTTGTTGCCTCTTTAATAATAAATTACTAGTATTAATATATCAATGGTATGCCATAATAGATAATTTTATCAATCATTATTCATTAATTACTCCACCTTTGACAATGTCTATTGAATTTCTTCTTATATAAGATCATTTCCATTCTTATTGTTATATAGTGTTGTGTATTTTCATTTTACTTTGCTTAATATTTTAATAATAAAATTTTGACTTAATACGTGAGTTTGGATTTATCCATAAAAATGGGAATACAAATATGTTTATAGGTTTCATACCATTAAACTAAGAAAATTTTCTTTTTTAAATAATACATAGGTCAAAATTGACGTTTCACATATTATCAAAATTGGCACTCTAGATTATTTTCCATAACGTATATTGATAAGTGTCATTGCTTCTATTTTTCTTCATAATATCATGGATGTAATATATGATGTGTGATTGACAAAAAACATAGGCAAATATCTAATTTTAAGGCCTTTATTTTAGGGTGATCACACAATAGTGGGTTACAATTCACTTGACAAACAAAAATGGGATGGGCGTGTTTTTTTTGGACAGTGTTGATGACGATTTTACTCACAGTAAAAAATTTGAATAAAATCTCCATAGACAAGACTGTGAAGAGCCTATCTTTCTTGAAAGATATTGTAACGCCCCGCCGTGTGAACCCCAAAGGACAAAAAAACATAATAATTATAGCACCTTTTTTTTTTTTTTTTTTTTTTTAAGTAAACATAACATACATGTATTACACATTAAATCATGACATGAATTCCATTTAAGCAGATTCACTAACACATACATCCCTTGGGGTACACGAAGAGTCATTACGAGACTGAGATCCACACAACAACAATAAAGAATAAAATCCAAAGATATAATCCATAACAAAATAAACATTAACAAATATAACATATACATGATAATCATTGATAAGAAACCATTCAAGTACATAAATACAACATATAAATAATTAACTCAACCCAATGAATAACAACTGCCATGGCCAATAACCACACCGAGTTAACATTACATCACAGTAAAATGTTCTAAAGGTACAATGATACAAGAGTGTTTCCAAACATATATGGAAACCATACATAAGATAACATAATACAAATAAACAGATGAAAACTAGCTCCAAGATGGATACAACTCTGGAGTCGCTGCAACCGCACCAATCCGCACCTCTCGATCCTCGACTGGGGACCCAATGGGGTGCTTAGCACGTTCCACCCGACCATGTGAGTCCGAAGACCCACCCCCCGTGCTAGGAGCTAACAAGAAAGAGACCTCAACCAAGAACATCCAAAAAGGGAACCACAAGACTCAATGCCATACAAAAGTATCATAAAACTCAAGGATTACCATGACATAATCAACAACACCCAAGAGTCAACATAATAACTTAAAGTCATAAACCCCATCACATAAAACAAAACAATGATCAGCAAACAAGTAACCAAAGGATGATCATGAAACGCTTCCAAGTCAAACTCAATTAATAAACATAATACAATTCTAAATTGCAATTACACAATACAATAACATCATATCACAATACCAAAAGAGTACAAGTCATCAATATCAATGAGATCATCCAAAACCACAAAGTACATCAAAGATGTGATAATAATCATAAAATGATTTAAGTCAATATAAACAACCAACTTAACCAATCTCCCATAACATACTTCCAGAGGAACACAATAAAGTAAAACACATGGGAAACTAGGGGAGAGTGTCATCGCATAGTCCTACATGGGCTATCATGTGCTCTTCCTCCCAACTGGAGGTGCCGGTCCCATCTATGGCTGTCCTGTGCTCTTCCTCCCAACTGGAGGCGCTGGTCCATAGGGTGACTCATGCGGAGCCGTAGACCTCTCGTGAAGACGAGGTCACGACCTTGCCAACCACGGCCTTCTCAGCCTTCCATTAGCCTACGGAAGCACTAATGAAGACGAGGCATCCATTTTATTAATCTTGTAATGATATTACTACCCAACCCTCCTAAGTTAATTATTAGGTTTTCACTTAATTACAAACTCACTCGTGGGTTATCCTGTGCTCTTCCCCTTAAGCGGGGCGCCGGCCCCCACGAGGAGCCACTCTCCCTAGAGACCCAACCACATAAAACCAAGAAACCAAGGGTTGTACAACATAACAAGAATATTATATCACAACTGAGAAGCATGCGAGGCATTACCCATCTCGCTATAAATACAATTTCCAAGTCTCAACAAATTTGTACAACCCTTTTAAAATCATGAAACCAAAAACACTTGCCACATCAAGGGCCCATAAAGAGAGAGAACATCAATTATCAATCATCTCAAGCCTCTGGAAGCCAAAAGAATGAAAACCCACAAACAAGGGTAAAGTGAAGCAACAAGAATATTTCTCCAATAATTCCAACACAAGGATAAAATTTCCTCAAATATGAGAGTAAATCAGAAAAGCCATAACAAGGAAAGATTCATCAAGACCCATCTACAAATTAACAATGGTGTCACCTCAAATAGGAAGACGCAAAAGAAAATCAACCTTTAATCAAAATCACTTAATAAAACCAAAAGCCACCAACTAGGCATTCCATGGGAGACCTCAATTTTCTCCTCACTAGAACCCCCTTATGATGGTACACAAACCACTTTCATAAAAACAACATAGCAATGACAACAATAATTGCAAGGCCACCAGATCAATTTCAATTCAAATATAATGAGTGAATATATTAAAATAAGATCAACCACCCCATCCAAACCACATAAACAACTTTGATACAAAATAAATCAGAAATCCAAGAAGATCAACTTCCCACAACTCATCAACAAAATACAAATTCCCAATTACATTGCAACAAAATTTAAATGACAAAGGATTCCTTGAATCAAAACTAACCTCCAAAGGCATTCACACCAACATGGAACCACCCAAAAACAATCCTTCAACAACAAAGGTAAAAGCATTCAACCAGGCATCCAAGGCACCAAATTTAAGAACACCTTAAATACTCAACCACTCACAACTCCACAACAACACTTATATAATAAACATCAATCAACAATTCAATCGAGAACAATATTTATTAACCAATCAATTAACGACCAGAACTAAATAACTTTACAACTTACCCATACTAAAACAATTCATGATAACCATCACAAGTATTCTAAAAGTCTTATTCATCAAGAGAACTTACAAATCAACCATTAAATAAATATAAAGGAAGTCAATTTCCAAAAGATTAAAAATCCCATTTAACACATAAACTATCCAATTCGAGAATATCCTAATCAATCTCTTATCATACCCATACATTTAAATTTCCTCTTTCACCATACTAACTTAACATTCACTTCCAATATTTAAATTAATTGAGAAAACCATTTAAGACCAATTGTCTATACTTTAAAATGACAATAATAACAATACTCTACATACATAAACTACATATTAGAACTTACCACCTTAAAATCTTAAATCTATCTAAATAAATTTACACACACAATTACGTTTAAAAACCACTACGCATTTATATTTATTTTAATTCTTTTTTTGAGGAGGGAATGTAAAAAGAGAAAAGATCTGTTCTACGAATCCAACAATACTACAAGATGAAATATAAAAAGAACAACTTATTTAATCCCATAATAAATTATATTCCCAAAATATTCACATTTAAACAAGAATGAAATAAACAATGCTGTTTTACTTTCGTAATAGATTTTTTCTTTTGCTAACAATATCCTTTCCAAGTTATAATTTAACAAATCAATAAAACAGATTTCTTTCTATTTTACTAATATTTTCCTTGTAAAAATTCCTGCTTTATTTTTAATTAGAAAAGAAACAGAATCTAAATATCTATTTTCTAGATAACAGATAAATTACAGAAAATATAATTTTAATCAAAACAGATTATATTGATGCATTTGTTTGCTAACAGTTAAATCAACAGAATATCTATTAAACAGATTTAAAATAGTATAGATATATTTTCTTCTTGAATAACAGAAAAATTGATTAAATAATACTACAACCAGAATTAATAAATTAATCTTTATATATATATATATATATCTACAACATATATATATATAGATATATATATACAAATATTCATATATATATATATATATATATACATATATATACATATACATATATATATATATACATATACATATATATCAAATAAAAATCCGCACAGAAATCATATATTAAAAATCGCATATCAAACATTATGTTTAAACATATTAAAATTCAAGTGGGATTTAATCCCAACACAGCCGCATAGAAGACCGGACCCCGCCGGCCGTGGGCAGTCTACGGACTGCACACGGAGTCCAAAGGACTGCCGTGGATAGTCTGTAGACTGTCCACGGTATCGACGGTACCGTCTGGCCCAAAGGCGGTGTGGTGGGTACGGCCGAGGCCGTCCCCCACACAGCCTATATACATATACATATGAATAAAAAAATGAAATCAAATGGTATGAACAGTGCGACGGGTTTTCACAATTTCAAATTTCCAAACAAATTTCCATTAGATTATAAAAATATATATATATATTTATATATATATGTATATATATATATATATCATATATATATATATAATATATATATATATATATAAATATATGTATATATATATTTTCAGAGGTTCGAATATTACATAACAGAGAATTACTGTTCACATGAAATTCACTGTGCATGATTGAAGTAAAAAGATTTCTAAGGAAATATATATATATATAAACCAGAAATTCGAGGAGAGGTAATTGTTTTTCAAAACAATAACAAATTTTTTTAAAACAAAATGAAATAACAGCATGTTGTTTAATTCCCATATTTCAATTAAAACCCCTCTTTTAAAATAACCAGCCACAACCCAGAAACCCCAGAAATTTCATCAATCTAATAACAATCCCCAATTTCCTTTGATTAAACTGTAACCCTAGAAAATTTTCTTCCTAATTTTCAATCTTAAATACAAATTTCATTCACAAGCACAAATCCCTATTTTAACAGAGGGTAAATAAATTAAAAGAAGGAACCTGGCGTCCTTCGCTTGCAGAAGATTGAAGAAGCTTTGATCCTTTTGCTGCAAATCTTCCAGCAACCGATCCGAATCCTCCTTCCTCTTCACCAATTTCTCCACAACAAAAAAGAACTAAAGACAGAAAATTGATTGGAAAATAAATTTCTCCAGCATTCCAAAAAAAAACCCCCCCTCCAACAAGGAAAAACCCTTATTAAATTCTATGCCCAGGAATCCTTTCAATTCCTCTTCCCGCGAATACCAAAAGTCACTTCTCCAAAAATGAAATTTAATTACATTCAAATCCACAAAAGATGGAGTTTTATATTTGTTTATTCTTCATATTCTCCAGTGAAAAACCAAAAGTCACAACTCAAGAAATAAATCCAAATAATATTTAATCCCTTTAATTCCTTTTGTTGCCTTTTCAAGTATTTATATTTCATTTTCTTTTATCATGCATTTTGATTAAACTAAATAAATTTAAATCCACAAAAATGAACTTTTTATTTAAATATATATATTCATTATCTTCACAATACACTATTTGTTAATTACTTCCACATTAGAATAATTAAAATCAACCATTTGCAAGATTTTAAATAAGTATCCATTAAATTTCTTATTATAATAATTATCTTTTCAAGATTACTTGTTCATAACAATTTAAATCAATTTATCTAATAATATCACTTTTATTTTTAACGAATTAGTTTGATTGATCATTTGTTCTAAATCATTTGATTTGAATTAATTGATTATTATTTTAATTCCTAATTATATTTTAAATAACCTTGCAATTTCATTTATGATCTAATTAATTATTTAAACATGATTACTAACATATTATATTTTCCACACAATCAAATAACTCAGTAACCAATGAAACACACACACACACAAGTCCAAAACAACCGACACAGAGGGGTATTACAGATATGGAACAAAGACAACCTAAAGGTAAATTTTGCATTCATAGGATAAAGATTGACATTTGTTGTTAATCTCAAAGGGTCTACGGTTATTTCCAACTTTCCCAAGAATTGTAAACATTTCACACAAAATTTCACCTCATTCATCAAATAACATCATGAAATCAAAAGATTCAATATAATATCTCATGAAAATCACAAATTCTTTGCTATCACCTAAGTAAATTTAGCATTAAGCATTCAAAGACTTCATGGAAATAAAATATTTTCAACAAAATTATTTCCATTCATTTATATTTCTTGAAACATTTTCAAAAATATTAAACATCTATTCTTAAAAAAAAGTATAAAAAATACTAAAAAAAAAAGTTTCTCCTGGTTATTCTCCATGGATGCCCCAAAGAATAAACAAAATAGAGAAAACTGCTTTATATTTCACCAGATTGCTTCACAACTACATATAAAATGGTCTAAGATTTTAAAGAGAGGGTTTCGTTTATGGACATCGAGTAGATTTTGTATGCACCCTTAAATGGTGCAACATATATTCTTGTTCGATCGAACTCACAAAACCAACTAAAAAAGATACTGAGATAGGTAGCTATCCATAAAGCTCTGATATCAATTAACGTCTACGTGCATACAAAGTTTTACACCAGAATGGTTCAAAAAACAGGAAAAAAGAACAAAACTTAAAAAAAGTTTATGCTCCTTTGACATCTACAAATTCTGAACTTAAAATAAAAATGTGGGAGGAGATGGCCTTTTATAGAAACAAGGCCCCATA
>VDFB02000003.1:607621046-607635584 GCA_007258455.2 Sequoia sempervirens
GCATACACTTGCTCATAATTTCCCAAAGCATTAGAATGTTCAAAAAATTTCTTACAAATCAGTTCATTTTCTTTCCACACAACATTTTCGATCTGTTTCAAACAATTCATAAAATACACCATAAGACATATAATCAAGGTACAAAACCTAAAGGAGTAATCTCCTTCTTTCGTCAATTGTACATTTTCCATCAATTGTTCCTTTAGTAATCCACATAGATCAAAGTCTTCATCCTCCATAATCATTTTGTGAGTGATATATACTGCGCTTGCCAAAGTTGCACCTTCCCTATTTTTGAAAAAGATTTTATATGAAATTCCATGTGTAATGTACCTTGTTATTAGATCTTTGATCATCGAGATTATCAAAGCTCTCTGGTCTCTAGTCACACCAATTAGGGTTTTGACCACTTGATTCTGAATTGACTTCTTTTTCAAAATATCTCCAACATTGCATAATCCTGTTAGATTTCTAATCACATCCTTCGAAATAAGATAGGGTTTATCCAGAGTAAGGATGTCATCATCCAATCTATTCAAGATAAACCTGACCACTTCTATGTTGATGAAATAAAGAAACTCATTCCAAATCTCCAAACTCTTGTGTTTCATGCCTTCAAGCCATTTCAATTCACCAGATGGCAACAAATTTCTCACAGCCCTAATCTTTCCACTACTATATTCATCCAAATTCACCATTCATTTGATTTGCTTCATTTTCCTTTGCTTACAAAGCAATTTTTTCTTCCGAGCACAAAATTAAGTGAGAATTTTGCAAATTGAAATACCTAATGAATTTGCTACTGAATTATGCTTTACTCCTTTGAAATTTCACTGTAGAAGCTCTCCTTCTATTCTTCTTCAATGCAAGGTGACAAATGAGGGTTTGAAATACCCTTTTATAACTTCCCACCTGCCCTTTTTATTGCATTAAATACTTTTCCCTAGGAGTTCTGGGTACTCTATTTTCTCAAACAGCCAAAGAAAAAAAAATTTGTGGACCTTCTACTTCTCATACTTCTGCATAAGCAATCACTGATGCATTTGCAAACTTTTTTCACAGCTATTGACAATTTCCTACATTCTAGTGCTAGCTACCAACACAGGGACAAAGGTTTTTCTTGAAAAAATCCCCCTAGGCCCATGGCCTAAGATCAATTTCTGGAGGAATTACCAGAGGTTGCTTCTGGTACGGACTTATCAGATTCACTCTTCTTTACCCATTTTTTCTTCATCTGATATCTTAAATTTCTTCCATAGTTACTTTCCCTTTTCCTTTATCATCTTTCTGTGAAATTATTCCTTTGTATATCGGACCTCTTCTATCCATGTTTTTGTTCCTGTAGAATCTAGCAATGTGACCAAATCTATTGCAATTGTAAGACACGTGATCTCTCTGTCTAGACCATTCATTCCATTGATTCCCTCTTGATCTGCATTGGTTAGCAATATGCCCAATTCTTCCACAGGTGTAGCATTTAACATTTCTTACACTGACAAACACACTTTTGCATTCAATTGACTTATGACCAAACTTATTGCAACTATAACACTGACTAGGAAATGATGAATTACTTGAATTTATTTTACTTCTAAACCGAGAAGCCATACAACCAAATTTATTGCAAGCAAAGTAGTAACCATTAAAATTTTGAGCATTGGGTTGTCTTACCAGATATATTTTGTCTTTGTTCAATTTATTTCTTTGTCTAGAATCCTTGTGTTCAAATCCAAAGATTTCTCCTTTCTCATAGCCAAGACATCGCTTATCATTTGCATCCTTCTGTCCTTTAGTCAGCTCATCAAGCTTAGCATAACTGATCATGAACTTTTCCTTGTACTCATTTGCAGTAGTGAGTTCATTTATGAGAATAACTATTTGTCTTTCAAGCTCTTGTTCACTATTTTTGGATTGTTGTAGCTCAATTTCTAGCTGAATGAATTCACTATTTAATCTACTACATTCTTTAAACTTCTCTTTTAAAGATTGGGCCAAATTCTCCTCATTCTTCTTCCTTTCTTCAATCTCCTTGGTTAGCTTCATTTCCACATATTTCATCTCAAGCTTTAGAGTAGCATTATTCGTAGCAAGTTTTTCACATTCCTCTGTTATCTCTTTTAGAGTTTGATTTAGGTGAACATTTTCCAAGCTTTTTATTTTCTTTCTGCTTTAGCTAGTCACAAAGTTCCTTCCTCTTTTCTCTTCACTCATTGATTTTATCCTTCAATGATTGTATGATTTTTTTGGCATCCACAAGGTTTGCTTTTAATTCCATGACTTCTTCTTTAGATTGATCAAGATCATCAAGTACCACCATAAGCTGTTGTTGGAGACAACCAGAGTCCATTATATTCCAAGATCCACCTCAAGCTGTTAAACTTCCTTTAGAGGAACTGTGCTTTGATACCAATTGTTGGACTTGAGGAACACTGAGAGAGGGGGAGTGAATCAGTATTAAAAAATTTTAAACTTTAAATCTAGATATTAAACCATCCACAACATTTAGACAGAAGTAAAGATGCAAGAACATGAAAGAAAAAATTAGAATACTGGTCATAGCACCAATATTTTTACATGGAAACCCTGTTAGGGGAAAAACCACAATGGAGATTAATCCACAACTGTTAAAAGTATGAATAAAAGGGAATGCACATGCATTCAGGCACATTTCCTAGAGCTCACTGCTCAAAATAAGAAAGGCTCACTACCTTACAAAATTTTTGAGTTTACAACAAAAGGTTGAACTGAGAGGATAGCATTTCCAAATTCTTGGATTCAATTCTAGTGAAGCTCAGTAGATGATCTTCAACCCTTCTGACTGATTCTGTATTTCTACTCTATTCTGCTCTGCTCTGCTCTATTTTTTTCCCTTCTAAAACTGTGCATTGATTGCTCAATCATCCTTCTAATACTCGCACACACATTTCCTCTCATCTTCACACACATTCACACACTTTACACACCTTCTCCTCTCTCAAAATGAATTATCGATCTCTTATATATATTCGCTAACAAAGATTTAATCACTTCAAGTCAACTTTAATAAAACATGAAACATCCTTCAACAATCGACTCAAATCAAAAATTTCATTTAATGTGCACCCATCAAAGTTGGCTAAGACATAGCTAGGACCCAAAAAAAAAAATGAACACAAGAAAAAATTAAGCAATTACTCCTTATAAATCAACGACATGCGGCATTCACTAGGTCAGCCACAATGAGCAAATAAATAGAAAAACATCCTGCCAAAGCATCCAGCTGGATCTCCTAACTCATACACTATTCAATGAAACATCACAAAACTTAACAACAAGATAGTATAGATGCTTAAAAAACTCTCTCAGAGATCCACAACTCAAAATGATGATCTGGTGAGGTGTACAAATTGATATACTGACTGGACACCCTGTTCTTCATACTTTTTGTTGGTAAAACTTTGATTCTACATTTCTTACCGATATGGATAAATCTTGATCTGTGGACTAGAAAGATGACTTAGGTTGCCATCAATGACAACACTAGAAGTCACATGTGAACAATCTCTCCCAAGCCATATGCCAACACCAACAACTAATTACACAACATACCAAGGTAATTCAGAGGTCTATGTTTAAATAAGAAATGCAAGACATTATAACTTTGCTGAGCAGAGTAGCTAGTTTAATAGATGCAAGAAAATTTGAACCCTAGATGTTCGTGATAATATCACGCATGATGGAGGGTCCTGTGGAGCTGCATTGGGGAAAATTAATAAGCGACAGACTACATTAACAAATTACTACATTCCCCAAAACTAGATGCTTCTACATGTGATCATATGTCATTTACTCTTGTGTTATGAGAGCCAGCAAACAAGGGTTGAAATAGATTGGTACTCCGGGCTCAAAAGTCAGCAATAGTTTGATATATATGCACATCTACCCCAAATCGCCATCCACGGGAATACACATGATTACATAAAAGTGAATGATTTGTTCTTTATGAAATTGGTGAGAATAATGGAAGGTGATAAAGCTAAGAGATTATGCCTGGAAGCACAAAGTGCCATTCAACCTATGGGAGGTTGGTACATATACTTCCCAACTTACTCCTACATTAGAGTGGAGGGATTTGATGGACACCCATTCATGCTGCATAGGTATCCTATAGATAAATTTTTTTTATTGGAATTAGTGAGATAGTTAAAACCATCTTAGGCTCTTTATAGTCATGCTCGTAAAAAGGCTTCTTTCAAATTTCCCATTACAATAGGAAATTATAAGTGCAGTGCAATTAGAGTGATTGATTTGTGTGAAGAACTGAGGACCTACCATTTAGAAGAATTCCCTCTTAAGAGAGTGTATTATGATATTGAAGTAAATATTGTTAAAAATATAGCTAGTTTTCGTGCTCATGTGCCTCATTTAGAATATTATTGGCTTAACTGTGAAGACAAGCATGTGGTAAGAAGAAGAAAGTATGAAAGAATGACTTTAAGATTTGCTTAGATGCTCAAGCTTTATGACATACTAGACCAATTGGAAGAAGATGATGGTCAGGTGTTGAACCAATTTTACAATGATGACAGGGTATATGATGAACCCATTCCAAACCCTGGTGTTGATGATGAAGATATGACATCAATTGATGACTTTACTAGACCAGTTTTAAGGTATACAACACTGGATTGATTATTTTTGCAAATGTTTGAGAGAAAGAGGAATTGAACCTATCTTATTAGAAGATAAAAGAAGGAAAAAAAGAGATGAAACACCTTTTGAAAGTGGAGAGCCTACTAAGAAGAAATTAAAGACTAGTAAGGTGACTCTAGGTGTTAGAATTAAAGAAAGAACCCCTGAAACTACATGACAAGAAGTTCCCATAAAACCATCTAACAAACAGAAAGATGCAAATACAGGTAAGGATAAATCAAAAGTAAGACCTAAAGGTGCATCTTCCTCCATGACTAAACCCAAAAAAAGAGTAATTATTGATGAAGGAATAGGAGCAATAGACAATGTTGGTGCACAAACCAGGTCTGCATCTCAAAGGGTTGTAGCATTATTTACCTATCCCCCTTCTGTTAATATGGCTAGTATGAAACAAGCACTAGGAGGGACTCCTATAGCTCTAGAGGAAATTTTTGAAGAAGATGAAGCAAGAATTAAAGAACAAATGAAAAAATTGGGTGCTATGTGGGAAAAAGTGAAAGAAAAGAAGTCTAAAGACAAACCCATGGTACACCTGGTGATAGAATAAATTTAGGATACAAGCTCTAACCCCATAAATGTTAAAGAAGAAGATTTTATTCAAGGAATTCTCACCTCAGAGGCAAGAAATCCCAACGTACTTGAAATGGAAGTAGGGGAGACTGTAGAGAAAAATCCTATTGATGAAAGAATTGTTGAAGATACTCTTGATTCCCAACCTTCACTTGGGAATGTGCAAAATGTTAATGAACACTCGCAGGTCTTTGAAGAATTAGAGAAAGGCCATGTTGAAACTAAAATTGAAATTTAAATTATAGAAGAAGAAGCTACACAGTTTGCAAGAGATGGAATTGAAAATAGAGAGAATCCTGGTGTAGCAGTGAATGAAGAAGATAATGTTCAGAGAGATGAAATTGAAAATCTAGATAGACATGAAGATATAAGTCTCCAAATAGAGGAGGCAGTGTCAAATCCTACCAATCCAAAATCTATGCCAAATATCACTAAGGAAACCCCCATTTCAAAAAATGTGGCAAACCAAAGAGACGTTCCTCAAACAAGTGGTAAACAAGGAAATGTTTTAGAGGTATAGCAAGATGATGATACACCTTATTGATTAGTCAGGGAATTAACTTCTCCAATGGAAGTGGAAGTACTACCTCTGAATCTTAATAATTTTATATAAGAAGTAGGTACTCCTAAACCTAGGCACAAAGCAAATACAAAACATGTCATGCAAAGGAATACAAATGGCAATAGAACCATTCAAATAGCCACTCCAACAACTAACAAGGACAAACATGAGATAACGCCTAAGGAGTATAAGATCACAAGTATTAATCTTGGAAATTCATCTTGGTAGCAAGAATTAAAGGAAATAAAAGTAAACTTAAATGATACTATTGCCAGAGTATAGAAATATAAACAAAAGAAAACATAATTGAAAGAAAGGGTTGCTACCTTGGAACATTTTATTAAGAATTGACTTTATCTGGTTGAGAACAAGCTGAACTACCCCAACATCTGGTGTTGATGTCATAGGAACAAGTAGATGCAATTGTTGTAATTCGTCATAAAATGAATATGTTTGAAGAATGGTTTGAATACTAGGTAAAGCAAGGAGAAGAATTTATTACAGATGCAATAAGAAAGTACAAGGAAGCATGCCATCATTTAGAGAAATTGAAAATATTTGAAGATGAATGTAGATTTTTCCAGGAGCAGGTCATTGATGAAAGGTGAAACATTGAAATTCTCATCCAGACATATATCCAAGAGTTAATACATAATAATGTAATATTAGGACATGAAATTTCATTACCAGGAAAGTGGAAGAAATAAATGAAATGGGAAGGTGACATGTTAATACAATGTATTGAAGGATTTGAAAGAGTCACCATTGTGTACAAAGGATTGATCAGTGAAAAATCAAGAATTTATTGAAATATTGACAAGTCAAGGTTTTGATCCCCAAACATGAGGACAGGAGGGAAAGGAAGCTAAACCTTTCAAGGAATGGATATAAAGGATAAATAGAGATCATGTTCAATTGTTGACACTAGAGGTCATTGAAAAAATAATACAGTGCAGAAATGTTATAGCCAAGTATGAAGCAGACAAAGCACATAAAAATGGTGTCATACTTTAAGTAACTAAAGAATATATTAGGCTCAAGCCCACTTGGAGAGAAATACGAAGAATTTCAAAAGAGTGCATGCATCAAATATTAAGAGTTTTCTGAGAATATTAGCTGAAGAAAGAAGGAAGAGTCCCAAAACCCGAGTCCTAAGCAAAAGAGAAAGAAAAGGATACCAGATACCAGAAATATGATGAATTTTATTTTGGTTTCAATTTTGAATTTGTATGTTGATCCCCATCCTAGTAGATGTCCCTCATTCTGATATTTTGGAAGGAAACTGGTAGCCTTGATTGATATAAAATGTTCATATTGAAGTATGAAGAGAAGTATTGCTATGGATGAAGTCAAAGCCTTGACTATTCTAGAATGTTCTTGATGACAGTTGGCAGATGCCATGTGCCACATTTCAATTTGTTGTTTTTGATTCTCTGAAAAACTTTTTAAGTTGAACTTTTGGGGCCTTGTTTCTATAAAAGGCCATCTCCTCCCACATTTTTATTTTAAGTTCAGAATTTGTAGATGTCAAAGGAGCATAAACATTTTTTAAGTTTTGTTCTTTTTTCCTATTTTTTGAACCATTCCAGTGTAAAACTTTGTATGCACGTAGACATTAATTGATATCAGAACTTTATGGATAGCTACCTATCTCAGTATCTTTTGTAGTTGGTTTTGTAAGTTCGGTTGAACAAGACTATATGTTGTGTCATTTAAGGGTGCATACAGAGCCTATTCGGTGTCCATAAACGAAACCCTATCTTTAAAAGCTTGCACCATTTTATACGTAGCTATGAAGCAATCTGGTGAAATATAAAATGGTTTGCTCTATTTTGATTAATTCTTTGGGGCATCCATGGAGAATAATCAGGAGGAAGTTTTATTTTTCAATATTTTTTATACTTTGTTTTTTAGAATAGATGTTTAATATTTTTGAAAATGTTCCAAAAAATATAAATGAATGGAAAGAATTTTGTTGAATATCTTTTATTTCCATGAAGTTGTTGAATGCTTAATGCTAAATTTACTTAAGGGATAGCAAATAATTTGTGATGTTCATGAGATATTATATTGAATCTTTTGATTTCATGATGTTATTTGATGAATGAGGTGAAATTTTATGTGAAATGTTTACAATTCTTAGAAAAGCTAGAAATAACTGTAGTCCCTTTGAGATTAACAACAAATGTCACATCACTACCCAAGAGAGACCCTAGTGCAACCATGACCTGGTTATCAGAGACCTGGGATTGAACGAAAGCCAATCTTTGTCATGTGAATGTAGAATTTACCTTTAGGTTGTCTTTGTTCCATATCTTTCAAGAAGGATAGGCTCTTCACAATCTTGTCTGTGGAGATTTTATTCGAACTGTTTACTGTGAGTAAAATCACCATAAAAAAGAACTGGCACTAGAAGGAGGAATTATTGTTGTTATTTTTGGTTTCATTAGGTTTTAAACTGGATTTCTTTAGAACCACTAGATCTTGGTCTAGTGATCCTCGGGTGACCTTAGTCGAGCTTATTGGTCAAACGTTATCTAGATCTCAAAAGTCTAGAAGTTTAAGTGCAATTCCAAAGATTCCAACTGTTATTGTACCATCACCTCCTATAGTGATGGCATTCTTTAATGTGGAGTCACTGATTCAATTTTCCGTGTATAACAATTTACCTAAAAATCTTGATAAGTTGTGTCCTAAGTATTATTTTCACAAAGATGTTGAAGAGCATATTAGTATATTCAAAGATACATGCTTTTGAGCAAGAATTCAACATGAAGATGTCGTATGTCAATTGTTCCCATATACTCTGAGTGATGAGATTTACCAGTGGTATATCAATTTCCCTTGCAATTCTATCAAATCATGGAAAGACATGGGAACTCAATTCTTAGCCAAGTTTAGAACACCGATTGATCCTGCTTTGTTATATCATTAATTCGCTCAAATCTGTTGATGATAACATGCAGCGTCAAAAGTAACCTCCAGCGATCTTCTTATTATGAATAAATTAAATGATAGCTCTAAGCTATTTAATTTATTATGAGTCAAGGGGCACGATTTCTAAAAGACACTTCAATTTGTTAAAGAAAATAATCATTAAATGAAGAGACACATATTTCATTTATGTCAAGGCTAACCTCCTTCCTCTTGGTGCGATTATCTATAAGGACGACTTACATTTGATTGGATGCATCTCCTTGGAAGAGATATATTGTTATTATTAGCTGACTTGCTTACATAAGGTGGCATCTTTTCAAAATGTATATATAAGAGTTCGCTTTCTCATTTTGATCAAGTTTAAGTCAAGTTCAAATATATTTCATTTCAGTCTAAGTGTGAATTCATTGCAAGACAATGCTATATTCTTTGGAGGCTGAAGATCTTCATCAGCGAATTGCATTCTATTATTGCAGTGTTGCATCAACTATTGGTGCTTGTATTTGGGCTTGAATCTTAGCCTCTTGTAAAGAAGATCATTCTTGTGATAGTTCAATATAAGTGTTATATTGTTGCTAGGTTTTTCTCCCTCAAGAGGAGGGTTTTCCCAGGGTATCTGCTATGTTATTGTGTCTGATTTGGATTAATTTTCTATGCTTTTATCTGATCATTAAAATTTACAAAATCAAGAGGTTCGAAGGTGAACCTATAACCGCTTTCAATGATAGATTTCAAAAAGCTTATTATAGGTTACAAGCACCTTATGTAGTGGATAATTTGTTTACTATCGCAGTTTATTATACGACAGTAGATCCTTTAACTACTATGTTTGTGAAGCAAAGAGAAAATCCTCCCACTACTTTACCAGAAGCCTATGCTGAAGCCGTAAGTGTAAATTTAGAAATGAAACATTTTGGAAATGGATTGTCTGCAAATGGCAGAAATGGATCGAATATTTAACTTACCCTAAATGTAAATGGAGTTCCTATAGGTCATCCTATGGCTCCTAATGCTTATCCTATAGTGGTCCAGAATGGGACATTTCCTCAAAATACTTTCTTTCAACTAGGAAATAGTCAATCTTTAGTCCCTCACCCTGGTCCAACTACTACAAAGTTGCGTCCTAATGGAAATTCTTTTTTCTCACAAACTCAAAAAAATAAAAATGTCAAAATTTCTAAGGAAAAGGAAGACATGAAAGAAATTACAACTCAACTCAAAAGATTAACCACAAAGGTTATGCAATTACAAAATCAAAATTTCTATTCTTAGAATAATAATCAGAATTCACAAAATCGAGTGTATAATGCTCCTAGGCCACCTAGACCTTGGAATACACGCCCTAATAACAAGGGAGTATCCACACCTTTAGATAGCCCTGATTCAACTGATGAAAAGTATACATCAAAAGTGAACTTAGCTGGCCTTGCAATGAAAAATTGGTGTAGAATTCATAATACAAATGCTCATTCTGAAGTGGATTGTTCACAATTCAAAATCACTTCGGACATTTTCCTTGTTGCTACTCATTACAATGAGCATTGCAATTCTCATCCTCTTAAAGGAAATGAATTATTTTTGGTAGGATATGACTCTGCTTTAGTCCTGGAAAGTTATGAACGCTTCAAATTACCTACTGCTATCACAAGTCACACTCATGAATATGAAGGTGATAATTTGACTATGACTTTGGAAACATATACTTTCCCTTATCAAGACAAAAACGAGCCTCAAGAAATGGATGAAATACATCCCTTCCAACAGTATCAGAAAGGACATAATTACAACATGAAGAACAACATTAATAGTGGAGGTAAATTCAACGGGCCTTTAACAACATCTATCCTGCCTAATAATGTGAATACTCCACCTGATGACAAATCAAGTAATAATCTTGGGTTACCCAAGGTGACCTCTTCAATTCATCAAATGTTTCAAAAGGTGAAAAGATAGACTCCGTTGACCAAAACAATTTGACTAATTATTTAGTGGAGGAAATTAAGAAGGTAAAGATTAGCCTTTCTCTATCATAATTGCTTAAGACACCTATGATCATGAAAGCTTTCTTAAACACTTTATAAAATTTTCCTAAAGAAAGCAAATTCAAAGACCTTCAAGTGAAAGATAGTCAAGCTAAAACAAAAGATAAGAACATTGTTCCCATAACAGACGTGCAAGTAGCCTTTTACAAAGGAAAATTAGAGTATCCACCATTTTTTCTCACTTTGAGAATATTCAATAAGAATATTCATAACTGTTTAGTAGACTCTAGAGCGTCTACTAACATGATGTCGTTATCCATATGCTAGACATTAGGGTTAACCTCTGAAAATTCTTTAAAGAAAGTCACTCAACTTGACAAGACAGAGGTAAACATAGTAGGAGAGTTGACAAATATTCACATGCAATTGGCTTCTAATCCCAAAATCCAATATTATATTGACATTCAAGTCGTAGAGATACCTGATAGTTACGGTATGCTTCTAAGTAGAGATTGGTCCAAAACATTGAATGGATATATGGCTAATGATTTCTCACACATGTGGTTACCATGGAAAGGAGTTCCTAATCAAATTCAGATTGAAAGAGAACCATGCATGAAGTACATGATCATAGATTATAATCAGAAAAATGAAGTTCTATATGTCGATGTAGAGCCCAAAGTTTACAGAATACGAAGTTCAAGAGTTAAAATTGAGGAAGTTTTAACTTGTGATGCTAAGAAATATAATGAACTAATTCCTAGAATAGATGTTTTAATTGAATTAGATTGTGATTCTTCTAAAGAAGAGAATAGTCCTTATGATAAGTTTCAAAAGAATATTATTGCAAAAGCTCATGAAATCAGTAAAAGTAAAATTTCACTAAAAGGTTTGTTGTTGTAGGATTGGTGTAGGTTTCCTAATGATGCACATTCAAAAAATAGTTGTATGATGTGTTTGGAGATAATCTATAGGATTGAGAATCGACACTATCTAGAACATGATAACACCAAAAGAACTGAACCAAAAATGTATAGAAACGAAGATCAAAACATACAAACTGAAAAGATTTATACAATGATATCAAAAAATGGTAAAATATTGGCTATAGATGATCAAGCCTAGATTCTTAAATTTGACAGATCAAAATAAAAACAAGGAATTGGAATTGGAATTGAACTTATCAATTTGCAAGGTAATTCTTTTCTTGTTGCATATCGATTGCAATTTCAATGTACTAACAATGTGGCAGAATACAAAGCCATTATACATGGCTTGATCCTAGCAATCAAGAAGAAAGCTAGAATCCTCAAAGTGTTTGGTGATTCAGAATTGGTAGTTAAACAAGTCTGAAAGAAATATATTTTCCATTACAAAAGATTATCCAATTATCGACATAGAGTATGAGATTCAATTGAAGATTTCGACACATTCAATATTACCCATATCCCTAGAAGATTTAATCAAAGAGTTGATGCTCTAGCTACTACTGCTAGTACTCTAGAACCTTTAGAGACTTTAGATTTGAAAAGATTCACAGTTGAATTGGTACAATTACCTTCAATTCTTGATAATGTCACTAACTTGCATGTATTCGAAGATGATTGACACATATTGGAATTCATTACTAGTTCTAGTATTTTCAAAGAACAAATAATTGAAGAGATAGATCATCTCGATGATGAAATTCGAGATGAGGAATTGACTCAAGCCAGAGATAATAATATTCCAAATGGAATAATTGAGTTAGATCGATTGTTTGATATTGACCAGATAGTTAGACAAAAAAAATTGCCTCAAAGTGATGGAGGACTATCTGAGTTATACAATTTGCATACTGAAGAGGATCCTAAGAATGTACTCATAGGGAAGGTTTGTACTGAAGAAGAAAAGAGAAATATTTCTCAGGCACTTAAACATTACTAGAAATTCATAGCATGGACATATGAAGATTTGAAGATGTATGACACTTCCATCATTACACATACTATACCATTGAAGCTTGATGTGAAACCTTTTCGACAGAAATAACATCCAGTAAATGCACTCTTAGAGCCTTTAATTCAAAAGGAAGTTCAAAAACTATTGTCAGCCAAGATAATTTTTCCAATCAAACATTCCACTTGGGTGGAAAATTTAGTTCGTGTAAGGAAGAAGAATGGAGATATACGATTGTGTGTAGATTTCTAGAATCTCAACAAGACGTCTAAAAAAGATAATTATCCACTACCCTCAATAGAAGAAGTGTTATAGATAGTTAATGGTTTGCAAATGATGTCCTTTTTGGACAGATTTTTTGGATATAACCAAGTAATGGTAGCGAGGGAAGATCGGATGAAAACATCTTTCACCGCAAAGTGCGGAACTTTCACTTACAGAAGGATGTCGTTTGGATTGATAAATGTTGGAGCTACATTCCAGAGAGCTATGGACTATGCTTTTCGAGAATTGATAGGAAAATGCATCATTATTTACATGGATGACCTTACAGTATTTTCTAAAGATAGAAGAGATCACATTCGAGATCTCAGAGAAATACTACAAAAGTGTGAAACTTATGGAGTTTCATTAAATCCTAAAAAGTGTATTTTCGGGGTGACCAAAGGAAAGTTACTTGGACATATCATTTATGAACATGGTATTTCAATCGATCCAGACAAAGTGAATGCACTACTCAAGTTATAGCCCCACGAAGTAGAAAAGAATTGAAGTCATATTTGGTAAGATTAATTTTGTTCAAAAATTTATTACGAGATTTGCCAGTGAAGCCACTCAATGATATGTTAAAGAAAGACGCCAAGATAGAGTGGACGAATGAAGCTAAAATCACCTTCGAGACTATAAAGATTGCAATCATAGAAGCACGGTATTGGTAAGTCCAGATTATGTTAAACCTTTTTATATTTACTCATTTGCTTCTGGTCACACTTGTGCAATAGTATTAACAAAGAAAGGCGAAAATAAAGAAGAAAAACCAATTGCTTTTATGAGTGCTTCATTCAAGGAAGCAAAATTAAGATACACAGATATTGAGAAAAAATCCTTTTCTTTGGTCAAAGTTGTATGAAATTTTAGACATTACATCCTTAGAAGTATAGTCAAAGCCATTGTCCCAGATTTAGTTGTTAAAATGTTGTTAACACAGAGTGAGCTCAGAGAAAAGAGAGCTAAATGGATCACTTTTTTACAAGAATATGATTTAGACATCATACCCATGAAGTTGGTATGAGGATAAGCTTTGGTCAAATCTATTGCAGAAATACATCCACAAATATCAAGCCAACAATACACATTGGATGAAAAAGATCTAGAAGATTGGTATTCAGACATTTGGCATTATTTGGTCAGTCATACTTGCCTTGATCATATGAAAAGAAATCAAAGGAGAGCCCTCAAGATAAAATAAGAGTTACATGATTAAGGGAGGAGCTCTATTCAAAAGAAATCATGAAGGGATCTATTTAAGATGTTTAAATAGAACATAATCTGATAAAGTGTTTCAGGAACTACATGATAAATTTGGAACAGCTCTTGAAGCACCTCTAGCTATTGCACACCTCATTTTAAGAGTGGGCTACTACTAGCCCATGATTTTTAAAGATACTTATGAAGATATCAAACATTGTTGTACATGTCAAACAACATCAGATAAAGGAAGATTCAATGCTCAACTGCTACAGCCAGTGATGGAGATGCGTCCCTTTTCACAATGGGGATTAGACTTTATTGGAACTATCAATCCTCCATCTTCTGTTGGTCACATATTTATATTGTACTTCCTAAATTATTATTACT